>JAGKRU010000032.1:0-378469 GCA_022884055.1 Russula griseocarnosa
TAGATTACACCTCGGGTGACATCTAATACAAGCTAACAAGCTAAACTAGGTATAAAGTACTTATCTTGTACATTGTCTTCTTGACGAGATCGTAAGTGTGAACGTTGACTTATCAGAGGTTGGCATGCGCGCTTCTTCCAGTGCACGTTTCGCATTTTTTGCATGGCTCTCAGTGAGTCTATAAATTCTCCTTTCCACCAGAGATCTGTCTCGAGTCATGGATGATCGACAAATCCCAAGCCCCGTTTCTCATCCGCATGGTCGGCATCAGCGAATTTCCCATATCCTAATATTATTCCTCTGGATATTTCGCTAGCCGGATGTGCGCATTGTGTTACGAGGATTGGTGCGGGATCATTGCCTGTGGACAGTCAGGACGATGTAACTGGTGAAAGAAAGAGGGGAATGGTTGGAGTACTTTACTAGGCAAAAAAAGTACATTCTCTACAAAAGTATGTGTGTTTGGAACGGAGACAGACGTGCAAAGGAAACACAAGAAAATTCGGTGATTTTATTATTAAGCGCCTCGTCTCGCTTAGCTTGCTCCGATATCCCCATCCGCTCCAGGTACCCGTACGGGTGGTGGGGATGCGCTAGCTCCACCTTGGGCACCACTCCCTCTACCATGCCTAGTCCGTCCATTTCCAGCAAAAGTGCCTAATACCCGCTTACACGTTGCCGGCCCCTAGATTATCGCGGCTGTGTATACATTTGCGTCCAAGCCATTTTAGATGATCCACTCACTGCCACCTGCGCCCCCCAAAATATCTCCTGTAGGGGTCTCATGTTTCTTAAGTCTGCGAGCCTACGCTGTGCTGCGGCTCCGGGCTAATATCTCTTCGTCGGCAGTGACTGTCCGGGGATGTCAGTTCAAACATGGGTTGACTTCCTTTGCTTTGCCCTTGGTATCTTGTGCAGTGTAACTTCGTACCTCTGGTAAGGGTGCGAGTTCTTTCCTTTGCCCTTATCAACTCTTAGCGTAGAACTGCTCGCCAGTGGCGCTGAGAAAGCGAACTGTTCTTCGATCTCGATGTTTCGTCGTTTGAATTCATCCAATAGGTTGTATGCTTCCTGAATCCTTCTCCATCCTCCTGAGACTACCACTTCGGGGTAGCAGAGGATTCCAAGATTTTTCTATTGGTTCGTGGTTAACGCCTCCAATCATCAATCAACATGAGAAAACTTGTGCGTACCTATTGACGGATCAAGGCTTGTAGCTCTTGCAACCAAGGAGTGCTCGTGCACCTTATCCATCTCCATGGATCGAGTTACAACGTCCATTAAAAGCCGACGGAGGTGCGCGTCATATGTTTATCATCTAATCCTTTCGTTCATGTTGCACTTCACGGCTTGCTTCGCGTATTCGAACGCGTCCTCGTCCCGTTCCGTGTATGCGAGGCAAGACGACGCAAGTGAGAGCGAAAATATAAGGTCCAACGTGTACTTCGAATCCTCCGCAGACGCTTCCCTGAAGTACTGAACGACTCTTCCGCATATGTAGCCGCCTCGCGGTTCTTGTCCAGCTCGAGCATCCGAACGGCGAACAGATAAAGTGCATCTGCGAGGCCAGGAATATCTAGTGGTACCACACACGAAACGCATCGACAGCGGATTCCACGATTCGAAGTTCTTCACGGAGGACATTCTTCTTGCCACCTTCGTGACGGAACTTGGAGAGTTCGAAAGGGACCAAGCCAATGGCCGCGCAATGGGATCAGGGCAGAGACTTTAAGTGCCTGCCGAGCTCAATCGCATCGTGTCTAATGGAGAACGACTCGAATTTATAGTTTGCTTGCAAGAGAATACGAGCGTAATTGTCGAGGGCATGTGCAAGGAAGAGGAAGAAGACAGGTAGTGTGGCGCTCATGCATGAAGAGAGTTACAGCTTCCGCGCTGAAGGAGATTGCAGCCTCGTTCTGCCTCCGATGAAAGAATCTTCGATTTATTGAGTAGTGCGCCTGCCAGGGCCATCTGGGAGATCGCATCCGACGACGTTCGGGTAAGTTTAATCGTCTCCTCAGTCGTGGACAGGTCCATGCCATCCTCGGCGTCAAAGCGCATATTCGCCAGGCAGAGATTGCAAAGTGCAGAAATATCCTTCATATCAGGCTGTGATTCGTCACCTCGCTGAGGAGTTGGAATACCACTGCAGCGCATTCGTCTTTGAGGCCAATTGAGTTGAGAAGCACGGCATAGTTGAGAGAAGCGAATGCCAATTCGGGGATGGGGGTGTTTTGAGAATCCTGGTACTCCCTAAAAAGGGTTACAGCCCTATGGGCTGCATCTACGGCTTCGTCATTTCGCTTCAAATCGCACAAATACTTCCACGCAGAGACAGTATTGAAGCGACATGGTGACGGGTACCTTCAGGTGTCGCTACGTACGTATGTTCAATAGCGTCCAAAGCGAACCCGGATGTGTCCAACGCGTATTTGTGCAGACCCAGGTCGCTGAGTGCCTGGAGAGCTCAAAAAGCGTGGTAGCGATTCTGATATCGTCGTTTCCGGGAGATGGGCCTCTATGTGATCCAAACAATCCATGGCAGCAGTAAATGCGGCCATTCTATCCTTTTGGAGATCCCAGTAGGATAGTAGGGCATATATTCTGGGCTGCCCAGAAAGCGACTGGAGATGAAAAGTCGGCAGGGGAGAAGGAAGCGCTGGTCATGAGGAGGCGCACAGCACAGCGGCGAAGCTGAACACGATTTGATGGCTCGCTCTGGGCGATAGGAGACGAAATGAGACGGATTAGACAGTTTCTTTGCACCGCAAAGGAGGACACGTACCTGATCCAGGAGAGAGGTTCTCTCGAACCTGCCTTCAGTGAATTGCTCTATGCGTTGCTTGATCTCACATAGAGTAGGTAAACAATAACTGAATGCGGATTCCAGTGTTGGTGTCGGCTGTTCTGTGGAGCTACTCGCCAAGTCAACGTCGGACAATCCCAATATGTTGTCCACGCCTTTGAGCGTGATATCCGCACGACGATCGAGCCCCGATGGGGTTGTTGGTACGGGAGAGGGCAAGTTCTTGGCGACTAAACGGGCCTTGACAAGTTGTGTACCAAAGTCGGATGCCTCAACCACATCGTCCATGCCCTCAAGTGTGACACCCCCATCATGATAAGACCCTGGAAACGTTGGTGGTACGGGAGAGGCGCGGTTCACAGCAACTAGGGAGGAATTGGCAGGCTCTGATACGGCGGGGAGTCCGAGTCCGTAGGGGGAATATGGGCCCTGGTCAGAAGGTTCTTCAGGCTCAGACTCAACCGACCTCAAGACCGCATGCACAGTTAATTTCGAGGTAGGATTCCCTCTTGTCAAAAACGGATTAGCTGCAGTGGCTTTGGGATAACGTTCAATGGGAGGATGAAGAGCATGAGTCGATTCAATAGACTAAATCAGCTCGTCAACAGCCGGTTCGAAACACGAGAAAGTGTCTGTTACCTTGATGGAATGCTGAAGAGCGTCAATCTTCCGAAATACATCATCAAGCTGGCACTGCACGTGCTTGAGATTCGACCAGACGGGCCACACAAATCCAATAAGGACCGTAAAGAGAATGGCAGAAAGTACATCCTTGTTGGATTGGCCAATTAACTTTAGGAATACTACTTCAACAGACCTAGGCAGCAGGGCTAAGTTGATAGAGCATGTTACAAAGGGGCTTCCAGTTGCTTACACTACAGTAATGATAGGCCTGAGGTATTGTCGCTCCAATGGATCCAACTTGTCTAGAATTGAAATGACGACTGAGATCATGTATTGAATCTCAGTTGGGACAGCAATAGTGACACTGGAACGTAGGGTAAATTCTTGAAGTCTCTCTCAGTAAGGAGCAACAGTATTGTACCTGGTGTAACGGGAATTATCCCGTGAAACTTGCAGCACGTCATCATTTGGGTCTGAAGACTGTGGTGAGCGAGGCTCATTCTAAAAAAAACAGCCACAGCAACAGTCAGTAATACGTCCGGTTTGCAAAGCAGAGTGACTGAGCTCACCGGCTCAGATAACCCTTGAGGTTGATGGGGTAAACTAGGCAGTGGGCTAGGTATATCCATGACTGAAGGCAGAGAACAAAGGGCAACGAACCCTGACCAGGGCCCAGGTGTGCTTTAAACACTTCACAGAACGCGGTACTCCCAGCGTCAAACGCTACACCAACCCAACACGCTTCAATTGCGCAGCGTAACACCCTTCAGATTTCACATGGTAACAATAGTGATCTGGAAGTTCGCACAGCCACCTGGGCACGTTGACCTGGTCAGAAACAGCCTCATAGCAGCAGTTCCGGGATTCTCGAATTAAGTTGATGGGTTACTATGGTGGAACGACACTAGGATGTGTACGAAGATGCGGGAACATGGAAGTTGTAATTGATATAGGCCGCCAAGCATCGCCACGGATTGATGAGGGCTTGAAGACCGAAAATGAAATGGACTGGCTATTGGAGTGCAGCACATGAAGCACATCTTTGAAGAGATTGGAGATGCGGAGGGGCAGGGCTAGAAACACAGTCGCAACTCGCAAGGTGCAACAAGGTGAATTAGAGGATGACGCACCTTGGACGACGTAGTATGCTACCCTCAACTGGGACCGCTCGAAGTCAGCCCACCACCGAGCCTCTATCTCTGAATTAATTGCCTCCGGAAAGAAGGGTACCCAGTGCCTCCGCGTAAATCGCAGCAACCAATCTACCGAGCACGGCATCTGTCAGAGCTTGCTCTTCGTCATCGATACTATGTGAAGTGTATCCTCCCACAAGCTTGCCATCTTTTTGCAGGTACTTTATGGCGTCTCTTGTGCAGTTTGGAGAGAACGGTGGCGAAAAGAGACAGAAAAAGAGAACGAAGACCGTCATGGGCTGAGAATGAGTTGATATTCACATCACTCGATCTCGTCTCAAGTAAAGATGTGACCGCCGTGGCAGCAAGTTCATCTAGAGTAGTCTACTACAGACCATGGTCATTCCTCCAAGCCACCCGCTCAACGGTCCTCTGATCCCCCACATCACCCCACCCGTTTATGATACATTTTATGTAGCTCCCGAAACTCCGTACACAAAGTCGTCCACTTCTTTTCCGTTTGCAGGAGTCGCAGCGGGCTCGGATGACGTCGACCACAATGGTCTCAGACAGGTCATCCTGCGACGTCGCGCATGCTGGAGGCGCCGCATGAGGAAGAATTGAGGTGTAAACCGCTGGGATCATTATGAGTACTAGAGTGTATAACTACGAGACTACGGCAGCATGCAGTGCTGTTACAGGACGTCACATCATGCTTGCAAGTACGATCTCCCTGTGCAGATTGTCACATTCAAAACGATTCTTATTTTTCCGCGGGTGAAAACTTTTACGCCGAACACACTCTAACCTGCCAAATTACACCAACCGCAGACCCCTCCGAGTCCACCACCTATTGGCATCACCAATTCACGATCCCTATTCATTGAATATATCATCCATCTCGACATCATCCGTGCCCTGTAAACACAACAATAGTAAGAACGGACAGTAATTCATAGGTCCACATACACAACCCACCGAAATAACATCCTCTCGAGTTGTTGCATCCAATGACTAGACAAAGGTAGATGACCGTGCATTAGAAGCCTGGATCCCTGCACTTTACGGAAGGTTGTTTCAACACGATGGTCCATGAATTCTTTGTCACGATTGTCGATGATGAATTGGAGGATTAAGCGCTGGAATGCTTCGGTGATGTAGAACGAGTCCTTCGAGGATTTGACGCTGAAAGCCAATGGCTGTCAATAACAAGAATGGCAGCGAGATCCTTGATCAAAGGTTGCAAGGGTTTGTACAACGAATGGACGAGGTTGGATGAGATTGTCCGTGGGAGCCTTAAGATTAACTCTTGTCTGGACTCGTGGTTTCCGTTCAAAGCGATCCATGATGCCGCGTCGATCTTTTCTTTGAGACACTTTTCAGGCTGCACGACCATAGCCCAGTAAAGGAGGAGCCAAAAGACGGATTCCGTATCATGTTCCAGTTCATGCCTCCACCCACCGTGTGATTCATTATCACCAACCAGTTTACGTGGATTAATGATGAGCTCTCCCTCTGAGTCCAGGAAACTCTGAACTCGGTCCGGGTGGGCCTTAGCATAGACATCAAGATTTTTGGGAATCCTAGGAATAGCAGCGAGAACGGCTGGCACAGGTTCTGACCGTTCAACGGCTCGAGCCATAAAAATAGGTGTTCCCTGGTAAAAATGCGAGTCAGAGCACCTAACGGATAAGGATCAGCACGCAAATCACCGTTCGGTGGATTTGCTTCTTAACACTCGTCTCAGGTTCCAAGTGCTCCGCAAGGTTAAAGTCAACAAGGAGCATCGATGTTTCCAAGGGATTCTCGCTATTGCCCTATCTTGTTAGCAACCATCCAATTTCAGCTTTTATATATACACACCTCTTGCCCAGGAGATACTTGGCATAGCAGAGCGGCAACCCGTTGGTCTCTGCCTCTTGCGGAGGAGGAACAGACAGGGTCTTTGGCGGCAGCGACCTTTCCGACGAATTCTCGATATACAGCACATTTCCTGAGCTGATATCGCGATGAAGGACCTTGCGGTGGAGCCGCAAATACCGCAATACTTGCAAATATGTCAGCAGATTCCATCGCAACAGAGATTTAAATACCTTCTAGAACATCGAACAACGTCTCCAACACTTTAGACAGTGTAGGAATACTCATGAAAGGGGATCCACTCTCTCCAAGACCAGGCGGTCCTTGCACCTTTCTTCAGACAGAGGAATCCGTTTGCCATATGCGGCCACCACTACGCCAGGCACTCGCTCCGGTTTATGAACATACTCCTTGAGAATTCTTAGTTCTTCAAAACGTCTTTTAACTTGGCAAAACTGATCTTTGAGTACAGTGAGATCGTTGCCTTCAATTTTGAAGTTTGGATTAGAGAGAACATGTGTACGAGTTGCGAACGAATTTCTGGCATATATAGAATAAAAACCAGGACACTCCTTCGTGCGTCCCTGATAAGTAATGTTTATGGTATACGTTGCGGTGGTTTCTTTATCGAGCTCGGTCTTGATATACGATGAATCTGCGAAGTGGCCAGGCTCGTAGAGGCGATGTATGAACGCATATAATAAGTTGTTAAAGTCTGGGTCCTTCCATTCGACATCGAAATGCCGTATACCTTCGCCGCCAATCCAAAAAAGAATATGACCTTGTTGTCGGAGGAAAGCAGGTCTTGGGCAACGTATAGGTCGGGTCTAGCTAAAAGCAGGTAGTGAAGATATGAAATCGCCTGTCCCTTCTGGGACTCTCCCGCAGATGCCGTCCCCCCTGCAAGTCGAATAAATGGCCAGGGCACGACATCATCCTTCCAATGGCCCTCAAAGGCAGCGGTGATGTCAGGCTTGCACCTTGCGTCTGTAACGTGTCCAGGTGGTGCTTTGTTTCCCGTGTCCTGGAACACTAGGGTATCGCGCTCTGGGAAATCTAAAGTGAAAATCATATGTCGGCAAGAAAGCCAAGTACAGAAACAGGTAGTGCTCACGCTTGTCCTTTATAAATTTGGCCAGATTATTGGCCAACGTAAGAAAAGATTCCTTTCCTCTCGAGCCCATGTCAGGAACCGATTTGGGGAGTTTGACATTCAGAAACTGGAGGAACTTTGACTTATCGTCAAAAGGTCCCAGTAGAAAGCGATCATCGTAACCGAATTTTTGGTACGGCTCGCGGTTTTCGAGAAGAAAATGCTTAGACGATTTGCTGACCGGAGATGACTTAGCAGGTTGAACTGAAGGTGTACGTAGGCCTGAGTGGCCTGAATCAGGAGAAGCCTCAATTGACGTCAACATAGTCATTGTAAAGCGAAAGCAAGCGGAGGTTGTAAAACCCTAACCGACGTCACGGTATGTCGGATGGGGTACATCACGTGCTACGCGCGGAGTGACTGACTGCATTTATTGATGCCTGGTTGCAGTCACGCCGCCATGTGATCCACGCGTAGCACGTGATGTACCGTATATATCCCCGACATAGGGGCCTCTGGTATATATTCGCTCTTATCCCCTTACCGTGACGAGGCTAGGGATCTGACAGGTTATGGGCCCTGCTGTTCGCGTGTAAATCACGACGCCCTAGCCTCCCGTCACCTCAGCTTCTCATCTCATCATACTATCACACAATCGCTTATCTTATCTCCTTTTCGTCTCTTCGTCTTTTCGCTGTCAACCCACTGGGTCTTCCGCACGGCAAATCTCTTCATCTTTTCACCGTCAACCCGTTGGATCTTCCGCATGGCAAATCTCTCCGTCTCCCATTCTTCGTCTCTTTCTTGTCTTTTTCACCGTCAACCCGCTGGGTCTCCTGCACGGCAAATCACCGTCAACCTGCTGGGTCTTCTGCGACCACGAGCGTTGTCTCATCATTCAGCATCATCCTTTTAACGTCTTATCATATTTTCGTCATCTTTCAGTGTCACTCTGGACGTCCCAGGTGCCAAGTTCAATATCTCCCCAGCGTCCCTGGGTATCCATTCCATCGTCGTCTCGTCTTTCCAGCGGTGTCTTTCCACATCGTCTCATCTTCCCAGCGGCGTCTTTCAATGTCGTCTCGCCAATGTCATCGTCACTTTCCTTTTTTTTTAATCCCCTTTCTCACCCTTTGTCAACTTTACCGTCATCTCATCAACTTTCCAACCTTTTCTCATTTCGTCAACATCATCTCGTCATCTGTCATCAACTCCAAGGCTCCACCCCGTCTCTCTTTTTGTCTGCGTTTTACATTCCCTTCTCTCTTTCTCTCCTTTTCCTCGCCCTTTTTAAGACCCCACCTCTGCTTCCGCCACCTCACACAACCGTTTCCCAAAACCTCATTCACTTGTTTCGGAAATGCTTCGCAATCATCATCCCTTCGTACCAATCCCTCACACGATTCGTCCACCAACTCTCCCTCGTGCAGCTGGTATAGCGCACAGTACCCTGACTTCTCTGAACACCTCACCTTTCATTTTTCCATCGCGTCCTCGCATTCTCGTCCCCATCAACACCATCCTTTTCCAGGCCGTCTCGGTGACACCTTCGGTCTTCCAACATCGTCTCTTTCTGCGTCGTCTCGTCTCGTGTCGTCAACTTTTTTCCTGTCACATCGCACAACTTTTGTCCCCGACATGACCTCACACAGCTGATATAGCGCACAGTCCCCTGAATCCGTCACCGTCACGCTCTCCTTTGCGTCCAAGCCCTTGGTCTACGTCCCCACGTGGTAAGGCAGGTGTCATCAGGAACCGACACCCTTTAGTCAGCAAAGCTGGCCATCTTGCTCTCGCTTTTCCACTTCTCCACAACACAGAAAATTGGGATTCTGGCTGCGGAGAACAATAGGTTGGAGTACCCTCTATAGATCCCCTGAAGTAATTTTTAAAAAAAATTGATATTGCTTGAGAAAATGGGGAAATAAGTTTTATTGTCGTAAACAGCGTTTCTTAACTATAGGACTTCACTGGCAAGTTTTGTAAAAAATACATGTTCGGATGTGAGACTGTCATGTGATCAACACGTGACCAACACGTGACTGTTGTGTTATCATCTGGGCAAGCCCGAGCCGTGAGGAAAACCCCCAAATGCCATGCAAACAACTTGCGACAACGACGCCCAGTTGTTTTACTTTCCGGTGATACGCCGCAGCATTGGCTGCACGCATACCAGTGAGTATCAGAGCTCCTCAGAGCACCAGAACCCTCTCCCCATCATCATACACACTGCACGCATTTTCGGAGTTCCGGCCCGCTTTCCCACGCTCCGGTGACAGCATCCCTCTCTTTTACAGTGTTCCCATCCCCTCTCTTTTACAGTGTTTCAGTCCAGCTCTTCTTTGCGTTCCCGAGTGTGCCGCACGCGTCCGCGGCCTTAGAAAATTCAGGAGCACCTCCAGAGGTCCAGTGCGGCCTTAGGTGCGGAGTAGCGAAGTCCGCGCGGATGTGCACGATAGGCCGCGCTCTACATCTTTCCGGATCAGTCACGCGATTCCAGGGACCACTGCACGCGTCCGCACCCTTAGCGGAGCTAGTCCCAAGGCCTTAGGATCCAGATGGACCCACCTGCGAAGTTTGGTCCCCCGCGGATACATGCGTGATACCAGACAGTGCTTCCCACCCCCTTGAACTTGCTGCTGAGGGAGCGCGCTTGGTTTGATTTGGGTGATTGTTCCCCACAGACCGGCTTCCCAGCTCATCACTGGAACTTGTGGCAAAAGTAAGGGAGTCCATCTCAGAGTAACTTAGAAGAATATGTCCCTCCCTGACCTCCCAAACGTGCCATAACACTAATAAAAAACTTCATTTCTGTGGATTTGAGACTGTACATACGCTAAACCCTAGGGTTTAATTATTATATAAGGGGTGTCGGTTCCTGATGACACCTGCCTTACGTGAGGAGGAGTGTTCACATGGGTGTGTTCTGCACGTCCCACATGAGGAGGAGCAGGTGGATTTCGTTGCGTTCTTGTGCTCTCATACATCACCCGTTCTTATGTATTCTTTCTCACTTCTCGACGCTTGCACTCATGCTTGCTTCTTCTTCATACCTTCATTGTTTCTCTTTCCTAGCATATTACGGACACACTTTATGCCTTCCTTTTCTGATTCTTCCCCGTGCGCCTGCGCTGGCGTTCTTCCCTTTGTGTTCTTTGATTCATAGTCTTGCTCCGAGTCACATTTTCTTCCCTTTTTTCATTCACACACACACGGTTGAGGAGGAGCAGTATCATTTCCTCTTCCCTTGTACTATTTCTTGTCATTCTTGACCTCTTACGCTTACATCCCATGGCGTCGAGGAGGAGTATTGATGCCTGGTTGCAGTCACGCCGCCATGTGATCCACGCGTAGCACGTGATGTACCGTATATATCCCCGACATAGGGGCCTCTGGTATATATTCGCTCTTATCCCCTTACCGTGACGAGGCTAGGGATTTGACAGCATTCAACAAAACGTCACACCCTTTGTATTTATTTATTTAAATCCAACTTATATATCGACAGAGAACACAGACTCGGTCACTATTTCTGTACGGTACGTATCCAGCCTTGGCCCGGCCCTATCCGAACCACCATCTTCAAGACAACTTGGCTCTCCCTTTTGATAATCATACCTTGAGAAAGGAAACCTCACTTTACATGAGGGACACCGGGCTGAGGGGGTCCATGCAGTTGGTAGGTTGGGACAGGCCAGAGACGTGGGGGAAGCGAAGCAGCACCTGAGCAGTCAGTAGTAATGACACGGTACTTATGGTTGACGCTAGAGGCCCTGCGAGGGGAGTGCATGTGAAGTGTTTAGTGAATGGGGTAGATTGCGAGGTGCTCGAACCTTTCCAGTACTGTTTTACCGCCAGCGTGGCTTTGGCCTCTTCACAGGCCAGCCGCTGAGCAGCAAGCTCACTCCCCGTGTCGTAGGCACGGCTAAAAGCTTGTAAAATTGAAATAATACGATCTATGATAGTACAACTTATTTTCAACTCTATTTCTCATCCTCCTTGACAATCCCCAGCTCGTCATCTGCTGATTGACGCGCCTTCTCATCTACTACGCCCTTGGTGTACACAGTCTTTTCTTCGGTATACGACGTATCTTTAATGCCCCAAATCACGATGCCAGCAAGCGGAAATGCCGCCATCATCAAGAGCCAGCTTGCAAGCAGCTCGTTTAGGAACGGAGTAGAGGTCGCGTCCATCCCGAATGAGCCCGCCGCACCCGCAGACTGAAGGGCCTTGAAAAAGCCCGTGAAGCGCGCAAGTGTGAACGGATCGTTTGAAATGGCGCCCACGATCCAGTACGCGAGAGCCTGGTACCCTGCGTCGCCAAAGTAAACTATACATTGGTTTATATTTTTTCAGGTCAGCTAAGTTTTATGCAGTTGCAAGAAGCACGGACATACAGAAGAAGAAGAGCGCGCCCTTGCCGTGGTAGGCCTTTTCGGTGTAGCGGAGTTTGGGGCGCGGGGTACGGTTGAACTTGACTTGCCACGCGAGAGCGCAAGACCATACAATTGTGGTGACGATGCTGACGAATGCCAAACCGAGGAAGCCCCGCGCGCGCCGTCTGAAGCGTGTGCCATCAAGGACGAAAAAGCCGATCATTAGAGCTCCGACAATGGAACCAGCACCCTCCAACGCTCCATTCAGCGCGCCTGAATACACAGTTAGTCGGCGCACGGGTATAAGGAAGAGTAGATAAATGGATACTTACGAGTTGCTCCGTCAAAGTAAAATGCGTTGACGGCACCCTGGTACGCGTGAAAGTAGTTGCTCGCGAAAAACATGGGCGATAACAACAGGATACGCTTGTCTTTGACTACTTGGATAAAGTTTTGGAGTTCCTTGCGCACAGATGAGGCCGCCTCAATCTTTACGAGCGTACCATCCTCTCGTATTACCACGCTAGGAGGCAGAATAAATATCGTTGATGCCGTGCCAAAGAACACAATGATCACGAATGCCTAGTTGGGAGATGAGGATACGCAAGTGGAAATTAAACGGATAAAAGAGATACCAAGTACGTTGCAGGTGACACGGCGCTAAGCTCGCCGGAGCGAATATTGATCGCAAGTGCGACAAGGGAGCCAATGAGGGAGCCAAACTGGAAGATGGCCCAAAAGACGGCGAACGCTTTGCCCTTGTCCTTTTCGAGCGGATAGCTCATCATAATCGAGCCCTGGGCGGACCACAGAAGACCAGCGGATACGCCGAGTACACCGCCGGCGAAAATGAGAAACCAGCGGGTTTCCTGCGTCTGGAAACTACAGCAGTCCACGCGGGGCGTGCGGGGAAACAATGTGTGTGCCCAACCGGGAGTGGAGCGAGCACAATAAATTGCGAAGAAAACTCACCACCATAATGAGCCGATGTAGAGCGAGTAGCCGAGTGAGCCGATGGAGAGGGTCAGGCGGGGTCCGAGCACTATGGAAAAAGAAGCGAAAAACTCATTATGACAAGAGTCCATGGTCATCGGAACAGAGAGAAGACGTACGATTATTGATTCCTCCTGACACGAGACTGGTGAGAGCGAACATCGCGTAAAGGACACCGTTGGCAGTATCAGTGAGGGCAGTATCCTGCGTGCCTCCAGCGCCGAGGTTAGAAACGGCGCAGAACATGCCGACCGTGGCAAAACAGGTTATCCCTGTCCAAATAGAAGAGGGATGAGCGCTAGTACGTGGGGACCACTAGAGATGGCAGCTGCCGGGAAATAGTACATACCGACTAGAACGACCTGGGTCATTGGGGTTCTGATTCGTGCATCATTGTGAGGATTAAGCTTGGTCAAGGGGACAATCTACTAACCTGTACCATGCCGGGAGAGTGAGCTGCATCCTGAAGTTTTATGAGGGCAGGGGGACGACTAAGGCTGCGACGACTCGGAGGAAGGAGAACGCTCAATCCACACAGCACACATTTCTTTATAGGTGTCCGCGGTTGGGGCAAAGAAAATTGGAGGGTACGTAGTTCAGAGCACATCAGCGAATGAGAAACGGAGAAGACCGCAGAAACCGCTGGCAATAGTGCTCTTTCTGTTCTTTCCCGCGTGCTTCAAGTTGTACCTCTCCGACCACCGGCCAGTGAGCAGTGCACAGGCCAGAAATGCCCGAGAACACATGAAGATCAAACAAAGCAGAGTCGACGCTATATGAATGAGTTATAGCTTGCCAACGGTTTTCACAGAGGATAAGACAGTAATAAGAGTGTGTTCGGTGCATTTTGACTTGCGAAATCTTGTCGCAAGTTGTCGCCCACCCTGCCAACAGCGACAATGTTTCTGGAGTTCGAGCTTTTTCTGGTTCCGAACGGCCATAGATTTCTTTTCCCTTTTTGGGTTCAATTGGAACGCCTCATAAATTATGGCGAAGTGTCACGTGGGACTACACGTGAACAGTGTGACATAAGGCGCTGCGGGCATTATCCCAAGTGAAGGTATAAGTCCGTCGTTATCACGCCACAAACATTTTAATGCCGACGGCCAGCCCCGAATGCTCCCCCAACTCTTCGCCAACTCGAAGCGCATTCAAGGAGTACTTCGATTTTTGGAGAAGACAGGCGCCTGCGCTAAACCGCGGGCAAAATGGGCCGAGATAGGAGAACTGATAATTTGGCGACCAGAACACGACCACCCCCCCATATGACTGCACGCTGCCCATAGCTAGCTTCTGCTAGTTCTCTCCAAAATGTTACATTCCTAAACATAATACGTAGTATACTTGTACGTGTCTGCTTCTGTGCCTAGTTGTACGCACGGAGGATATAAATACGGATTTCAAAAAGTCCATCGTTATCCAAGTCGTTATCCAACCACAGGGCGAAACAACAACGACACCCGCGGACGTACCTCAGCTCGTCTTCATCCGCAAGCATTACGTATCGACGGTTCATGTTTGTTGCATCGCCTACCACCAACGACGCAGAAAAATCGTTCATGGTCATGCGGTGTGAGGTGAGGATCGTGATGTACCACAGGTCCACAGGAAAGTATAGCATCCCCTCGCTCCCATCTCCCCCTCTACGTCATGACTTCTGTAAGAACTGTTTTAAGAATGTGAGGTTTCGGGAACGGACATCGTGTAGCATAGACATCCGCAACGAATCATGAATGCAGTACTACAGCCCCCTGACTTCAAGTTCAGTGCCACCTTCACCACCACCACCGATGCCACCGGCACCCACTTCTCTCTCAGCGCGACTGCCGTCGTCTCATAGACATCAGAGACTCGGAGAATGTACAGCTCGCGTGCGTCATCAACAGGCGAGCATGCAAGCAAATGTCACTGCTGAAGGGCATTCATCACTTTTGCCGCTGCCTTACCATCCATTATATGGAGAAGCCCAAAAAGTACAGAGGATTGCGTTGTGTATTGCTCAGCAATGTAGTAGTTAGTTGTAGCGCAATCCAAGTTTTCGTCTCATTTACTGTATGATTATGATTATTGTCGGCTAATGCCGTGATCCTACATATCTAGATAACATGTAATCTATCTACGGAGGTCGTAACAGGACGTCACGTCACGCGAGCGAGTGCGGCAACGAAAATAAAAATGTGTCCAGATACGTTTTTATTTTTGGCTGGGCACCTGCACTCTGTCACACTATATTTTTTCACAGAAATTCACCCCACTGTCCTCGATTTTTTTTGGCTGGTGCCGCGCGAGAGAAAAAGTGCGCCGAATGCACTTTAAACCAAGGGGGTGTCGGGCCGGCAATCCGGGACCGGGGGTTAGATAGTTAGTCCGTTGTGGATCCCGGATTCGAAAAAAGTTGACTTCTTACCAAATTGCAAAGTTAATATATGAGTCGGAAATAGGGAAAATCACGGGTAACCCGTGGGTCAAAAAATGAAACCCGCACCCGCCCCGCGAAAAACCCACACCCTTACAGCGGGTCGCGGGTTTCCCGCTCTCACGGGTGCGGGCTTTCACACGGGATTTGAGGGATCTGGCGGGTACCCGCCATGTAAGGTGTCACGGGTTGATGTACATTGATGTATTATAAACAAACAGGTGGACATGTATCTCAGAGTGTGCATTGCATTATAATCAACCAAGGAAGTGGAATTATGGTAAAATGAAGTACATTGTTTGGAGATAAACTGTTAAGGTACAAAATAGTACTTGAAGTGATCGTGCAGGCCTCCGCGGGGTATGAAACTTTGTGAGCATGTCCAAATAGGCCTTGTACTTGTGGCCCTCACACTGCTAAGTCCGCGCGAAAGTGCAGCGGTATCGAGAAAGAGAGGAAGGGGGGTGTTTGGTGTTCGGTAATTTGCGACGCGGATAACCTTGCACCGCCGTGCACGTCTTGTAATTTTGTATCCAGGGCCGCACTATGTTTATAAAGACGCTCCGAAGTTTTCTAAGGCCGCGGATGCGTGCGGCACTCTCGATAGTGAGGGAACTGAGGTGCACTGAGCTCTGCTGTCGCAAGAAATCAGACTATTATGTAATGTGGCAATCTGTGTTTCTGCTTCATCGGGCCGCTTTCCTGCCGCTTTCCCGCGCTTCAACATGGTCTTCACCGGTACACAGCTGAGTGCGGCTCACTCCCTCCAGTCCTGAGAGTGCTGCACGCATCCGCGGCATTATAAAACTTAGGTACGTCTTTACAGACATAGTGCGGCCCCGGATACAACATTACAAGACGTGCACGGCGGTGCAAGGCTATCCGCGTCGCAAATTACCGAACACCAAACACCCCCCCTTCCTCTCTTTCTCGACACCGCTGCACTTTCGCGCGGACTTAGCAGTGTGAGGGCCACAAGTACAAGGCCTATTTGGACATGCTCACAAAGTTTCATACCCCGCAGAGGCCTGCACGACCACTTCAAGTACTATTTTGTACCTTAACAGTTTATCTCCAAACAATGTACTTCATTTTACCATAATTCCACTTCCTTGGTTGATTATAATGCAATGCACACTCTGAGATACATGTCCACCTGTTTGTTTATAATACATCAATGTACATCAACCCGTGACACCTTACATGGCGGGTACCCGCCAGATCCCTCAAATCCCGTGTGAAAGCCCGCACCCGTGAGAGCGGGAAACCCGCGACCCGCTGTAAGGGTGTGGGTTTTTCGCGGGGCGGGTGCGGGTTTCATTTTTTGACCCACGGGTTACCCGTGATTTTCCCTAACTGCCGCAGGTTCGAGGGAATGTGCACTTGCGCCCTTGAGGTCACCCGTTTGTCGCACGGTCCTTAACTGTTAATGTTGTGAGCACAGCAGTCATGTGTGCACGTTCTGCATTATAGGGAGTGTTGTAGAATGAGTGAAGGAGGTCCGCGTCGTATGCAGAGCTCAGCCGCGTTATGTAATCACATCAACCCATATTCGTCAGACGTACTACCATATATGGGAGTACCACTGATTACATACCTAGTTAGTTCATCGCTCCCAGCCGTTTCCAAAAAATACGAGCCGCGGTCTTTCTTCGCAAGTCCGACACCCCCTTGCTTTAAACATACGCAAATTTCCTACAGGCTGATATTACAGTAGTTCTCCCGTCACGTGACAGCCGCCTTCAGGAGGTGCAAAATACGTCCTGATCCTCCTATCATATCATGGATTACAGTCGCGGTGTCCTGAAGTCTATGAATTCTCCTTTCTTCCCTGTTATGCGAAGGAATCTGGGTCCCTACCTTGTTGACAAAATGGAGCTTATCAAAAAGATCGTCCTCAACTGAACAACTGGACAGGCGATGTTCATGTTGTTCTTCGACCCAGACTTTGCGGTAAATCTACCATGCTGCAAATGCTCAAGTAACTATGTTGGTTTACATCCAATTTCTGTACTAAAATTTTTTGACCAGATCTTTTTTCTCCATCCCTCGAAATGGTGATCCCGACCCGCGCCTGCTTTTTAAAGGCCTACATATCGCCAAGTACGGGCAGGATCTCTGCACGGAGCACATGGGAAGGTACCCAGTTATCTTTTGTAACTTCAAAGTTCGTGTATTTTCTCTCCAAACTATTCGGGCAACCCGTTTACGTGTAGAAGGATCTCACTGGTCAGTCTTGGGAGGAAATGCTTTCGGACTTCAAAGGCTTGGCATCCAACCTCTACAGGGAGTGGGAAGATTGTCTCATGCAGTCTCTTGGACCGTGGGACAAGACATATTATGAATCTATTTGTCTCAAGACAGCCACGGAGGCCGAGTTGAAGCGGAGCTTGTACGAATTATCCTACTTTCTCGCCCGGGAATTTCGACAAAGTGTGTTCTGTTCTCTATATCCTCTCTATGACTGTTAAGGTTAACGACAAGTAATCCAGGCCGATGAGTTTTTCTGGCGTGACACCCTTACTGTTCCCTTGAAGGTGATCATTATGAAATTCCTTGCAGAACATTATAGTAATATATTTATTTAGTCTAATGACAACCTACAATATGCAGCTTTAGTTGGCATCATACCTGCTTCGAAGCCTGGGTCATTTTCTAGTTTGAACAATCTTGAGGTGCGTCGCTTTAATCTAGCAAGGCGTGCCTCCTAATCATCACTCAGAAGCATGCACTACACACAAGTTGTTCCATTTTTGCCGGCATGTTGATGTTCACGGAACCTGAAGTTGATGAACTGAGAAATTTGTCAAATGTGAGTTGACCATCTCGGTGTGGTTGGGTGATTTTCACGCACACACCTTGCAGAGTAAACTAGAGCTCGAAGACCTTAGAGCTCACTACAACTCGTACAAAGCTGCCGGCAGTGCCGGCCACGTCAGTGTCTACAATCCCGTATCGGTCATGTCTGCCTTGAAGAGATTCAGCATCGAGAATTTTTGGGTTAACACAGGTTTGCCAGTCACGGTCGTTTTGTTTAATTAACTCAGCGACACTATAGGCGAATTCCCTCTATCAAACAGAGAGTATCCAAATGATAGCCTCGGTGTCGTTAAGGATCTTCTGCTTCGCAACGAGATCTATTTTAGACCTGAAGAAAGTGTTCTCTATAGCAGGTGCGCCCACTTCTACAACTAGTCCTCCGTGATCCTGTATTCACCCTGGAATGGTTTAGCTGGGCTTGTAGGACAATAAAGTCAAAGTCTCTTGAAGAGTCCCTGCCAAGGCCAATGGTAGATTTAAAATACCTAATCGGGAGGTTATGACGGACTGTGCTGGATAAATCATTGACAATGCATACTCGGGCGATATTCTCAAAACATGTGTGGAGGGTCCGGTAAACAACTTTGAGACGGGGTAGCCGAATTTTATGCAACAACAACTAGTCGCCAGGGACCGCCGATGTGGCGACAGTCAGAAGACTTTGGAGAGATTTTATCACGTTTTCCTTCTTGCCCTTATGCAATCCCTTGGAGAGAAAGGCTGGGAAGTCTCTGCCGAAGCTCGAGGCGACTATGTCAACCTTTGTCTTCTCCATAAACGGAAGGGCAAAGTTGTTCTGATTGCGCTCAAGTCCAGTGAAAAGCAGAGAGACATGGAGACGGATGCCAATGAGGCACTCGAGCGGATCTTAGACAAGAAATATCGAAATCTGGAAGGTCGTCCGAACAATTGCACTCTTCGAGAATATGGCATCGCTGGCTGTCGCCTCAATTCATATGTCAAAGGGCGATACTTGGAGCTCAATGCTGAAAATCAGTGGGTAGAAAAAGATGATCCGGCGGTTAGTGTTTTGTAGATACGTGGTCGACTCAGAGGTGCTCTGTCGCAAGGTAGGTATGAAGCGGGGGGATTCGTCGTTACGTTAGGGCACGTAGTAAAGCTAGACATAGACATACTTCAATAGTTATTCAATTCAATTCAAAGTTTCCGCAGTTTCTGCTCTTCTGATATTCATTCCCTTGCGTCTTTCGTGCTTTCAAGCACACTTCTTGTACCTTTTGTGTATCATTTTCCGAAACAGCTTCCTTCACCGACTCCGACTCCGACACCCGACACTCTCGATCAGCCCGAACTACTCGACAACAGCCCTCTCTCTCCTCAGCCCCGATCCCGCTATACACGATGTAGGTATGGCCTCCTGAGCGCGTTGACCAACTTGGTCTAAAAAAAAACAGCCTCATACTAGCGCCAGTTCCGGGGAGATGGATCCCGGCAAGTCCCGAGTCTTGACTTGAAAATTAAGTTGGTGGCGTGGTGGCTGCTTGCCATGGCCAGTGCTACCCGCCGGGGTTGCCTCATCCCGTTAGCCCTGTCCCAACCGCCAGTTTGGTTTTGAAAGATTCTCTCAAACTAAACTGACGGTTGGGGCACGTCAAACTGATAGAACTTTTGAGTTCACTATTCTGGACAAGGTCCATGTACTGTACTGCATGACCCCATGGCAAGCATACTGTACTACATGCGACACGCGACAGCCTTGATGGATGCACGCACACTCGGAACGAGGCAACGGGAAATCGATAAGGCGTGGGCGTGACACACTACTGGTAAGTTACGAACACCGACGATCACCAATCTGTTAATTAACTTGCTAGACTTTGCTCAACACACTCATGGTGCACATCACACCCCTTTCACCGAGGCTGTGTACTATATGTTGCACATCTATATCTCCGCAGAAGCCAAGGCTGTTTTTCCATTTTGGAAAATGTGCGTCCTTATGTATGCATCGCCACGCAGGGTGATACACTACCCATATCGGGATACGGGGGTTCCGTGAAGTTAGCAAGCAATCAGCTGATTCTGACTTGGAACGGTAGTCCTACTTCCTGAAACGTGGTGCACTGAAACAATGGCAACGACGCTAACCATCTCGCGAGCGCGATCTTTATCTTGCCCTTTGACAAGCCTCGCTTGCTCAACGCTTCTTTCATCACTGCACAGACCTTAGGTCGGCGGCATCTGCCACGATCGGGGTTTCCCGCCTCAGTGTTGCTGCCCCGTTGCTTCTTCAACGCAAGTGGAAAACCCCTTTCGACTCTTGTCATTAGAAACACGGCGACACTGGTACCACATGCATCTCTTGATTTCCTTGGGATTCCCACATAGAAAATACAACATTAACATGGGTGACCAACGGTCCCCCCCAAGATCGCAATATTGTATTGCACCATCGAAATATCGGGAATCTGGGCCAAAGAATGACAGTGAGCGTACAACGACACCTTGCAGCACCGCAAGGGTCAATAAAGACAAAGGCAACATAAAGAGGAAAAGGTAGGCGAGGAGAGCGAATGTAATGTCATGTCGGTTTGTGTTTATATGTACCGTGATCAAGTGGGAGATGAAAGACAAAAAAGCAAAGAACAAAGTAAGACCAAATGGAAAGCACATACGAGCCCAAAAAGAAGAGATGGTCGTAAATGTGCAACAGGGCAGCAGCAAGCAAATAGAAGAAATGGTGATGACAAAAAGACAGAATCAAACGCGTGCAAAGTGGGGCGTGAAACATGGAGACGATATGGGTTGCCCCGTCGTGCCGGGACGAGCAATATTTAAATACTAGAAGGAGCAAACTGACGGATGGACAGATAGTGAAACATATAGACATGATGGAGCCCGAGTTGCGATCAGGAAGTCGAATGAGCAGATGGACCAGGGAACGTGAGAAGAAACGCGGACATGAGTCTATGCGTGCAAAGGAGGCATGCGGAATGGGTGTGGTTGTTATGCCGAAATCTATGCTGAGACTGACACCTCCTTCGAGGTGTCAGGTGTGCCGTTGGCGACAGCGGCAAAAGACACAGAGAGTTTGTGGGGAAGTGTGGATACCGAAGCAGGAGTCGATGCCGTAGTGTCCTGAGACGGTGTCTTGATGGTCTGCAATCAAGGTACAACAGACGAAAGTACAACATTTATTATTGACGCGTCGCGCAACCTCGAAGTGAAGGGATGCGTACCTGACCCACTATTGACCGAAACTGTTCCTGCCCTTCAGTCGTTGAATTGTCCGACTTTGACGCGTCCTTACGCACAGCAGGAGTCTGTAACACTTGCGCAGCTGTCGGCCCTGTATGGGTGTTGTACCCGTTGACTTGCGGTGGGGTGGATGAGCCACCGAGGACAGGGAATTCATCTGCATTGGGAACACGCTGCTTCTGCGGGGCGGCTGTTGACTTGGAGGGACGGACGTGCGCACCATTCGCGCCGCGCGGGCCACGCTCGGAAGGCGTCGTACTTCCACTGCTTCCCTGACGTGGCGCGTGATTGCCGTTCTACAAGCACATGCGAAGCGAACATGATGAGTGTGTCACGTGAAAGTGCGCCTGGGCGCGAGGGATGTGTTATGAATTGGCTTACCTCGGTAATTGAAAGATTGGCCAATTTCTCTTCGAGATTCGCTTGGTTATTGCCATTTATCGGGTTTTGGGGAGGGGAGCGGAAACGGCCGCCGCGACCCATTACGTGTCCGTCCGCCATAACGTGAGGGAAGCGGCACTCCTCACTGCAACGAGGCAAACGCGTTAGAATGACCGCCGATGCCTACACCCCGAATACGTACCCATTTCTGCAGCGGCCAGCCGGGAAGAACAAGCACGGCGGCTTGCGACTGCCAGCAAATGACGGACGGCGGAAACCTGGACCGCCGCTTGTGCGACGATCACCACGTTGGCCAAAGCCCTCTTGTGGAAGCGGCTTTTGTGCACCATTTTGTTCAGATGACGTGGGGTAGCGTTGGTGTGTGACAATCGGAGGCGCAGATTGGGGGAAAGGCGCAGAAGATGATTGCGGCCCTGTCGAGGGATGCGCCAACGGTGGAGGGGGTACAGAAAGTGGGACAGGGTGTTGGCCAGGGTGAGGGTAGGAGGGTGAAACGGGGGACATGGGGCCATAAGGCCCTGGCCCTGTTACGGGTGCTCCCGAAGAGTTGAAGGGGATCTGCAAGGGAGGCACAATCTCCGAACCGTTACGCTGATGGTTCACAAACTGCGGCGGGGGTGGTGGTGGTGGTGGGACTGGCTGCGTCGCTGGCTGTGGGGAGACAGGGGACAGGTGGTGGGGAGGGGGTACACCATTCGATGGTTGAAACTGGGGCGGCGGCGGATAGAAGTTGGGAGGGTAAGGCGGCTGCTCATAGGGAGAGGGATACTGGGCAGGCGGGGGCATCGGACCCGGATAATACGGACCACCCTGAGGATGGGCGAAAATGCAAGAGGCTCCGTAACGACAAGCAGGGAAGTACCTGCACGGGATGAGCCGAGCAATTTCCGGAGGAGGGAGGTTGGAGACATTGCTGCCAGCTGAGAGTGGAGATTGGTCGTCTCCCGACGGTGGAGACGACGCAGGCGGGGCGAGGGGTGGGGGATAGTAAGGCATAGCGCCCTCTGGAAGGGGAGGGACTGGTACGCCGGGATAGTAGGCGTACGGGCCGGGATGTGGCATGTAATAAGCCTTAGGAGGACCCGCGTTAGGTTCGTGGATGAATCTCGGGTCCTGGTGAGGGGCGTCAGGATTAACCTTAGGAATAGCGGCCGAGCGCAGCAACTCTACGATGGTGGGGTCTGACGTGCATTGCTCTGGGAGGCCCTGAGTCGATGCATGGGCGGGATTAGCACCTAATAGATGAAAATGCGTTGATGAGTTTCAAATATGGCGAGCAGGTACGGGCGGGATACCATGGGCTAAGAGCGCCTTGACCACGTCATGGTGGCCATTTTTGACAGCAGCGATGAGAAGAGTCACACCATCCTGGTCTTTAGAAGGAGCGAGAAGGAGGAGAGGGGATGCATGTTAGACAGGATGGAGGGTACGATGAAAGAGATGTAGTGACAAAAAAATAGAAAAGGGGACGCACCTTTTTCTTCGATGTCTAGGGGTGACGCTTGGGCGAGGAGTTGGTTTACTCTGTTGAGGTCACCGTCTGAGCATGCCTGGAATAGGTCAGCAGAAAGCATAATTTTGAAGGAGAGGGACAGAGAGGAGATAGAGAAAGGGGATGAGAGAGTGTGGTGGTGGGTGGTGTGGGTGGTGTGGTCAGTTTGGGACTTTGAGGAGGCTCAGGTCAGCTTGAGCCGGGACGCGTTGGACCAATCCGGCCGAGCGCTCCCAAAAATTTACCTGAGCCAAGAAAGGAAATCCTCAAACAGATCAAGATTCGATCGGATCATCTCCCCATCAGTCACCCACACACTCGGCTAAACTTCGGTCCCTCGACCGCTTCCCGCCCTCTCGCTTTAGGTAGCTTGGACCATTTCGATATCATAATAATACTGCATATATACTGGCAACATACGTACATTCGGCCAGCTACGTTTTCTCTCTCAAACACCTTCAATCCCTAGTTTCCTCATCAGCGCCCGGGCAGGGCCACCTGACTTGCCAGGCAGGTCTAGCTCTTTCACCATCGGCAGCGCTAGTAACGCCTGCGCCTGCTCCCGTACGTTTCGGCCTAAGTTACCGCGGAAATTTAATTAGTAGGCGCGCATCATCAGATAGCGGCCTCACTAACCTTCATATAGCACTTCATACACCTGACAAACACCCATTCGGTCATCCCACCAACATGCTGAACCGTGCAAATTGAACTTACCGCGCTGGCAAGAGGGGACGGAACTTCTAGCTCATCCACAATAGCCTTCAGGCCCTTCGCAGTCGTAACACCCCCTGCGACACTACCGAGGGTCTGCAATACCTCTTCTAACTGCTCCCCCCGTCCCAGCCTGAAACCAACCGTGTAGTTGCGACTTGTCGATGAACTACATGTCAGAAACAGATCCCCGACGCCCGCCAACGAAAGAAATGTGAGTGGGTTAGCGCCGTATGCCACACCAATCCGAGTCATCTCGGACAATCCCCGAGTAATTAAACCTTAAAAGTATCAAGGCACTCTTGATGATCAGCACGCGTTTCGAATCCCCATGAATCGCAGTGACTGACTTGCCCTCGTGTTATTCTCAAACCCCAACCCCTCCGACATACCAGACGCGATCGCGTATACGTTCTTCAGAGCACCAGCCAGCTCAAGCCCAATCGGGTCGTTGCCGGTGTAGCTGTACAAGTGCATTCTATCAGACCTCTCCCCTGTGGCGGAAAGTATAAGACAAACCAGCGGAACCACGGCTGATGAAAGACATGTGATGCTTTCTCGGCATGATCTTCTGAAAGCGAAGCTATGGAGACCATGGTTGGTTGGCGCCTGATGACTGTTCGAGACGGAACTCGTCAGCGTAGTCCCTAGTCATACACTGCGCCCTACTTTCTGTCGCAAATGATGGTCCGGACTGGGAAAGCACTAGGATTCAGAGATAAAGCTTTGGTAACTAGGTCGGTGTCCTGCTCACAAGGAAGGTTGAGACCCTAGCAATATCTTTACCACAAGTATCCGCAATGATCTCGAGCGTCAATGCATTCGTATCAGTCTCGATACCCTTGTTTACAAATATGAGCAAAGGGAGGTGCGCTTCGTCAAGGCTCGGACGTAATCTTGTCAGCAATGCCCTAAGTAAAGTCATACATATTCACGCCTGTCAAATCCACGCGAAGAAAAGAGTACCTGAGTCCTTGCGTGGGTATGGCGAACAACAAGACATTCATCCGCTTGACAAACTCTGCATCCGGGAGGTCCGGTCCCACTGCACAGACCGTGCGCGGGAAGCAATGGTCTTTGAGATATTGTGGATTTTTGTGGTGTTCGTTGAAATAGTCTACGACGCTCTTCACACGGGACCACATGAAAACTTCATGTTCAGAATCTCCGAGGTGGTCCGCGAGGCAAGATCCAAAGTTTCCTGCGCCGAGGACTAGAATTTTACCCTTCGGGGATGGTGAAGCAGACGGCATCTTGAAGCTACGACTGAGCGTGTGAACGTATGTGGTGGGAGTATAAACGAGATTCGTGGGCGGAAGGGAAGGTCGTGTGAGCGAAAAACACCGAGGGGGAAATTTATAAAGGAACAATCTATGGGGAAATTGGGGCAACACACTTTTGGGCCTACCAAGGCGCACGCGCATAGGTGCCTACACCTACAATTTGCGATGGCTTGATTTCTGGTCTCGTGCCGCAGTGTGACTGTCACAGTCCCAAATCAGGCCTACCGTGACTGCCACTGCCCCATAGCCGACGGACTGTCACGGCGATGAAGAATAACTAAGACCCCCTACACTCGTTTCTCGTCTCTTCATATACCGCTTACCTTCTCCTTAATCTTATCTATCTCACCATGCCATTACAGGACCGCACAAACGAATTCCTTTCTTGCGTAGAGTCCATTCGTAGTCGCTCCTCTTTTCCCGCAAAAGTTCCCAGCAAACAGCGCCGCGACAATAAAAGCGAGTTTACTCGTATGGCCAGCGTGATCGGCAAAGACATTAGCGGCACAACCGTCAAGCTCGGCAAATTAGCTCAGCGTGAGCATGTTTATGGGTTTATTCCTTCAACGTGGTGCGCTAAACACCCATGGCTGGGCTTTCAGTAGCGAAGCGTAAAACGCTGTTTGATGACCGGCCCGTGGAGATAAGCGTACGTGTACCCCCTTGCTGTTCATCTCTCCCCCAAATCTTGAAAAATATCTCTTAGGAGCTCACTTTCGTCATCAAGCAAGACATTGCAAGTATCAACAAGCAGATTGCAGCGCTCCAGGCAGATGTTAAGCAGCGTAAAGCCCAAAGCGGTGCCAAATCGGCTGAGGAGAAGCAGGTCGAAGAGCACAATAACAATGTGGTCATGCTGCTGCAAAATAAGCTTGCAGACACGAGCATGACGTTCAAAGACGTGTTAGAGGTTCGGACGCAGGTACGCAGTAAAATCCTTTGAGTAGCCCTCATGATTTTTCTGACATCTGCTTGAAACTAGAACATGAAAGAATCGAAGGATCGAACAGAACAATTCATGTCTTCCACAGCAGCAGCGGCAGCAAATCAAACGCCATCAAGTCAGTCTGGCTTCTCATGTGGTGTCCCTTCACTGGACTGAATTTGGCTCATTTAGACTCGCTTCTATTCTTAAGCACACAACGCCAGGATCCCATGGGTGACGGTTCCTCCGGCCGAGCTGACACAAAGGGCAAGGGTCGAGCAACACCAAACGATGGGATGCTCGCCCTTGACCTCGAACACGCTGAGGGTGGCGTTGGTGTGCCAAACGGTGGTAACAGCGCATTCCAGCAGATGGAACTCGTAGAGCAGCAGGTACGTCCGTTGCCTTGTTCCTGGTACCGAGACAGATCATTGACTTGGCTGCGATGGCTCATGCAGGACAGTTACATTCAATCACGCTCCACCGCTATCGAGTCGATTGAGACAACAATCGCGGAACTGGGCCAGATTTTTAATCAGCTCGCACACATGGTCGCAGAACAGCGTGAGACGGTTCAGAGGATCGACGCAGACACATTCGACATTGCGTCCAACGTCGGCGGCGCGCAACGTGAGCTGCTTAAGTACTACGCGAGCATTTCGAGCAACCGGTGGCTCATGCTGAAGGTCTTTGGCGTTCTTATCGTTTTCGTGCGTTCTTCTCTTCCTTGTTGCTGTTTGGAGGATATATTACTGATTGCTATGCTCGCAGTTCTTACTTTTTATCTTAGTTTCATGAGGGACTTTTTCCAGCTGTGGCTGTGCCTCGCTGTGGTTATATATACTCATGTATATTCGGACCACGGACTTATGCCATATAGACCTGATTCGCATGCATATACCAAGAGTCACTATCCAATTGGTAGTGCATTCACACCTGTGCCCCAGTTTTTTGTCCGTGTGCCGCGCTTCTTTCCTGCTTTTGTCTTCCCGTGACGCTCGCCGCCTTGGTCCCCATCACCGATAGTCCAAGTACGTTTAGTGCGTGGCACCTCGCCTTCCCCGGATGTCGTCGAGAAACGTTGCGGCTGTAGGTGTTCGTGCTGTGTAGCATCCTTTCCTTGTTCCGTTGCCTCCTTGAGTCGCCGCGTCTATCCGAGTCAAGCAACCGTCATTTCTCAAGTGAGTGAGGCAGGCAAGAGGAGAGAAAGGAGATTGATAATAAAAAACGGACGTACACGCTGCGCCCCGAGGTGCTTGTTTCGTTCTTTGACTTTGGCTAACCGCGCGTCGCTTTTCCCGCCTCCCCCTGCAGTGAGCTCAACGTTGATCCGTCGACCATCGAGTTCAGACTGGTGTAAGCGTAGTGCTGCCTGCAGCGCGTGCCGCGTTGAGAATTCGAGAAATGCGCAGCCTTTGGACTTGGATTTTGATTTGGCGGCGGCGGCAACGCTAGCAGCACGTGTGACTTTGGGCGTAAGTAGGCGTACCGTCGGGGTGGGTCTGGGTTGGTGTTGGTGAGCGGGGCAACCGTTTTTTTTTCTTTTGTCAGCGAAACTTTGAAGGAGGGGAAAAGGAGAGAACGCACCGCATAAAGCGAAATGCTTCTGGATTGCTTCGTGCGTCGTAGTGTACTTGAGGTTCCCTGCGCCGCGAACCGCTCAGCTCGGTCAATGTCAGGGTCAAAGGAGGAGGGGTGGGGGGCAGAACATTACCGATAAATAGAATATAACGAAGTGGTTTCTCCTCCCTTTTTTCGTTTTGACTCGTCCCCAGCATCGCCATCGTTCATACTCGTCGCGCCGACCCCTTCACGCGCGGGAGTAATCTCCTCAGAACTGCGAGCAAGCTTGGCCTTCTTCTTTGGTCTCGGCTGAGCCTCCTCCTCCGAGTCCCCAAGCTCCTCTGCCCTACTACTACTCCCCTCTTCCTCTGCGCTGCCGTAGACGTAGCCGTAGACTCCATCGCGGTCTTTTTCGGAATCCTAACGGCGCGATGACTCTGTGCCCTGTCATCGACGCCCTTCGCATCCCCTTCCGTACACGTATATCCAGCCATCGCAGCAGAGCTTGATCCTGATCCTCCATGGCAGGTAGCGCATTAGCGTCCTCGTCATCCTCGTCGTCATCTTCGCCGTTATCTCCGGTGGTGGTGGTTAACGGTCGCGAGTCCGGGTGTAGGGTTCGGCTTCTTGCCCTTGCCCTTGGATTTGTCGCTGCCACGTTCCCGAAAGGCAGTCGCCTTTTTCTGCTTTTTGGTTAGGCGCGTCGGCTGGTGGTGCGAAGAGGGCATGGGAAGGATGGATGACTATGGTAGATCGGATTTCTCTTTGGTAGTTTATACGACCTTTGCGAGCCCCTTCCACTTCAAGCGCCAAGGGTGAAAAAGGAAAGTGCCGCAAACCGCAAAGACTTGCGCTTGTCTTGCATCTTGCATTGCAGTAGCGATGCCTGGGCACATCAATCTCAACCTTGCCGCCGTCGCGTTCATCTCCTCACAGAACCATCCGATCCTCGTACGCGCGCTCTCCGGCTCGCCCGAAGACCTCCTCAAATACCACTACATCGCCCACACCTCCCTCGACGTCATCGACGAGCGCAGTTAAGCTTCCTTCCCCCTCTTCCCTTCTGCGCAAAATAAAATAATAAAAAATAACGACACCCCGCAGTCGCGGCAGCGCCGCCTAAAACCCCGACGGAGAGTTACCTAGGCTTCCTATACGCACTAGAGGAAGTCGCGGTATACGGTTACGTGACACCGCTCAAACTCAAGATCGTCCTTGCACTCGCGCTCACCGACGTCGTCGTGCGTGACGCCGATATCATCTCTGTGCGCTAGCCATCTTTCTACCCATCCCTCATCCTGTAATACGATTTATAATAATAAAAACAAAAACAGATATTTAAAGCGTTGCACTGGGCGTATTACCGCGCCGCAGCCAACCCGTTCCTCAAACTTCATTCGCCGCTTGACACCCCTAACGAACACGTTTTGGAAGCCGGAAGTCCGCAATGGATGTCTTTCCGTCGACGCGTCGACGAGGTCGCGCGCGCTGCGGGTGCACTACCCGTCGATTCTAGCTCGTAATGAAAAAAGAGGTGGCTTCTAACTTTATTATATTTTCTCTTTCGCCTTTGTGTGGTGCCTCTCTCCGAAAGGCAAATGCAAATGAATCATTTATTGATTCGTGATTTGGTTCGGCGTACCATCGCAGTTTCTTTTGATTCAAAAACTGCGGTGGGGACTTGCGCGGCTTTGCTTGCAAAACCTAGGCGAACCTAGAATGAGCGCTCGCCTTTCAGTTGACTCAACTCTCGCGAGATCACAAGTGTTGAGACAGATACGAGGCACACATCTACTGCTCCATGAGGCCGTGTAATAGAGTACAATGATGCGTAAGATGATACAGTACCAGTATGCAGAAATGGAAATCCATGCAAGATCATGAAACGTGCGTCGCGTCACCCAAGAGGGAAAAAAAATGAAGATCGTGCGTGACATTGTCATGCGAGGGACAGTCCATTGACAGCCTCCCCAGTTCCATCAACTTCCCGATCTTCGTCGTCTATCCGCCTGCTCATGCGCTTGGGCCGCGTGATAGGGCTTGCGAGGCCCATCGATGAGCGCATGGTCGGACTTGCAAATGGCAGCGTTCCATTGTGTGAGATTGGCGATGATGCGACAGATCCTGTTGCAGAAGATGTGATAGGTACCGGGATAGGACCGCGTGATGAAGAGCCCGGGCGCGGGATATATATCGGGGAAAGAGATGTGTGATTCTCGCGCAAAAAGGAGACCGAGGGGGAGACAGCACGGCGTTTAGAGGAGGTCGGATATGGATCGAAGCGATCATCATCTACAATATCCGTACGGTGGGCCGTTAGCGATGGGCAATGGAAATAAATGTCACAAGGACTTGCATTTTCGTTTGCTTGTGCGCACAGCCGAGGATGATGTCGGAGGTGGTGTATATCTCCATTGATGGAGTGAGGCTGCGGCGGGCGAGCCAAATAGAGATGGGGGCTGCAGCCGCATAAACTTAGCACTACATCGATAAATGCGACAAAACGGGAACCCTGACCATATCGACGTCCATTGCAGCGCCGCCGGGGCTATCGGCGGTTATATCATCACCACACAGACTCCCGCTTACGCTGGCCGCCGGCGTCCGCGTCCTGATCGTGATCGGCTCTTGGGTCGGGGGTGCAAAAGGAAACGGAATAGTACTAGTATCTGGGTCATCGTAGTCACTGTCATCGCTGGGTGTCTGACAGCTTGGAACATCCCGGTCTTCAGAAACTTCTTCAGGATAACGGCCTCTGTCTGACGGTGCTCGTGGGGTGCGCGGTTGCATCGGTAGTTCGGAGAATGACGCAACGAGTCGTTGAAATTGTGCCTCAGACTTGACCTCATTCTCATCCGGGCGGGAAGATTCTCTAACAATATTTAGGATACGCGGGAGTTTAACCTGTATACCGCGCATACAAGTCAGTGTATGCGATGCGTTGATAATAACAAGCGTCACGTGACATACAGGATGCGACAGGCGGCGAAGATGTGGGAGATATGAGGTTTCGGTGATGGCGTCCATGCTCGACGATGATGGATTACGCGGAGGTGTTTGAGGTCTGCTGGTTTTCATGGCGCTGTCGCTGTCGACACCTGCGTCCTTATCTGCCTCGCTGCCGTTAAGTGGTGGGGTGGCGTTCTCCGAGCTCTCAGAGGCAGAGCGAGAGTCTGCCCATATACGTTCTCGATCGACGTCGGAGGCAGAGGAGGGACGTAAGGGAGCAGTAAATGATGTTGTTAATGGGCTGGAGAGGCGTGAGTCGGACAGGCACTTAGGGGATAGCAAACTGGGGCGGCGAAACCGAAAGAGGAGGGGATTCAAGCCGTTGAAGTCGTCGGTGGGCGATTGGAGGGGAGACGATGAAGCCCGGAGGGCAAAGTCCGTGGATGAAGTAGGAAGAGAAGATCTTGGGCGGTGGGGGCTCTTGGACATGGTCACGTAGTGAAAGGTACACAACACGGCGCCTCGTTCACGTTAGCTGCCTTCCGAGGCATTCACACACGCCGGCCCGCTCAACATCGCCGTGATCGATCATTTCAGCCGCTGACAACATCCGTCCAGACCACTACATTCGAGAACCACCTCGGAGCCATCTTTACCTGCCATATAGATGACAAACACAGACTCTGTCTCATTGTCCTACTGCTACAAACATTATAAGCTGAGGAATAAAGTACAGCCTACGAATAGCGCTTTACAAACCTGCCATGCGGCTGCGGAACACTTTTTGCAAATATGCTTGGCTATCGGCCCTCAAGACCACGGTTACTCCATACAGTCACGGCACAGTATTGGTCTATCATCTTCGCCTCCGAAACGCGGTGTTTCCCCGGCGAGGTAGGGGTGTTACCGTAGCCTCCCATCTGTCTTCCGGCCCACACGGTCTGTATAAACACGGAGACAAGTGTTTGTGAGTAACCATGGCAATTTTGAACCTACTTTCAACGGCATTATAATCGGTTTCAGGATGGGAAGAGTACAATCCCTAACTTACTGTGGGCCATGGAACTCTTTTAATGAATTGTGGCCCGAAGCGAGCAAGACTCTTTGTCGCTTCGTCTGGCGAGGATGTTGTGTCTTGACTCATGATCAGACAATGAGGACTTTATTGCAGTGGCTCACCTCAGGGCCATGCCGTTGGGTTGATGCTCTCGGTGATTTGCATGACTGGCCTGGCGTACGGCTTCGCTTGTCAAAAAATATATGGCTATAATTACTAAAGGCATTGCGACTACAGACATCGCCTGACTCTTCTCCAACTTGGCAGCATCCAACTATCTCCTCGTTCGTATCGTCCATCCAATTTTTTCAATGGCCATTAGCAGTACTCAATTCTTAACTTATTTCCTGAACCCATTTCGTAGAACTTGATTTTGAGACCGAAATGAATTCAGATCTGTCACCGCAGTCATCCTTTTCGGGCACCCACACAAATAAAGTTCAGGAAATAAGTTAGAATTGAGTAGGGCTATTATGTACATCTCTACGATCGCTCCGAACAAATCGGTGCGCAAAAACTTCCGCGCTCATGTCCATCTTGTCGAGATAGAAACTACCAATACCAGGGTGATAGTGAATGTGGCGTATATATGTCCAGGGATTACAACGATCGAGTTGGACATTCACCGCCGAGTCGATTAATTAGATGGATTCATTGAGAAAGCGGCTTCAGCCAAGCAACAGAGTGTGGTCCATCAAACAATTAGGCTGGCAGCGGATTTGGATCCGCTGCAATCAAATGGATCCCGCAGCTAATGAACAAATCTAGGCACCGCATCCTGGAGTATGTTGTCGACTCTGCGCTATTCAGCTACCCTAGTTACACTATCTTGAATGGGCCCGCGGCGAAGTTTATTACTCTTGCCAGAGGCGCAACCGCAACAGAGGGCGGACGGCCTGGCACGGGCAATTTCGGTAATTCCAGGGACTGACGACACGTCATGAATGCAAAGCTTAATCACCTCTGACATTATCATCAGCCCACGCCTCAACGTATAACGCACATCGACGGAAATTTATGGATAGGGGATACTACTGTACGAAACGATTGCTAAGTTACAGTAAAGCAAATGCGATAATTTCCGCCGCGGTTATTATTACCACGTCAAACCACCATCTGGTTGTTTAAACACCGGCTTTAATGAGGTCATATACCACTTTTCCTGAAAGAATTGATAGACCTATACGAACACGTAAGTCAAAAGCGTTGCATTCATAAAAGGGAGGTTCACTCACCAGTCTGGATGAAGAAGCTCAACCTGACCGGAAGCGCGCGCTGGGTTAAGGGTAGGATTCAGATTTCGCCACCAGGGTGACTTTGCATAGAAACAAATACCTTTTTAGGTTCTCCAGTGCCATAGCGTAAAGTGTACATAATGCGCGTGACAGTCCAAAGCCCGCATGCCACCGCTGCAGGGATCGGATAACTGAAACCGCTGATGAGAGTCCTATAGAGTTGCCAACAATGGTTATGAGCACCACGAGCGTGCGTCAGAAGAACAGAACCCACGTCAGGACAACTACAGGGACATTCTCAAGTGTGTTCTGATGCGAGCCTGCGAAAGTATTAGACAAGCAGCGAAAGAGGACACCAGATCAATCGATCAAGTCTCACGCTGCATGCAATTGAAAACCTTTGCCTCGTTTGAGGACTCTTGCTCCGCTTTATCGGCGTATGCTAGGTCATATGATGTCAGCCCAAAAGGTAGAGAGAGACATTAGCCGCAACACCACCACTCACCCTGGGGATACGGTATGCGGGCCTTCCCCCTCGCCTTACCAACAGAGATGGCTTGCCATTGCAAGACGGTAGTCAAGGAGAGGAGAGACGCAGCAACGTAAGAGAAACTACGGCAAATCGACGTGAGCTAACTCTCGCAAGATAATGAATGGGGGGAATTTGTCACCCTGCCGGGATGTAAAGGGTTGTCATGGTCTTGAAACTGGTACGATTGAATGCGAAGTGAATGATGGCGAGATGTCAAGACGGAAGACTACTTAAATACATTTATTGCTGTTACCACAGGCGCCCTATTACACCCGATTTGGGATAACGATGATCAGTCAGCCATTTGTCATAAATCCATTCCGACGGCCGGATACCGGCTCTTCCGACGGCTCTTTCCACTGGCCCAAGCACTGGCAACATGCCAAAACGCGCGGCGACTGATGCACGACCAGGAACTGAAAAGGCCGGTCGCAGGGCCAGCGGCCAGGCACGCGAAAAGCCCTCCCGAGGATGAGATGGGCGAATTCGAGGATGCATGGGAAGACGAGATTGACGATGATGACGCGGCGCAGAGCGATGGTGTGTGTGATCTTTTGCTCGCATCCAGTGCATTACGCATTGCGGTGTTCGCGCTTGCGTAGGCTCATAGGCTAATAAGAGTCACCGTGACCGGGTGCTGTATGTAGCTCATATGGAAGTGGATGACCAAGTCGTTCCTGCGATCGAAGAGTCAGACGAACAGCCCCGGCCGCCGAATGTCTTCATCCCGGGCTTGCACACCCTCGGCAAGGATGAGATCCTTGAGGCTGACGAGTCGGTATACGTCATGCGGCATACGATGAACGCAGACTGGCCGTGCCTTTCGTTTGATGTGCTCCGTGATGACGACGGCGATCAGCGGCAGCGTTTCCCGGCAAGCGCATACATCGTCGCTGGGACGCAGGCCGATGCCGCGACGAAGAATCAGCTTACGGTCTTCAAGATGACGCATCTGCACAAAACACAAAGGGATGGAGGTGCGTTCATCTTTTTTTTTCTTCTTCACTTTCTGGTTAGTCTCACATTGCCAGAGAGCGACAACTCTGACTCTGACGACGATGATGGTGATAACCTGGATGAGGACCCGATCCTCGAATATCGCTCTGCTCCTCACTTTGGTGGCGTGAATCGTGTGCGCGCCCAACCTCTTCCTGCTGGGCAACCACTCCCCGCACCAGCGAGGCCATATCACGTCGCGAGCTGGGCCGAGACAGGCAAGGTGCACATTTGGGACGTACGCCCGCTCATCCATGCGCTTGAAACTCCTGGCGCAACTGTCGACAAGGCACGTACGGAGACCCCGCGATACACCATCGACACCCACGGCAGCGCCGAAGGCTTCGCGATGGACTGGGCCGCATCGGACACTGGTTCGCTGCGATTACTCACTGGCGACGTCCATTCAAGGATCTATTTGACGACAAGCACGCCCACGGGTTTCACTACGCAGAAGACACCCTTTACCTCGCATACTTCGAGCGTTGAAGATATTCAGTGGAGCCCGAGCGAAGCGACCGTCTTTGCGTCGTGCTCAGCAGATCAGAGCGTGCGCATGTGGGACGTACGGAGTAAAGGGAAGACAAAATGTCGCAGGTATCGAGAAGGCGCATAAGAGCGACGTCAACGTGATCAGTTGGAACCGTAGTACGGCATATCTCCTTCTCAGTGGGGGCGACGAGGGCGGTATCAAAGTCTGGGATTTGCGAAACGTAAAAAAGCGCGGGTGAGTAGCTGGCTAGGCAATAATCAGTTATGGACCCAACTGAGCGGATGATTCAACAAGAACTTCGGCCCCCGATCCCACACCGGTCGCATCCTTCACGTGGCACCAAGCACCTATCACATCCGTCGAATGGCACCCTACAGAGGATTCCGTTTTCGCTGCATCCGGAGCTGACGATCAAGTGACACTTTGGGATCTCGCAGTTGAGCAGGATGACGAGGAGACTGGTGCAATGAATGACACTCCGGAGAACGGACGAGAAGTCCCACCCCAGCTGCTATTCGTTCATCAAGGACAAAAGGAAATAAAAGAGGTCCATTGGCATCCCCAAATCCCGGGTACAATTCTAAGCACAGCACGAGAGGGGTTTAATATATTTAAAACGATCTCCGTATGATAAACCAGCCTATCAGGGATGCTAGTACCAGATTAGATATCGTGGATGGGGAGCGATGTCCAGTACGATATGACGAGGAGCATGTACCACAAAAAGGGTCAATATAGGCCCACGCCATTATTACCTTTCGGTGAACGAAGCTATGAATGAGGTTTAATTACAGTTACATAACTGCGAAAGCCACCAGAGTTACCTTGGAGATGTTTTTGTGCAGTATATCTGTCATGATAGCATACACGTTGCGCAAATCGGAAAGGTTTTGCCTAGCAATATATAGCTGTTTATCATCGTGTTCCTTTAACGCCAACTACAACCAATTTCGTGAGGCATGTTTCGCCATGAATAAAAAAATACGAACAGCATAGTCCTCCAAATGAGGATATTTGATGATTTTCGAGCAGATCTTAGCCCTGTTCAAATGGTTTTGCCGCACACTATCCCGCATATTATAACCGCTCTCTTGAGAACGGTGCAGTTCACTTAAGACCTCTGAGGTGACGTCGTCAAAATTGTTGAGGGGCTAGGAAAGTTGAACGTTTCTACCTTCTTGAATTTGTACACCTTTGGGAGATATACTGTGAGTGGAGGTTGACACATGAAGATACGTATCAGCGTACCGAAATTGTCACCACTAGCGTATGGGATTGTGAGTAATTGATATATGGGAACAGTACACATACTCCTCAATTCTGTACAATGTGGTAAGAATATAGATGACAGCCGTAAGCAAAGCGGGACGTACTTGGGCATGGTCATATTTATCCATAGCTTGACTTTGTCCTGGATGACACGAAGGTAAGAAAGCTGCGGATACAAGGAAAGGAGTGCGGACCGTGAGTTCAATAAGTTGTTCACACTCCTTCTTCAGCGTCTCATTCACTAAGATAAGATGCTTATTCGCGTGAAACAAGTTTGGAAATCGTGCATGCTGAGTGTCACTCAAAGCATGGTCGTTTGGCTCTCCAGCTTCCCGCTTCCGCTTCTTCTTATCTGGTTCCGCTGTTGAGTTGGACGCATTGGGCGGCGGGTGAACTATCACGTCTGTGGATCCTGCCGCATGCGACTGGTGGAAAGGAGACGACGGGGATGAGGTTGACTTGATGAGCGTCTGCAGTTCCCTGAATGAACCGTATCAACAAGGGGAGAGTCGAAGTATGGTATGAACCTACACGATCTGAATGTGAGAGTACAGGTCTAGATAAAGATAGTACCCGGAGATGAAGAGACCGATTTACCTTGCTAGGAAAGATGCGGAATATCACATTCTCCGCATCAGCGTCAATGGCTTTATGAAAGTCCTAGAGCAGTTGAGAATAGATGGTTCGAGGAAGAGACGTGATTTTTACCTCGAGTTTTATAGCTGTTTCCTTGTCAACTTGTGGCCCCTTGTGTTTCATGATAGTCGTGCGGATATAACGCTGGGTGCTAACTTGACACCAGTGGTGCCATGCACGCGATGTCGCAAGCAAACACGTGCAAGTTACTTTGTCGCTGTTTACGGATTCAGGGGTGAAACCCCAACCCTAGTCGTCAAACGGTTATTTCGGATGAAACGGCCCGTCGTTGTATTGAACTCTTCCGTTGCTCGCTGTCCGCTGCCCTTCTCTTAAGCCTCACGTACTGTGAGGCAAGCCCGCTTTCTCAAGAAATACCTCTTACTCCCCTCCCCCACTCTCTAGTTACAGCCAATGTCGAACGAAGTGCGCATGCCCCTCCGCTGTTGCTTGACACTATGTTCAACCTTCACAGGATGACGCCGTATCAGCCCTCACGGGATTCTCTCTCGACCACGTCCTCTCCGATCTTTCAATTCCCAGCACGGGCCTTTCCAATAAACTCGGAATCTCTGGAATTCCCAGCCTTTCCTCTTCTCAAATTTACAACGAGAAGTGGAAGGAAGATGACGGCGCAGTCGGTGCGGGTGAGGGAGAAGATTTTGAGGACGAGGTGGATCGTGAGCTCAAGGAGGAAGAAGAGGAGGAAGATCCAGTGAAGATGGAATTCATGTCACCAGTGGCTCCGTTCAAGCAACGGCGGCGTGTGCGCGTTGTTCGACGCCTTGTTGAAAGACCCAAGACAGTCTACGAACGCTTTCCTGCCTTTGAAAAGAACAAAGTTCTCGATTTTACGGAGCTCTTCCAGGGATTCGCTGTAAAGAAATCTCGCGTAGTGAAACGCCCGATACAATGTACGTGTTTCTGTACCCGTTCATGGCTAACTGACATCGGGTTATAGTGGAATCTGTCTACCCAAAGAAAAGGGACGTTCCTAAGAATTTCCTCGACGTAGTCGTTGGGGATACGAAACGACAGGTGGAGAATGAGCGTGTCGAAGAGGTAGTTTCATCAGGGAGCATCGACCAGGATCTTCGTGCTGCTCTTGAGGTGCGTTTCTCGTGTATTTAGGCGCTTTCCATGATCCTTATTATCGCATGCACTTGGTGAAGCATGGTGGGATTGATACATCTCCATCCATCCCCCTTCATGACCGCTCCTTCGACCTCGTTCTGTTGTCCAATTGGGAGGACCAAATCACCTACGAAACCGAGAACGATCCACGATCAGCTGAGCAAACACGAACTGATCTCATGGCTCCTGTCAACAAGGGGCTCGAATCTGGCGCATGGACACAAAGCATTATTTGGAGTCCCCGTGCACCGTTTCGTGACTTTACTCAAATCGAGTTCAACAACAGTGATGACATCATTCCAGAAGAGCGTCCTCCCGGTTCGTATCTTCCGTCTTGTACCCTCGTCATGCTTCACTGTTCTACTAGCCCAAGAAGTCAGACCTAGAAAGCGTCTACGCTTCGACAGTGCGCAAGTCAAAGACAAGTTCAACTTGTCCAATGACCAGTTCTATGACGTCTCAAAGGATGGTGGGCGACATCGCGTCCGGCAGACATTCGGGGATCTTGTCGTCGAGCACGCCTACCCGGCACAGAAGTTGCAGCTACCATTCGTAAGTCATCATCTGTTGGATTGACGGAGACTGAGTTATTTACCACTCGTCCGTTCAGTATAAGACACGGTTGGGGAAGCAGGAGTCACGGTCTTTCCATCGACCAGCCCTGCAAATTCCAGCGAACATTGAAATTCGGTTCACCAAAGTGCGCTCGGCAAAGAAAAAGAAGGATAAGGCTGGTCGAAGGCTTGGTCGCGGGGGCAACGTCGGGGAGAATCTGAGAAGGACAGGTGACCTCAGCCTACGCGATACCAGCAATTTCGTATTATGGGAGTTCTCAGTGAGCTTTCCCTGCTCTCGTCATCATGTACCCCGTAATCCATCAGCAACAGGAAGAACACCCACCCATTATAGCGAATTTTGGGATGGGCAGTATACTCGTCAATTATTACCGAAAAAAGAGCGAAAAGGATGAGCATATACCCAAAGTGGGCCATATGAAAAGTCTAGCGTTAGTCCACTGATTCCTTTCTAGGGCGACCTTGGAGAACCATTCGTATTAGAACCACAAGATGAATCGCCATTCATGAAGTTTGGCTATGTACAGCCAGGACAAACCATCCCAGCCCTCTACAGCAACCTCATTCGAGCCCCGTTATTCCGACATAAAGCTTATCCAACTGATTTCCTCGTTATCAAGTTGGTGATTTCTTCTCTGCATGATTCTGTCATCTGATGGCATCGCAATAGGAACACCATCAAGGGTGAATCAAAGTATTACATTCGCGAGATCAAGAACCTATTTGTTGTTGGGCAAACATATCCTGTCACAGAGGTGCCGGGCCCCCACTCACGAAAGATCACAAACACGATTAAACACCGCCTGCAAGTTATTGCGTACAAGCTACTAGCCAAAAGTCCTGGCGAGCGCCTGAAGATATCAAGGTTGATGAAATATTTTCCAGACCAAAATGAGCTGCAGATGCGTCAGCGTCTCAAGGTCTGTTTTCTCTCTATTAATCACTTCCGAGTATTCAAAGATGTCTAGGAGTTCATGGAATATCATCGACGTGGCCCCCATCAAGGCTTCTGGCGGCTTAAGCCCAACTGGGTTGTTCCTACCAAACCGGAGATGCTGAAGATGGTGGGACCAGAACAAATTGTGCTCTCAGAGAGCATGCAGGTGGGACAGCGGCACCTGCAGGATGCAGGCTACAGCGGCACGCAAGATACTGGCGGGGACGAAGACGACTCGCATCTATCTATTGAGCAGCAACTTGCCCCGTGGATCACAACAAAGAATTTCATCTTTGCGACTCAAGCGAAGGCCATGTTACGGCTTCACGGCGAGGGTGATCCAACTGGTCGTGGCGAAGCTTTCAGTTTTATACGCGTATCGATGAAGGACATCTTCGTAAAAGCTGGCGAGGATTATGAACAGAAACTCGGTCTGTCGTGTTCGCATCCCTAACCAAGTGCCTCGACTAATAGTTACGCTTTTGTAGCGGAAGCCGAGAACCGCCCAAAATCTGCCCACAGGTACAACGTAGCCGAACAACAGCTTATTTACAAGTCCGAAATTGCGCGTATTTGGAAGGCGCAATTTGCATCACTGAGCCGCAAGGACGAACCACAGCTGACGGATGATGAGGACGATCGCAAATCTCAGCCTCCTCAGCGCCTAGCACGGAGGGAGAGCCGTGCGCACTCGCCACCCACCACTCTGACAGGCGGATTTGCTGCTGCAGCGTCACCAGGGCTCAGTCGTGCGTCATCGATGGAACGTGACCGGGATGTGAGTGTCGGACCGGACGGCGGGCGGCGTGTATTGCGCATCAAACGCTTCATCGACGGCAAATGGTCCACAGAAATCGTGCGAGATGCAGCTGTCATCCGTGCGTATATACGAAGACGACAGATTATCGAGGACGAGACGACGGGTGCTGATACGCTGGCGCCGACTGGCGACATCGACCGCGATGCACGAGCAAAGAAACGGTGTGCCCATGTTCATTAGACGCTGACTTGTCTTTTTTTGTTGAATCGCGCTGCACAGATTGGAAGAGGAGATTGCACGGATGAAGAAGAATCAGGAGCGCCGACTTCATCGCAAGAACGCAAAGATTGCGAAGGAGGGTGGCACATTGATGACCCTCAACCGCCCGATAAAGCCAGATACCACGGTACGCCGTCCTCGCTTATTTCCTCACTACGAACCATTTTCTTCTCTTTCTCACCCTGATCGTTGATCTCTGATATGTCCTATCACCTGTCCAGAGACGATGCGGCCACTGCGGCCAAATGGGTCACATGAGTACGTCAAACCGCTTCTTTTTCCCAACAATGCCATTTTCCACAATCATGCTGAGCTTACCGCACATCACCAATTTTTACCCTCTCAGAAACGAATCGCAAATGTCCGCGTTGGGCAGAGTTCAACTCGGGCACACAACCACCAGCTACGCCTGCGCCAGTTTCGGCTTCTGCGTCTGGATCTGCGGGTAGTCCACCGCCGATAACACCCAGTCTCGGCAACTCGCTCGGTTTAGGCCAGAGCATGCTGCATGTGCCCTCGCCACTAGCGACAAGCCCACCTGTGGTTGCTGCATCAGACGATGTGCCTGCAGCGCCGAAGATAAAGCTCACACTTAAACGGTGATGGATATACGTCTGTGGGGCGACAGATGAGATGGGGCGCTTTGTACGGCTAAATAAATTACGATATCATCACAGTAATGGAACGCCAGGCATTGAACAAAGGAAATACAGGCAGAATGTATTTCCTCAGCCAATCATCGCGGCGTGCATTTCTCTTGGGCTAGTTGGAGTCTGAGAATGCTTTGCGCGCTCGGCTATATGACTGTGAGATAGCTCGGAACTAAGTTATATACATGATACGGCAGCACGGCCTTCAGTCTGCTAACCTTCAACAGTTACTGAGGGATGCCTTCAGGGTTAGAATGTATACACGCCTCATCATGTCATGCTCGCTGAGTACTGATACTGAGTACTGAGGCCGAGGGATATCCCAAGGAACTGTTGGGAGTTGCGGCATACGTTGCTCGACAAAGCCCAAGGGGACTATATTGGGACTCACATGGCCATACATTTATAGCCTGATAAACTAGACCAAGTTGTTTTTGCATTCGATATGATAACAGGGTAATGGTATTGAATGCAAAAACACCGTGGCAAAGTAGATGACAAGACAACTGCTGAGCGCTGAGCTTTTCGCCGAGGAATGCATAAGTAGAACATATATAACGTGGTGCAAACTGCGCGACACCGGATGATCTGGCGTTGACACTACATTAGGAGGTTCGTGTTTCCCCGTGCTGCTGGTCTTCTGCTACACTCTATCAGCATAACGGGCTCGGACTCCTCATCTATGCGAGTTTCTTGACGTGGTACCATAGCAAAGACACCAATAAGCACACAACCACTTCGCAAACATGGTGTAAAAATCCCTCTATTATTCAATGACCTCGCCGACGCCATTACGAGCAAGTATGCCGCATTCAGTTTTAGAGACGAGCGAGCGGGTAAGAATATACCCTGAGCCTGAGCCATTGGGGATATGACTTGTACACATTCTCGCCGCCCGATTTTCTCAGTAGCCTTCTTCAGCTCAGTCACATCTCTGTCCCCTTTGTGAATCTCTGCGTTTCGCAACTGAGATACACAATGGAATAGATGAAGTTACCTGAGCTGGGCTAGCATGGAATCGTTTGCCAGTGTGATCAGAGCCCGGAATTTTCTAACGGGACAAGCGGCCCAAGCCATGTGAATGAAAGAACCGCTTCTCATATTCCAAGAAATTAAACTGAACGTTTCTTGAAGTCTCGAAGGTTCAGAGAATCACTTTTTGTGGCTAATACGGTTGACCAAGGACAAGGACGGTGGAAGGTCGAGGCCAGGCGCCAGAGCCGATTGGGCCATCGAGAGCAGAGGCCCGAGGGTGAACTGGCCACCACAGAAACAGCTGATGCAGGCCATCTTGCCTCCTTCAAGACACACTTGACCGCAATAAAATTCTTATCGGACGTGTCACCGTACCGGAAATGGTTAGTAAGTACGTACCTTTAGCCCACCCTCCACGGTCTACAATGTAGTATCCTATCTACTTTGAGATATTTTCAGAAACACGATTTTGACCTTGTGATCTTTTTATTAGGGCGTAGGCCGCGTAGGGGATGCGTTGTCACCTTGTCAGATCGTGCGACTTCGTTCGGTTCAGTTCACGATCGAGTAGTCCGAGTCTGCCGTCACGGTGATCGTGACCCGGTTTCCAAGGTTCAAAGGGTCACATGTTCAATCTGCGCACAGGGCGCACGCGCTTGGCTAGTACTTGGCTGACCCTTGGCTGATCTTGGCTGGCTCTTGGCTCTCTTTGTTACCACCGAATGGGCTTGTCGGCCTCAGACAAGCTTTCGAGCAACTGCTTCTTCATTGCCAAAAGACTCAACCACGCGCCAACTGTTAAACGCCACAGGGTCGGACAAGACTAATGACGTGCTGCGGACGCTGCGCTGCGCAGGCGGCGCAGCAAATGCTACTATGCCTTATACGAGATGAAATGATGCGCTGATGGCTGATGGACCCCCGCAGTTGTGCCTGCGTTCCCACCTTGATACGAGTCTTTGTCCCTTTCCACCCTGTTCCCATTATGCTGAGGGGATTGCGTCGACGAAGAAGAAATCCGATACGCTACTGGAAGGGGTGACATGATATGCCGCCCACTGGCCTGGCAGTAACCCGAATTCTTAGTACAGTAAGACGGGGAGACAAGAAACTCACTTATTCCAGATTGACCACTAACTATCACCGATCCTCCGCTGTTTTGAGATTTTTTTCTTGTTCAACTCTAAGATGTCTTTATATTCTTGACGAAGTAAAGTGGCAAGATAAGCGGATTGGCACGACCTCCTTGAGCTCAAAAGTCGATAGATCCAAAAAGCTCCCACATTTTGGATCTGTCAACTTTTGAGAAGAGGATATTATTTCAGGATCGTCCTTGTTACTTGCCTCTGAATCATCGTCATCGTCTACTTGATCACCGTTGTAAAAAACCTTCTGCCGGTGTGAGCAACCAAAGAAAATCGAGCTTGACACTTAGGAGTCCAACTACTACGAGCACTGCAACCTTCCATTGGCATGCTCCTCAGGCTTGTGGGGTGGCTCGTGGCCCTTGCTAAGCCCCACCGACATCTCCTACCATCCCCTCGAATGACACATGTTGACAATATAATAGCCATTGTTTGTAAACCCCTTGATTCCCCTTACGACAAAGGCAGTCCTGAACAGTGTCACACTTATTTTTGTAGATAGAGGAAGAGTGGAACTGAACACATCGGGGTCGCAGCAAGTCGTAGTACGATATAGTAAGGGTATGATTCAAGAAACTAGGGTGATAAGTAAGCAAAAGGCATCACGAGGAATATAGTTGTACAACAACACAGAACCGATATACTGCACTACACATGTACATAATACAATCATAAAACACGACGGATACAGCAGAACAACCGATATCTCCACTATTCCATTCAGCCCTTGTCCATGAGCATCTGATGCTCAGGCCAGCCTCAACAGTACTTCGCGTCGAAGCCGTCATCCGAGCCATGGTGGAGAACATAGCTCATCTTCGCAAAATCCAGGAGCGCCATGGCGGCTCGGTCATTTCCGTTCACAGCTAACGCCTGGTAGGCATACATAGCGGCATGAACAGCCGCCTCTGCGTAAACCCGTTTGACACATCCACCGGCCCCAACCAGAGTCAGAGCCAGAGCTGCTGAGCTCGAAGAAATAACCTAGATCACGCAATACCAACAAGGCATCAATGAGTTTCTCGTTCGGTGAAACGCCATCACGCCGGGCGAGCCAAAGGCCAAGTTGTACACAGTCTAGGCGTGGAAGACGACTGTATGCCTTCTCGTCGTATGTTGCGCGAAGCTGCCGCACAAGTTCTTTGGCTTTCTTTACCTTTTGAGTAGAGGGTACTTGTGCCCCCTTATTTTCTGAGATGAACTGCTTGGCCTCACCAACAAGGCGAGCCCGTTTCTTGACGATGTTTGCAGGCACCTTGGACTCTAATTTGCATAGGTTGCAGTCGCATTGAAAGCCGTAGAAGTCAAGGTGCTTTTTGCGCTCGGAATAGACGTCAAACGCAGAGTGGTAGGCGAAGAAGATTTCTCCTCCAGCCTTGATGTCCTGATTCGCTTGGATGACCATCATGTCCCCAATAAAAGACCGATTAGCGTTAGGAAGGCAGGAGTGGTTGCCATAAGAAGCATGCAACCAGATGCCTGTGCTTCCACAACCGCTCGCTATCGCAAGTTCCTCCTCCACCTGGTCGCCAGACTTGACTGCGGGACAGCCAAACCCGTTGAGCTCAGCTATGGCTTGAACTTGGAACGCGTCAATGACCACCTTGCCGTCCACAAACTTGATTTCTTCGGTGGTGAAGCGGCCTCCATCAAAGAGATCGAGATAGAGGCTTGCTTGTTTTGGGTTGTGCGCTACCTTGTCTAGCAACATAAGAAAGCGCTGGGCATGTGTCCCGAGCTGGACGCGATCCGTGTTGGTGTTGATCATCACCGACAAAGTGCCACCAGCGTCATTCTCGTGTGCAACGCAAAAGGCCTTCTCAACCATGATGAGATCACCGCGTTTGAGATCCTTGGGGGCAAACAATCCACGACCTCGGTTGCCTGCCGAAGCGATGTTGGTATTCTTGACAAAAGAGGCATGGTCAAGCCGGACGTGATTATTGTTAGCTGACTTGCTCATGGCAGCGAGATCAAACTCCCCCTTCTCCTGCTCTCCGATACGCTTCATTGTGCGCTCAAGCTCTGTCAAGGTCTCTCTGTGGTTGGCGTCTAGCTCGAGAGTTCGTTGAAAGTACAGTCGTGCCTGCGCGAAATGACCAATCTCATACTCGGCTCGCCCGGCGCGAAAAAAGGCCTTGATGTTTTGCAATTTGAAATCACCGGTAGATGCGTCGCCTGAGAACATGGAGTCAGTCGTGGCCTTTCTGTCGAAGACTGGCAGAGGAAACCAGGAGTTAGAAAAGTCACCTGCCTGGAATGACCGAATTCAGGGCATCGTCGAGGGCCCACTCATAATGACCCAAATGCAGGCGAGCACTGGCACGGTTGCGATAGAGAGTGTGTCGCAGATCCTTCCCCACATCTTGGCCCAGACCCAAGGCCTTAGTATAATAGTCTGCAGCCATCTCCCAATCACCACGCTTGAAGGCCGTGTTTCCGTCCTCCTTCAGCTGGGTCGACGTTTTGTGTTGCTTATTTTGTCTCGGAATAAAGCGCAACCTCGCTGGTACAAGAGCGTCTTCTGATTCAAGACAAAGGAAATCCGAGGGATGGTCGACCCGAATTATCACACCTCCATCGGCCGTAATCTTGTAATAGGGCTCCTTGATGGCAACTATAGCTCCACTTGGCAAGACCTTTTCGGTCACTGCAGTCCGTGGCAGGTTCTGGAGGGCGAGGCGATTGACGTCTTTGTTCTCGTCTTCAATCGCGCTCTGAATCGCGCTCATACGAGTCGGAATGCCGAAGGTGCGTACGATTAGAACGCGGCCGCGGTGATGGGTTTCAAGCTTGAGCTCATGCAGCGTAATGGGGGCGAGACTAGAGATGGGCTTAGTGCAAGGCAGATAGGCTTCGCCAATGAATGTGGTGGCCATGGTGTGATGGCCGGGGTTCATCAATCCTTGCATTTGAGCCGATAGCGCCTACATGGCGTAATTGTTAGGACGTGCTCGTCAAAGAAACTGAATTTTGGGAGAGTGGCTTACAATGTTCATGAAATCAGACTCGAGTTGCTCGCGCGAGCGCTTCATTGCCTGGGTGGGCCTCTTCCCTTTGTAAGCTTTCGCCTTCACGAGCTGCTCTTTCTGTCGCTTAAGCACTGCGCAATACTGTTCCATGTTTTCCACTCCCAGGCCCTGCATGATGGGCAGGCTGTTGCGGGAATAAAATGATGCAAGGGAGCGGCCAAGGCTGAAGTAGGGAAAGCGGCAGGCGTGACGTGGAGGAAAGAAAGACAAGCCAAGGAGATGCCAGCCGCAACTTCGCTGCATGACTTCGCTGCATGTAAACATCGTGTCACTATTATGTAAGTTACAGCGCGTCTCGTAATTCTTATCTCAAGACTTTGACAGAGTGTACTATCTACGCACCAGCTGGGGCCATATGGGACTGATCTGCCATGCCCACTTCAATTCGAGGACCGTACTCTTTCTCTCCTTGGCATTGATCCAATGTTTCATAGCCTGTCACACAGTAGCATGCGCCCATTACTGTATTTGGTTTTCATGCTTGATTGGGCTTGGCATTTCGGATTTGTTTCCCCCTTACTTTACTTTTTATAGGATACTGCGCGCTTGGCTAGTCTTGCTGTTTCTCTTTGTTACCAACCAAATGGGCTTGTCCAACTACTTCTGCATTGCCAAGTCTCAACCACGCGCCAACCAACAGGGTCGGACAAGACAGCTGTGAGTACAGTACCACTTCTCAGACAGCTAGCCCTAGCACTTGGTGTCCAAACCCACTATGACTCATACACAATTGACCCACCATGACTCCTCCCTCATATCTATTCTCCCTGGACCTAATGTGGTGAAAAAATATTTAAGATTACTCGGACAAAAGCCTCAGTTCTCCACCATTGACAAATTGCAGCAAGTGGTTCAGGATAGATACCTCGTAGTCCTTGCTGAATACAATTTCGGAATGTCTGTGTATAAGGCTAGCTTGATAAAAAGGGAAATGAATCGATGGACAGATTATACGCATTACCGTGTGGATGCTTTGGCCGCATGTTACGGCAGTCTAGTATAGTCGGACAGCGATAGAGTCGTTCCACCCGATCCTGTAAACCGACCCGAGTGCTCCTCAAGCTGATTACCATCATGCAGAAGCTCCACACCCCATTCTTTAGAGGGTGAGTAAAAAGCAGCTCGCCCTTTCATCGTACCATATTCAGGAAAGGTAGAGAGTGATTCATTCAAATAGGCGTAACAACTACGGGTAGAATTCATCTTGATATTGGGCTTCCGGTAGTCGCTGGATGCATCCGGGGCCGATTCTCCGTTCGGCGGAAAGCAAGCATGGAGAGAACTCAACAATAACTTCGAGCACTACTGTAGCTGAAGAATACTGTTTGATTCAAATGGAATCCTGCAGCTTCTATTCCATGAACAAGCGATGGAGTGGCAATGCAAAAAAAAAAGGGTTTGTTTCTTCGCCATTGGGAACCTTGTCAGCATGGAGCCAACCGTTGCGGTAACATTCGTCAAGCGCAATTGCGTCTTCTCTGGTTATGGAGTCAACTATTTAAATTTAGGACTTTGGAGAAGACGCGGGGGATAGGAGGTTTCCGAAGGCCGATTTTGAGTGGTGGGCCCCACATGAAAATGCTGGAGAGGAATTTCCGTACCCTTGAGTCGACGATAAGACTGAGATACAATGTCAGATAAGGTAATCTGTTCCGACATCATAAGGAAAGGTACATTATCAAGCAACAATTTCCACAAAGCCATAGATTACTCCCACATGGCCTCCGGTAGAGACAGAAGACGGCATCGAAGAATGATGGACGGAAATAATACCCGGAGGAGAATCGTAACGCAACTCTCTGTGAGTCACTGACAAAGACTGATAAACCTTGTATGGTAATGCGACTCGGAGAAGTTGGACTCCCATAGCTCGCCTTTGCAAGCTATGGCAGCCCAACTTCAAACTGATCGTCGTAATTCCGTAATTCCTTGAAAAATTGGCCCCAAAGGCCGGAGTCTTCATACGACAACTGTGCTTCATCAAAGATTTAAAAAAAGTCTTCCGCCTTGTTGCCAATCTCTTGCACGCAGATAGGCTTGCCAGCTACCAATCTGCTCAAGAGGCCACCCGAACACCCGAATGACATGGGCCGCTGGTTCTTGCAGACGGATATGCTGCACAAGTATTCGAGTAAGTATCGTCTTCCCACTTGCGGGGGTGCCGCGAACCTGCAGAATATCAGAAAGTGTTGAGAATACTCGACGCCATAACAATACCAGGATAAATTTGTATATCTTGAGTTTTTTGACATAATGCTGAGACCGTATTACTTCGCAACCTGATGCCGACGTGAGTGAAGAGAATACGGATAGTAGTCACATGGGGGTAGGAGGGGGGATTGTGACACAGGGAGTGGATGAACGAGGCCGTATGAACGGTCGCTGATCTATCGTACTTGGTAGGCGGTGGTTGGAATACAAGCATCCCCACGAGTTATGGTCAACATGAGCCAGATGAAGCACTCACGATCAAGAGATAGGCCGCCCACGCCACCCGGTAGGGCGACAAAAACGAGGAGATGGCCATGAAGTGCCACTGGCCTGTGCCATACTTCAAAAATTGGAGAAATTATTTTGTCAAATCCCAGAAATTGGTTCGGGTTGGTCGTTGGCAAAGGGCCGGTATTCGCCACACTTTATCCTGTCCTGCACCGCATTAAGAGCTACATTAACCTGCGGATGTAATGGGCCATCAGAGGCCATTCGTTACTTTGATGTTCACGTAGAGATCGTGATATAGTGCACTTTCGTTGAAGTAAGTTCCGAAGGGCTACACCGGATGTAAGTGTGGTGAGGTCGATGCGCTGTTCGTCATAAATTTGGTTCTTCAGGGAATCAATGGGACGGTCAGGTGAAATGAAGATACTAAAAATGCTGCGTTTGCTTTCGATGTACTGTAGCACCAGAGTTCGGTCATTGGCATTGGGTCGCGAAAGGTTGGTGGCTAGCGATTTGGTGGAATCGAGGCAATTTGTCGAGAATCAACAAAGCCGCGGACCGTTTTTGGAATTTCTTTCTCACCCACTGAAGCGCTGAAACCTTGGCATACCAGTTATTGCGTCATTATGCATTACAGTATGCATTAGCCGCAAGCGACCGTTATGCAAAGCTCTGCCCAGGCACACAGTCATCGTGCGTGACTGGCAGGTATTACAGTAAGCTTACGCTAGCCTCTGCGTCTGCACCTCCATCCGCGGGCACGCCGCCGTTGACAATTAACCAGTAATTGGATTGTGCGGCTCCGGAGGGACCCGGGCTGATGTGCGACTAAACAGAAATAGTGATGGACACATCGGAGCGGTAAGCTATGAAGTGGTAATTATACAGCCAGATGAATCAAGATAGTAAACAGTGATACGATAATGGTCAGGGACGGCAGGCAGTACGGCGCAGTGCGAACATAACAGAACAACAAAACCAATAAAACAAAAGGGGGACGTGTACTATAGTTCCGACAAGGGTTACTGTTCAAATTTAATGTTCAACTTCGCACTGGGGACATCTCGGAATCGCATCCATCGGGTGATATAGGGGACGGTGACAGGCGAGGTGGAACAGACGTAAATCGTGCACGATACCGTTCATTGATCGTAACAAGTAGATCACGGATAAGTGCTGCATGCTGTTCACGATTCTCGTTTCTTCTCCCACTAAGCTTCAAACTGTCCAGCCGGTATGATAGGCGCTCATCTACTCCAGACGTGGGTGTCGATGTACCAGCGCTTGCGGTGACCTCCCGTAAGCTGGGGAGCACGGGCAACGTCGTTTGGTCATAAGCAGGGGACGATGGTGGTGTGAGCCTTGGGTAACTCTTGTGTAGCGGTGGCAGCTTGAGGTTATCATCACCTGATGTAAGGAGCGGATACAGAGGGCGCGCAAGGGGTGATCTTGATGGGGGCGGCACCAGTGATGGGCGCTCCAATGTTGGTAATGACGAGCTGATTTGTGAGTCAACCGGCGATGGGCTGCGCGCTGGAATGGCCTTGAGCGCGACCGTCTTATGCATAGCCCTTGTTGTATAATCTACAGGCGCAAGTATCGCAGGAGGAACCACGGGGCGAGAGCTACGCTCGTATACGACAGTAGAGTCAGTATGAGGCAGATGGGGAGGTGTAGAACTGGAAGGCGAAGATAGCGAAGAGTGTGGCGAACTTGAATCCAGCGGAGGAGTCAGGTGTGCGTGGCCGATGGGTGAAAGTTGCTGGTGTCCGGCAACTTGGAAGGCCGGTGGCAGTGGCGGGGCGTGTGTGCCATTGGACCCCCGACGTTCAACGCTCGTTGCTGGGGAAAGTCCTTGGTTGGTCAGACTGTTCATGGACGGGTACATCGAAGTACAATAAGAGTTGCCTGACGCGTGTTGCTGGCCTACTCGCCCGCTTGCATTAGATGCAAAGAATGGCGTGTGAGAAGAATATTGATTACTTGAATTTGGATAGGTATTCTCGCTGTTGCTCGTGATGTTCGAAATTGAAATCCCTGGCATGCCCGTTAGGCCCAGCTGACCAAGTTCAGAGTAGTCGAAGTAATGGGAATATGGTTGGCTATTCGAACTAGAACCGGAACGGGACTCATGAACCGATGTAACGTCGCGTCCGAGGGTAAGTAGAAATTGGTTGACGGCTGCCAGTTCCTCAGGGGACCTGATATCGAGAGAAACAGACCGCGGACTGAAGTTGCCATTCGAAGCAGAACCAGCAACATCAGTGTAGGAAAGGCTAGCCAATCGATCCGCCATATCTGCTGCACATGAGTCACAGGTTGTTACCGAGACGGAGGTTGAAACGCATACGAGAGTCATAGGATGGAATAATGCGACGCTTCTTGACATCCTGGAGAAAGTCATCCATATTGATGGTGTATTCGTGCGATCTCTTAATCCCTGTGGACGGTGCTGGCGATCCATCAGGACGAAGAGTATCTAGGGCTAAAAGTTGCGCCTTGAAGGTGGAATGGATGAGAACAGCCAGAAACAAAGACAGCTATCTACTTACCTGCTGGTGCATCACTTCCGGGGAAGGGGTGAGCAATGCACTACTAAAATGGCCAGCTAAAGTTTCGTGAGGGAAGAGGGATAAACATGTCGGAAGACACAATTACACACAATTTCCATCTGCAAAGTGACCGTGCTGAGACTTGAGACGGGTAGGAACTCTGGAGCCATCATCCATAGATTGGTGACGGTTTCTGGCGTAAATCGAGTCGGGAACGGTGACGGCCTTGGAGTGCTTATGCTGGGCATGATGCTCTTCTGTGTGTATTTTTTCGTGCTTCTTGAGGTCTTGGGGTCGTTTGAAGGTCTTTTTACAGATCTAAAAGTGCGATAAGAACGGTCGCAGTAAATAACGAGATTACAAAGACCCACATCGCATACATGGGGTTTGAGAGGTGTATGAACTATAGGTGAGTGATAAGAAAATGACAAAGTCGCACGGGAGGAGAAAAGACGAAGACCTCTAAGATGGCTGGTGATGTGATCGCGTTTTGAGCAAGTTGTTGCGCAGTCTCTCCATTTGCAAGTGAGGCAAAGGTTATTAGTGCTCTTCCTGCCTACGTGATCGTTGCAGAGATGATTGTAGAGGGGCTCAGGGCCCGTAAAAGACTTTGTACAGTCAAGCCATTGACAGTTGTAGGAAGACGAAGACTCGAGCGGGAGAGAGACATGGGGATGGTGAGGAGGGGATGGGGACGCCGAGCTATCCGCGTGAGGGGGAGTTGGGGGAGACATCAGAGAAGGCGTCTCCGACCGACCAGCTTGGTTTTTAGTTCAATCCGCTTCCTTGGCACTTGATTACCCCTCCTTGGCGCCCAGAAATGCCGAGACTTCGCCAAGTGGCGCCAAGCACGCGGGTAGCCTTGGCGTTCTCAATGCGTCATCCGGTTTACCATTCTGCCCCTATCGTTCCATATCTGGAATATCGTTTTGCTTCCATCATCGACAGATGGTGAATGTTGTAGGGAAGCCTTTTAAAAGTACCGACGACCTCGGGTTATGTCTTCGATAACCTCACCGACCTGATATCCAATTACCAGCGCAGGGATAAGCTAGAAGCTAACCCAACGAACGACGTAAGTGATGAACCGTGTCTAAAAATAAATCTTCTTCGGTTTTTCGGGCATATGTTGAACCGGACAGAGAAACAGAAACAACAGAAAGAGGTGATATCCCTTTGGTCTCAGCAAGACAACCCGGAGGCGGCGGCGGCCATTCTGTATTCGGCGGCCACCTGTTTTCGTCAGCTCGGATCCATTTGTCATTATCCTTACAACACCCCCGGCTTGCCTAAGTTAGTTCCCAGTGACAAACCAGTCTGCGGCTCGCTTAAACTCTCCCCATATTCCCATAACCTCGGACTTTTCTCATTCTAAATGGTCAAATTTGGAACACAACCTTCGGTCCCTCAGCTGTCTCCGTTGGAGCCGCAATCCATTCTGCTAACGTGGCCATTGCCTACTGTCTTTGCGCCCTTACTCCACCTTCTGTCAGCGTGACAGATTTTGTGATTTCGTGGATGCTTTGCTTAGGCACAGGCGCGCTCCCCCCTGTTTCAAGTTCACCATGGTCTCATGTCATTTGCTTGGAAATTTTCGTGTCGGGGTCTTGTCTCTTTGCTAGATTTGTGGTTAACACATTCACACGGGCAACGTGTTAACCCGTCTATATACCTTACCATGATGGATCTCCAGTGAATCGCTTCTTACGGCCATAGGCGCAAGGAGGAAAGAGTTATTTCCGCGGACTCATCAAGCCCCGTGACAGCAGCGATAGCGACACTTTTCGCGCAGATTCAGTGAAAACCCGTATTTGGAGCCATATGACGAAATGGAACTCGTGACCAAGGCATGTCTTATTTTATTTATTCCATGTAATTGATCCTCTGGTTGACATGCATACCTCCCATTCAGGATTTTAGAAACCAGTTGATGACCAACTCGCTACTCTTCCCCCCAATACTAGCATTGATCACCGCGAACCTGCCAAAATCGAGCCCTACCCTCTTTTCACCTCTTTCCAGAGCCGATACCCTTCCGACTTGTACATGTTCTCACCGGCGTTCCTTCGTTTGAGCATGGCGCATTCATGGCTAATTATTATTGGTCAAGCTATGGGTTTTACAGGTCCGCGCGTACAGATACTCCATCTTTAATACCCTCCCAAACAGTCATCCAGAGGCAACCCGGCTCTGGATGAGTCTTGTGGTTATTCATAGGTGTTATTCTTGGGTCTAATTGGGACCCAAATAACGCTGAGCTATATTCGGTTCCTATTATCGATGCGAAGTCATGGGACCTTTTCACAACAGTTATTGGCTTTGCGCCTCCAGTACGAACAGAGTTCGTGCCTGCAGATCGAGAACGCTAATCAATAACTGCTCTTGGCAGGCTCCCGGTCATTTGTTCGACCTCCATTCTAGGTCTAACATACTTCTTTGGACCACATGAAACATGTGTACAGTACATCAGTCACATCACAAGTATATCCGGTTCGATTTTCAGCTCGGGTCATTCAATGCCCATGACGCGCGCTTTGTACTTGCCACATTTTCCCCAGAAATGGCAACTCGGACACGGGAACCAAGGGGAACATCAAACTTTTCGAGCTCGCAATCAACGATATGCAGGATATCATAGGACGAACTACGTTGTTGGCACTGTTCCCGTGCTCACTTGCCGTGAATCAAGGTTGGTAATTTATTTGCAAATGAAACTTGAGCTGCGGCGCGGATGTAGCACATTACCCTCTTGGTGCCATGGTACACAGTGTGGGTTAACCCACTTCTCGATACCCTTCCTCATATCTCGGACACATCTCAGCGCTTCCCAGACGTCTAGTTGCAAATAATACGTGTTTTTGTGTCCGAGTCCCCGATGACCAATGGCGGAATTCCGTCCGTAGCAACATGGTTGCGGAGCTTTCTCGGTATGAGGGACCTAGTTTACGTTCTCGGGCGGTTCATGAACCAATTCGCCAACTAGGGAGAGTCCTTCCTGTTCTACGTCTGCCTACCCGTGCGCCCACATCAGCAGGGCTGAAAGTATGGATCTCACAGCAACAGTGAGCGTGAATATTCAATTTTACGACGGCAAAAACAACCGAGTCACGGTCGCGGAAGCATTCGGGGACTTGTGCGAGTCTATGGTGTCTTGGTGGGGAAATACTGGGGAAGTACCAGTACCTGCCAGGCTTTTATCATATGTTTAATGCAGGTACTACTTGGTACTACAGTAAGTTACAGTAATCGACGTATTCCTTACAGGACAATTCAGAGTTGATCCGGTCTCCTGTCTGTACAAGAATGCATTACGACCTCTGCGAAGGGTCCCAGCATTGCTGCAGTGACGACAGATGAATGGATCCCGGCCATGAGTGGGTTGCGACCCGGTCATAGTTCGGATTTCGGACGCGGATGTTGCCGCCGTAGAGGTTGATGGCAATTACGTAAACCAGGATTAGTTATGGCGGAGGTTTTACTAGCCCATCCACTGACTGTTCATCCTACCAGGATGTCGAGCTGCCACCTTTCGAGTGAAATATGGCGCCTCGACTTCGCATGCGCCCGTTCGTTTTGGGGGGCTCTCGTTCCCGCCGCGTTTGTCTTTATGCTCTCCGTCGTCACCATTCCGCTTCCCACGTGGTTATCCGATCTCATGCGTCCTATCAAGGAACCATTCACCCAATTTCTAACCCTTCAAGAAGCAGAAGCCCTCGATGCAGTTGCTATCGCAGAGTCCAAGGCCGCATTGGGTGAAGCAGGTCAAGGCGAGACCGACGCAGTAGCCGAACACGTTGAATTGAGGCACTTCTGGAAGTCGCTCTTATTGTCGTGGTTTGCGCTCATCGAAACTCTTGTATGGCTCGGCATCGCGTCTTTTACAATTATTCAAGATGAAAGAGACCCGGTCTATGTCGCAAGTCCTTTCGTGTTCGCGTTGACCTGGCTGTTCGCGACCGTGCGTTCTATCGTCCGACCTAAACTTACCCCGCCATATGATCTCTTCACTCTCTATCTCATTTATACCGCCTTCGAGCTGGTATCCCTGGGCGCGTTTTCATACAACCATCACGCTTACGGCACTCCCCTCCCGCCGTCGCTCATCCTCACAGCGCATATACTGAATCTATGCGTCCTGTTCGTATTGGTCACCATTGTTCTCAGTATGCCTCTTGCCATTCCAAGTCGCAGGGTAGACAAAACCAAGATTGTGAGCCTGCGATGAGTTGCTTTATCACGTTCACTTACAGGAATGTTCCAGGGATTGTCCGTTTCTCCCGAAGATTACACAACGCTTTGGGGTTGGGTGACATTTTCGTGGGTGTGGCCGTTAATAAGGCGCGTACGTGTTCTCCGTGTGTCTGTTTGATTATGCATGGAGTCAAAGCGTTTATTAGGGTACCAATACTATGCTGAACGAGGACGACGTCTGGGCCCTAAGTCCGACAATGCAATCACGCTCAGTGTTCGTGAAGTTTAGCAACACAAAGTAAGCGTTCCAAGGCTGGCGCCATCTAGCTTTGCCCATTTTCTTGTCAGACGTGCTACGCTACTTCGACGGCTATGGGCGGCTAACTCCTTGGATATAACGTAAGCTGGTCGATTTCGAATCCTGTTCTCTTTTATGTTTACCACTGGCTGTGTCTGCTTACGACCCCTTTGATAGCTTAGACTTCATTCTGACCCTCGTCAGTGTATGCTTTAACTACACCAGCCCCTTCTTTCTTAAGTAGGCATTATTATGTTTGCGTTGAGACCTCTAATCATGGATTCCTAGGCGCATACTGGATGCAATTGGTGATGATGCGACCCCCGTCACTCGCTCTCGAGCCTACGTCTACGCATTTCTGGCTTTCCTATGCTCCATGTGCAAAGTTCGTCAATCATTTTCCTTCAGTTATTTTACTTATCACTCGTATTCCACAGGCTCAGGCAGATGTCCAACATCTTTGGTTCGGTCGGCGGGGTGGGACGCGTATACGATCGCAACTTATGGCTGCAATCTATGACAAGGCACTCAGGCGCAAAGACTTCTCCGGGATTGTGAATAAGGACAACTCAAAGGATGACTCAAGCTCAGTCGGAAAGAAGGATTCAAAATCAAGTGCGGAGGCCAAAGCAAAGGCGGACGATCCCAAGGCTGGCGCTGATATTGGGAAAATAGTTAATCTGATGGCGGGCGACGCGAACCGTGTCGCCATGACGAGTTCGGCAATGTACTTCATCTACGGAAGTATGTTTTTCCAATCCTCATTTCGTTGCCAGGCCGGGCTCACTGAAATGGTTAAGGTCCGTTCGAAATCATCATCGCGGGTGTCTTCCTTTACAAGTAAGCGACTGAAATGGATTTTTGGCGGTCGCTAAAGATGATCATAGTCTGCTTGGATGGTCTGCATTCGCGGGATTCTTTGTACTGGCCCTTGGGTGGCCATTGAATAGCTACATCGCGAAGCGTAGTATACGCATTCAGAAGGGCTTAATGGCCACGCGGGACAAGCGAATGGGTGTGTTGAACGAACTTATCGGCGCGGTATGTTAGTTGTTGCACGTTTTATAGGCTGACTCTGACCACCACCTAACTGAAGATCAAATTCATCAAGTTCTTTGCGTGGGAGAATCGTTGGATTGATCGTGTATCGGATGCTCGCGCCACGGAGATTAAGTGGATGATCAAAGCTCGCCTGAACTCGGTCCTGTTCCAACTTCTCTGGTCTTGTGCGCCTGTGCTTGTGTCCATATCTTCGTTCTTCGTGTTCGTATGGCAGGGGAACAAATTGACTGTCGGCATTGCATTCACGGTACGATTTTCATCATTTGTAACGATTTCAAAAAGTAGTTGAATGTGCCTAGGCGATTGCCTTATTCAACATGGTCAGGCTTCCTCTCAATATCGTCCCAACGTGGATCGTCCAAATATTGCAGGCAAGCAGTTTTAAGGCGCTTTAGGATCTATGTTTCTACTCAACATCTTCCCCTTTCAGACTAAGGTAGCCCTAGACCGCATTGCGACTTATCTCGACGAAGACGAGGTTGACGAACAAGTATCCTCTTTGAAAGGACCACGTTTTGGCGCCTCGGTAGATGACGACATTATAAAAGGTCTAGGTATTGAGAATGGAACGTTCAAATGGAACGAGGTTGAACAAAAGGATGATGTCATCGCCAATACAGCGACGAGTGTAGCATCAACACCTACGGACAATTCTGTGCAAGGAGCGGACGATGAGACCGAACGTGGCTCACTCACAGGGAGCGTGGCCATCAATCACCGCTTTGAGCTCAGGGATGTTAATATCATGTTCCCGGAGCGTCAACTTACCGTCGTAACTGGACCTACGGCAAGTGGCAAGACCGCACTCCTAGTGAGTTTGTGGGAACGCCCACGTCGGAAATCGTGTTGAACTCATGGACGTTGTTAGCTGGCTTTGCTAGGTGAAATGACGACACTCAGCGGGAAAATCACCATGTCAAAACGCTTATCCGATGTCGACGAATTCGGATTGACACACTCTATTGCGTACGCTGCTCAGTCTCCATGGCTCCGACATCAGTCCATCAAGGACAACATACTATTCGGTTATCCGTATGATGATGCCCGTTATAATGCTGTTATCGAGGCTTGCGCTCTGAGGCCTGATTTGAATATGCTCGAGGATGGCGATGCAACAGAAATCGGCGTGAGGTCTGTGATCTGGCAGTTTACTTATGCACCCTCCGACTCATAACAATGCCATGCCATAGAGGCGTCAGCTTGTCCGGAGGCCAGAAAGCCAGGTATTATATAAGTTAGCCTGTAACCTTCGTCTTCCTCTGAAATACCTCTCTAGGGTTGCACTGGCTCGCGCGGTGTACGCACCAGCTAAATATGTCCTTTTGGATGATCCCCTAAGTGCCGTGGTAAGTCGAATGGGAAAGAGCTAGAACTGCATTTGATAACGGGTGTAACAGGACAGTCACACTGCACGGTTCTTATTTGAGAAACTCCTTTGCGGGCCCCTTCTCGTCAATCGCACTGTGGTATGCTTTTCGTCATCCATAATACAAACGTGAAAATAACGAAGTTCAGATTTTGGTTACCCATCATGTTGAACTCGTCCTCCCTGGTGCCTATTACTTGGTCCGCATGCTTGATGGTCGCATTGACACTCAAGGGACTCTCACCGAGCTACGTGCTCAGGGGTTCCTCGATGACATCGCAAACTCCGAAGAAGTTAAAGTTCACGAAGATGAGCAAGAGGCTGCAGCGGAGACCCCCAATGCCGAGGAAATCGTGGCCGAGGTGGTCGAGGGAGCCCGTCCGGGAAGTGAGGCGAAAAAGCCCAGGAAGCTAGTTAAGGATGAAGAACGCCAGGAGGGTGGCGTCAAATGGAGCATATACAACACGTATCTAAAAGCCTCGTGCGTCCGATTTTTTACTGTGGTGATCCATGTTTTCAAAGCGGGCTGTAGCTCTTACTGGACGTGGACTATTCTCGGCTTTTTCATTGTTCTGTTTCAGGTGGGGTCTTTCTTTCAAGTCCAGTGACGATTAGCTGACATCTAGCTTCAAGGCTCTAACTGTATCCGAGAGAGTATGGATCATGGTATGTAGTCTTGCCGTGTATGTCGGTCTGTTCAAGGTCTTAATTTTTGTCAGTGGTGGGGCGATGCCTATGGTAAAGGCAAAGTGACCACAGCGCATGCGTTCACGACATCATCGCATGCCATTGAGCAGCAGGTCATCACTGCGGACGGAGTACTTGGCTCTCATTATCTCACGCATACCATCCATGGCTTGCAATCCGTCAATGTTCCTCCCATTATCAGTTTGCCCAGCGCCAAAGAGCACCCGCTTTTCTTCGTCGGTGTTTATTCTGCGTTGGGCCTCGGTTCAGCATTTCTCGGTGTGCTGACTGCCATTGTGCAATACACTGGCGCCCTTCGTGCTTCCAAAGTACTTTTCAAGCAACTCCTCAACTCCGTAGTTCGCGCAACAATGCGGTGGCATGACACAACACCTCAAGGTACACTTATTTGCTTTTTATTTTACCAAAACATTCACACTTACCTGACTAGGTCGCATGCTCAATCGCTTCAGCAAGGTGAGGAAAGCAATTTGGAGCTCTGCTTCGTCGAAATGACATAATTTCAGGATATCGAAACCGTCGATTCGTCTCTGGCGAGCTCCCTCCATGCCGTTAATTCATCACTCGCAACTTTTGCCTCGTCCGTTATCACGGTAACGTCAGTTACCCCTCATCTCTACTACTCACCTCGTTGACTGTTCATTACCAGCGTAATTTTCCCTCTGTTCCTGGTTCCTGCCTCCGCAATTGGCTTCGTATATCGCATGCTTGCAGTCGGCTACCTGAACACCGGACGAGACTTGAGACGAATGGAGTCTAACTCACGCTCTCCGATCTTCTCTGGTTTCGGCGAATTACTTGAGGGCATTGTCACAGTCCGCGCATTTTCTGCCGAACAACGATTCCTTGATAGCCTTCACGTGAAAGTTGATCTGACTACCCAAGTAAGTATCGTATTTCTGTCTCTAGTCTGTTTCTGCCTGCTTACGAAGAGATAGATGTGGTATAGCTTTTGGATGACAAATCGTTGGCTTTTGCTGAACTTTGATGCCCTTGGCGCCTTGTCGGTGCTCGTCACTACCCTGTTCGCCTTATCCGGTCTGGCAACTGCTGGCACTGCGGGTCTTTGTATTACATCAGCGATGGCCTTCACAAACAGTATCTATTGGGCCTGCCGATTCTGGACAGGCCTTGAGCTAGACCTGAAGTAAGTGATTTCGATCCTTTGAAGCTGATCGCGACACTGAGATTTGTGTAGCTCCGTCGAGCGAGTTGTTGAGTATCTCGAATTACCTGAAGAGCCCCCGGTCATCATAGAGTCTTCGCGCCCTCCTGCGTACTGGCCATCCTCCGAAAGTGAGAGCCTCATTGTTGTAGAGGACCTTGTCATCAGATACGCCCCTGAACTGCCACCCGTACTGCACAATGTATCTTTTACCTTGAGGGGAAGAGAACGCGTGGGTTTGTTGGGACGAACAGGTACGTCCATGCGACGTCGTTTTTGATGTCCCTTCAACGTCGACTCCTCTAGGGAGCGGGAAATCAACTCTAGCTATGAGTGTATTGCGATTTGTGAGTGAGCATGACGCGCTGTTCTCGGTATGCTAAACGTTGCACAGGTCGATCCTGCTAGCGGCAGGATCCTCGTAGACGGCATAGACATTACAACAATCGGTTTGCACGACTTGCGTTCGCGCGTTGTGAGTGTTCTATCGGGATTGTTAAAGCTTGCCAGGTTGTCTCAGCTACGGTAGACTTTCATTCCACAGGATGCTGCTCTTTTCTCTGGAACTTTACGTGAAAATCTTGATCCATTCAGTACGCAGTCACGGCGTCTCTCTTGTATCAACAGCATGTATTAATAACCACCTCTTCTAGATGAACACGATGACATAGAATGTCTTGACGTGTTGCACCGTGTTCAAATGATCACCGATAGCGCCTACGAATCCCAACGTAGCTCTCGTCAAGCTTCTCGTGCGGCGAGCCGCCCAGGCTCCCCTAACCAAGACCAATCGCCTACTCCTGCTTCTTCCGCAGCCGCCTCCACCACTGAGATCGAGTCCAGGACGCCAGTGACTCTCGAGACGCAAGTATCGCCTGGTGGGGCGAACTTCTCGCAGGGTCAGCGACAGCTGATTGCGATGGCACGGGCACTCTTGCGGCGAAGTTCGATCATCGTGCTAGACGAAGCTACGAGTAGCATCGATTTTGCAACCGACTCGAAGATCCAAACAGCTATTCGCGAGGAATTCGGTGGTGCACTACTGTTGACAAGTGATTCTCGACCTATTTCAATCATGGAAGAGTACTGATTCAAGCCTGCTTCTGTTGTTTTTCAGTCGCACATCGTTTGAGGACTGTAATCGACTATGACAAGTTGATCGTGCTTGACAAAGGCGTCGTTGCTGAATTTGATACCCCATGGAACCTGATCCAGAAAGAAGATGGTATCTTCCGCAACATGGCTATGAAGAGCGGTATGTTCGCTGAGCTTGAGCGGATTGCTAAAGAAAAGGCGGTGGGCCATGCGTAGGCATCTTGACACCAACAACTTTCTATTATTTATTCTGTCTTAACCCATTATCAAACAAGGAATATTAATCACACATTATCTCCTTCGGCTTCCGTCTCTTATTAGTAAACCGTCACGTGTCACGGTCGATGCTGTTGTGGACACGTCAAGTGGCCGGCAGAGGCTGTTTTGGTGGCGCCCCATTCGAGACATATATAAGACCAGCCCCAGCCGCATGTGTGCAGGGACTGCTGTACGTCATGTCAGATAATATCTCAGCGCCGCAGGGGCCAACTCAACTGACGCCGGACATGGCCTTGGACGAGCGTCTGTACGATCTCACTGAAGAAGAACGTACTTTCTTCAAACAACAAACTGGGATACATGGCGACGACGAGCTCAAGGCGCATCTCGTCCAAGTGCAAGCCGAGGCATATGAGGTTTGTTTGCATCCTTGAACATCGGAGTTGCCATTACCAGAAATGAAATCCATGAAACTCTGGTTTGTCGCGAAAAAAACAAAACAAAACAGGTTTATCCTTACCGTTGCATACGCCTCTTCCATTTCGCAAAGTGAGTTCCCTGAAAAAATATATAAAGTAGTTGAAAATGGGATCTTTATGTGCCCCCCATGGCATGGCCAGGCTCAAGATGTGGCGTCTGTCCCCGTATCAGGATTTGCTTAAGAAAGGCAAATCACGCGGGGACGCAATATTTTTAGATATTGGGAGCTGCAGTGAGAATCACAGCATTATACCAGCCCCGCCGTTCCATCTACTTTACTGTTTTAAAACAATCGCTCACATCTACCTAATAGTGGGAAACGATGCACGCAAGCTTGTCGCGGACGGGTACCCACTTGAACAAGTGCTCACATCTGATTTACGCCACGGTGTGTGCCTTTATTTTTGCACGCACTTGGGATTATCGGCATTGGAGAAGAGGAAAAACTTACTTTTTGTTTTTTGCTTTTTTTTTTGTCACTTGCAGAATTCGCGGAGCTCGGGCATAAACTCTTCAAGACGACGCAGGAAACATACCCGATAGCGTTCGTCCCAGGCGACATCTTCGACCCGAAGCACCTCGAGGTCGTTCCGCCCGTCGTCGTGTCTGCTGCTGCCCACGCGTCGACCACGGGCGATCCTCCCGCCTCAGTTCCAGCTCCGGATTTGAACAGTCTGACTTCGCTCAACCCGTTGCACGGACGGGTGTTCGCGATACACGCCTCTTCCTTCTTCCATCTGTTCGATGAGGAAAAGCAACTGCATGTGGCACGTGCCCTCGCGGGGTTGCTCTCCCCAGAGCCAGGCTCAGTGATATTCGGTATGCAGCTGGGCCTGCCTGAGAAGGGCTTTGAGCCATCGGTGGTGCGCGGAGATCGTCAGCTGTGGTGTCATTCTCCGGAGAGCTGGACCCAGCTCTGGGATGGCCTCATTTTTGAGAATGGAGTGGTGAACGTGCAGGCAAAGCTGGTGCACATGGGAAAGAAGTATTCAGAGCCTGATGACCCGCAATTCACGGCCTACACGGTACTTGTGTGGTCGGTAACGCGCATGTAAGCAACGACTGTCCATCGAAGGGGTGTTTAGTAGCCGCTTCCTTATCCCCTACATTAGTACATGAGTTCCGTCGTATATATGAAAGCCTTGAAGTGCGACCATGTGTTCGATGTTTTGAACCGCGACTCGGACTCGGACTCGACGAGACGCACCACGCATCAGGCACCTTCAACTTTGCTCACTCCTTCCTGGTACTTGCTGGTGTGCGATATACTCGTATCTATCATGACGACATATCGAAGAAAGCGGAGGAATAGTATATTGGGGCCGGGTACATACGCTAGATAGGCGTGCAACACGACTTTCCCTCCTGCAGCACCATTCACAGTGGCCACATGTCGTCTAGATCTTGAAGCCCAGACCCCGCATACAAGCTAAATGTTCTTGCACGAGCGCTTTGCATTTTTCGTCGGCCTCGGACCCATCAAACTTGAGGAAGCAGTCGTCGCGCGCAGATTTAGTCTTGGGACAAGCACAACAACTAGTATTGGGACAAGCATCATTCTTTTTTCTCGTCAGGGGAGGAGGCATGGTCACACGATGACTTACGGTTTCAGGCCTTGGGGATTGAGAGGGTTCTGCTTGGGGTCAGTAGGGTCATATGGTGGTACCTTTGCAGGTTGCGGTGTTGGTGATGGCGACCAGAGGGCAGTGACCTAGCAAAGAGATCTGTCTTTAGAAATTTGATTTTACATAGATACACTGGACTGACTCTCTCGAACATTGCAGGGTACTGAACTATAATGTCAGTTGCGACGAGTCGCCGGGATGGTTGTGGTTGAAGTCGGTAGCAATGACGCTTCTCGGTTTCATCCGGATCCGCTTCGGAAGTTTCGGAGAGATATAATCATCATGTGATCCGAGTTGGCGGTAACTGAGCTTGCCCGAGGGTTGTGCTTGTGCTTTTCTTGTGCCATCACTCAATGCTCAAATGCCACATGCCATGGTGGATGTCGAAGCGGAAGGAATTAATTATGGACCCTTCATGCATCCAATGACGTGGGTGTGATACGAGTCCCGGCCCAACCCTGGTTTTTTTGCACCACCTACTCATCGTGCATCATCTCATTTGCAGGTGATTTCCTGTTCCCTGAAGTGGACACCTGCTAGTGGAAGGCGGATTTAGAGACTGAGACGTGCTTACAATTTCCACGAGGACTTTGACGTGGAGTGGGGTCTGAGTATTACGGTATCATTGTCAAATCGTTGCAATATATTTTTGCTATGCTTCAAAGAACTACAGTATGTTATGGATCTTTTGTATTACTGATTTGACTCGGAGAGACCCTGGAGATATCTTTGAGAACGCGAGTGACCGTGACAGTAGAGTACAATTCGCACGATGAGCGCCAACATTGACCTTCGAGTATACACCGGAAATAACGTTCTGCTCCCCGGATCTCAGGTACCAAGACCCGCAACAGTCCTAGTGAACACGAAGACAGGCAAAATAACCGATGTCCGGGAGGGACGACACGTCAGAGCGGACTACGCAGACATCATCGCGAGCAGCGACGACGATCGCTGGACAGACGTTGGAGACAAGTATCTACTTCCAGGACTCGTCGAGTACGTGGCGATCTTCACCCCGCCCCACTGGCATGTGCGGTAGTTCCCAACCTTGTCCTCGTGTGTCTCTAGTGCGCATGTGCACCTTAACGAGCCTGGGCGGACGGATTGGGAGGGCTTCTGGACGGGCACTCGTGCGGCTGCGTCTGGTGGCATAACCACCGTCGTGGACATGCCTCTCAATTCGATCCCACCGACGACCACGGTGGAGAATCTTGCTGCCAAACGTAGTGCGGCGCGTGAGCAGTGCTGGACAGACGTTGCATTCTGGGGCGGCGTTATCCCAGGTAATCAAGTGCGCAATTTTCGTTCATTTTTCCATCCTATTTTTGATATCAACTGACCGTGTTCCCGCTAGGATCAATTAGGTCCTTTGGTCGATGCTGGTGTCAAAGGATTCAAATGTTTTATGATCGAAAGTGGTGTCGAGGTTAGAATCGTTTTGCGTCTCTTCAGTCGCGTTCTGATCCGAGTAGGAATTCCCGTGTGTCTCCGAAAGTGATCTGCGACACGCCATGTCTATGCTCAAGGTACGGCGGGGTCTAACGATTCGCTCAGTCATGCGTACTTTGGCCGTGCTGATACGGCACAGGACAAGGAAACCACACTCTTGTTCCACGCGGAGGTGGATGATCGTGACGGCGAGCCGACGCCGACCATCAGTTCAGAGGATTCGGTGGTCTACAGCACCTTTCTAAGCTCACGTCCAGAAAGTTTCGAGGTCGATGCCATTTCGCGCATCATCGATCTGCAAAAAGAGTTCCCGACCCTCCGCTGTCACATCGTGCATCTCTCAGCCGCGCAAGCTCTTCCCATCATCCGCAGCGCCAAAGCAGCCGGGCACAAACTCACAGTCGAGACATGCTTCCATTACCTTTGCCTAGCATCGGATTCGATTCCCAACGGACGTCCCGAATTCAAATGCTGCCCCCCGATCCGCGATATGGCGAATCGCGAGGCGTTGTGGGCCGCTTTGCTCGATGGCACGATCAACTGCGTCGTCTCGGATCATAGTCCCTGCATCGCGGAGCTGAAAAAGCTGGACCACGGTGATATCATGGGAGCTTGGGGCGGCATAAGCACTCTCGGGTTTGGTCTCAGTCTGTTGTGGACTGAGGGACGGAAACGCAACGTGCCTATTGGGACGATCCTACGATGGGTGAGCGAGAATACGGCGAGTCATGCTGGCCTTGGCGACACGAAGGGTAAAATCGCAGTGGGGTATGATGCGGATTTGGTCATCTGGGACCCAGACGTCCAATATACCGTGCGCGCATCTCCCCGCTTATGATCTTTCAAAGGCGATCGACTGATTGTGAGACCAGATCACGAAGGAAATGGTTCAGTTCAAGAACAAGGTCACCCCATACGAAGGCCTGGTGCTCTCTGGACAGGTGGAGCAGACGATACTTCGCGGGCGTTCCATCTACGACAGGATTTCGAATACGTTCTTTAACTTGGAGCCATCGGGAGCACTGCTCTGAAGACCTTCACAACCGACAGGACCATGGATAATGGATTTCGTTCTCGGTTCTCAATGAATAGTTGTAATTGTGTATTATGCGACCTGTAATCAAAAGTCCGAGGGGACGTGATGTATGACAGGATGGAGAGGAGTAGATGTTTGAGTCGGGGCACATACACGTCAATAGGCGTACAACGAAAGTCCCGCTCTCCTGCACTTTTCCATCAGACTATAACATCCACCCTGTCACTTCTTCTTGCCCTTCTTCTTTTTCACCCCTCCTCCTGTCGAGGCAGCGGGTGTACTAGACGATTTAGAACCGGTCGCAACTTGCGGCTGAGAAGTTGAAGCGGTCGCCGGAGCCACTCGCGCAGCAGCAGCAGCTGGTGGAGGAGGAGGACGGGTGTTCGTCATCTTTTGAATCAGAGAGCGATTGAGTGCCTCGAAGCGGCCCAGGAAAATGGACGAATGAGTTTTGAATTTAAGACACTGGATGCATGTTTCGGGTATTGGTCAACACGATGAATAATGGTTCTTCCTTCGCAGAGTAATGAGGGGCAGATACGCACTGTCACGTCGTCAGTGATCTTGAGGACGAGTTTACCCTCCGAAGATCTCCATTTTACGCTGTAGCGAGTCTTTCCCAACAATCCGTCAGCCGAGAAGGTATAAGAGGGTTGATTGTTCGAGGAAGGGAACGAGCGAGCAGAGACGGAGACGGAGGGTGGGTGCCATACCTTTCTAGGTGAATTGGCGTACAGGTTTTCAGCGGCTTCTTGATACTTTTGCCACGACTTGATGTACACCATGGTTTGTACAGTACGTGTCCTTCAGAGGCGATGGGGCATCAACGCGAGCTCTGGGAGTATATCGTGGATCTTGTTCAAGGCGGGAAGGATCAGTTGACCTCGTGTGACGGATGCATGCACCCGGGCTAGCGCCTGCTTTTGTTCGGTTCCTGTGATAGTACCTCTCAACTTGCGACCACATCTCAGATAATCACATGGCCATTGTCGTCGTGTTAGTTGAACGTTGACCCTTAAAATGTTTTCTCTTTCCTTTCATACTTTGAATTTTTGCAGGGTTACAGTAAAGTCACTTTTACCATGCAAAAATTCAAGGGCGCCACGCGCTGAGAGTATATAAAAAAAAAAAATTATGGCAGCGGGATAGAATGGGCGGAAACAAAAATCAAACCTCGTCATGGTGTGATACAATATTCAAAGGGGAAGGATTGGGGGAAGTTCGGGCAGCATCACTTTGATTGCACACCACTATCATTTTCATTCATATTGTATAGTCATCTGTTACTCTTATAGCTTATATCAGTCTTCTGTCTCCTGTCTAGGCCCCGACAGTGTGCCACAATATACCGTGCCAACTTTAGTAACAGTAATTAGTGTACCGCGAAGAAGTGGGGGACCGACAACGCACCGACAATTAAAGAGGCGCGGGGAAGCTTTCGAAAGGAAAGGAGGGCATGAGGGATACAGAATCCCGGCCATCGCACGGCAAAAAAAAGTGGAGCAAGGCCGCGATCAACGGACGGTGCGATTTTACTTCGTTGGATGATAGCTCCAACTAGAAAAATAGAAAGTTCTTTACGATCGATGAAAATGAAGTTCACTGTCTTCCGTTTCCAGTACAAAGTTCCTCCTCGGGGAGACGCACGGAAAATTTGCGATTGATCCGGGGTCCGATGCAGATCTTATGGTAAGTTAGGTTCAGACGCAATTATTGCTCACACGACACAATATTCGTTCCATGTGAATGACTCCATCGTCCAGGAAGAAAGTTCCGGGTATGGAGATCAGGTGGCCGGCGAAATGAGACGTTTTGAATCACAAGTGATAGCAGTTGACGACGACTGGGTCTTGTGACGGACTGCATACGCAACCAAGACCAGAAGTAAATATCCACGCAGTAACCTTGAGAACGTGAAAGCAACCCCAGACTGCGGGGTCTTCGCGCAAGAGCCAGAGTCGTCTGACATGCTGACTCGGACAGGCTGAGGTGCCCATGCGGTTGTCGTCAATGAGTCGCAGACCGCGGCTTAGTTTCACGCGGTGTCCTGATACCGAACGGGAATTTGAAAAAGAGAAACCTTTCGCAGCGCGAGGTAACTTACGTAGATAAGATATTCCGCTCACTCCCTCTCCGAAAATTAATACATCGGACTCTCCCAGATCAAGCGTGTGGGGTATTCGGATTGGATCATCAACGACATATTCGATACTCGGAGGGCTGTGCCAGAACAGTTGTCGCGGCCTAGAACAGGAGAATAGCGATATTTGGAAGATTGAGCTCTCGGAGTCATCCAAAGAACCTTTCATTCCGGAATTTGAAAAAGAGAAACCTTCGCAGCAGCGAGGTACACCACATAAGATATTTTGCTCGCACCCTGTCCGAGGTTTAACACGTCGGACTCTCCCAGATCAAGAGTGTGGAGTAGTCGGAAGTGGATCACCAACGACATTTTCGAAACTGGGAGGGCCGTGGCAGAACAGTTGTTGCGGGCCAGAACGGCGATATGGGAGATTGAGCTCTCGGGGTCGACCAAAGAATTTTTTTAATTCCGGATCTCCCATCTTCCCATTCATTCGGAAATTCAGGCTAGATGCTGATCAGACTGGATTACACGCTGTCAGAACAACGACAGCACGACATCACCGCTCCGAACTCCATTTTTGCCGATGACTTCATAGAGTGCCAACCTAGGGCTTGGAAAGCATGTCGGACCTAAACTAGCTCCGAATAATAAGAAATAAAAGTGTTTGCGAAGAGTCGCATGGCCGCCTGCGCCTGTGCGTATGGGTCCGACTATGGACACGGTTAGCGCGACCATCGGCGTGCGCTGATCCCACACTGCACCAGACGACACTCAGAGGACATTGAATCTGACATTGAGTAAGAGGGTATGCGTGGCATTGTAAGACGTAAGCTAAAACGTAAAGTCTACCAATTGAATATCAGAATTGAATTGCAGCAAGATTGAACAATGAAACGAACCGTTAGAAGGGATACATGTCCGAAACCAAGATACAAGACAAATACATGAACCTAGTCTTACGCCTGTGCCGCCTCTGTATCGTTATCTTCTTCATTTACTCGAAGCACCTTCACCCATTCTTTATAGTTAAAATTTCCTTGACGATCGGTAAATGAGCCTTTCAAAAACCTATCGATCTGTGTACAGACAGTCAGGGATTAGCCTTTGGGCGAGGCGGTGAGCGTGACGATAATGGGACACATACCTCCCCCTGGTTCATCCTGTCTCCTGTTTCACTCAACCACTTTCTAATTTCATCGCACCTGACCATTCCAGAGTCGGACTCGTCAAAAGACGAGAATGCCTCGAGTAGCTCCGCCTCCGCATCGAACTCGAACAGATGCTCGCTCATCATGGTCAAGAACATAGCAAAATTGATCCCGCGATCGCGTGGGTCTTCAGTAGAAGCCGGCTGCGAGCCATGTTCCCCCGGGCGTGATGTGAGCAGCTCTTCCATCGTCTCTGGGGACGGCACAATTCCTAGGATGGGGTGGGGTGAGCACACCATGTTACGAAGTGCCTGTTGTGCGCGCACCTAGGCTCGTAAACGTGTCCTTTAGGTCCTGCTCCCCGACCAGACCGTCCCTGTCTTGGTCGATTAGAGAAAATGCTTCCTTGAACTGTTGGATTTGCTGCGGCTGGAAGAGGGAGAAGACGCCCGAGGGCTCACGGCGCGCGCGCGATTTCTGGGCCTTTCCGGACTTTGTGGGTGTGACGTTTGGTGAGAGGTGACTTGAGTAGTGCGACATGGCCAGAGCCAGTAGTTGTGTGTGTGTGTCACAAGTTAAGTTCAGAACACTTCCATATTTGGCAAGCAGAGCTCACCTCATTTGTGGCGTTTGTGCTTTCGTGGTTGGTTGGTTCGATTTTATAATATTTGCATCTCGACATCTCGACTGCCGTTTTACATGAGACAAAGCATATTCACATCTCTCTGCCAACCGCTATCAAGCAGAAAGAAAGCCAACTACAGCAATAATGCCGGCTATACACCACTGGCACCTGAGATGACTCGTATGTCGTCAACTTCACTAAGAGTGTTCCCATTTACGTGAATTCAGCGAGGTTCTAGTCTCCCAACATATAAAGATGTGCGTCTTCCACATAACGACGCCTATCTCCGACATATCATGTAATTCAACCTGAGGACAGCTCATCGAGTTGTTCCCTATCCCTGCGCTTCGTGAGTCTGCCCGCTCATACTCCCTTTCCCGATTCTTGTAACCAATTAGCGAGCCTCCGAAGAGTGCGTGTGATCCAGCCCCTACAGTCGATCGCAAAATGTCCGGACAGCACCGCGGGTTGAGGCTGGTTGAAGTTCCATCCTTGGCGCCAGTTCTTCAAGTTAGACTCGGGATGGATTCAGATCCCCTTCCTGGTATTGACGAGTATTCAGCACTGTCTATATTGCCTTACTCCCTGCAATTTCGTCATGCAAACATCCAGTTCTGCACTCCATTTTGGTCTAGAGGATTAGAATGTTATGAAGTCATCGGGAAATCGTAGAAAGGTTGCGGATTTCTCCGGGAATCCACGCGATATCCACGACTCACTGTAGTAATTCGCGCAACCACACAGCAAAAAAATTCGAAATACCAGTGGGATCGTCACCCGAGGCAGTCGTCATTATGAAATTTGCGCGTGGTTCACGACACGCCGAGGATACGCATGGCTCTGAGTCTCATGTCTACGATGCGCAAAGTACCGTGCTCCGCCAAATTGCTGGACTAGTTCGTCAAACTTGTTGTCTAGACGGGAGCGCGAAATATTTTACCCAAATTCAAATCCTCATGTCGCTATCTTCTGCGAATGACCCTGGGCCCGGTCATGACGTGGCTGCATATGGTGGGGTTTGGGGCATATGGATACGGAGAAGCATTGTCTAGGTTCACGGATGCAGACTAAATTCGGACTCAGCGTTCTACTGTACCAGACCTGGAGGCTTCGGCCGTAGACCCACAACTGAACACTTTTCTCGGATAAAATTGCATACGACGATGGGCCAGCATCGTACGTCATGTTCAGCCTTTGCCGCTCACGACGGAATGTAGTAGCTTCGTAAAGTGCGAAAGGGACAGTGACTCGCATTTGATCTCGTTTTACAATCGTGCTCACGAACTAATTGGATTCGATTGTCAAACGTAAAAAATGTTGATCCGTGATTCTTTTCCTTTCTGCTCCCGCTCGCATTCTCGTCTCACGCCACACCTCTCGTAACCAGCACGGTCGATCCTACCAACACTCGTATATGCTGTCATATAGCCTGTAATGGGTTTTCGGGCCCAAGCAGAGACCAGTGGATAAAGAGAGGTTGAATACTGGACATTCCAACCGTTGGTACAAAGTGCAACAATAAGCTCATTAACTACGCCTATTCATTCAACAATGATACTGAAAACTTAGATTGCTTATTCAAATGTAAGAAAAGCTGCAAGACAAACCCAGATACCTTTTCACTGTAAAATATTATATTCTGTTTACATAAGGTGAAAAAAAAACTGGATGATGGTCGCATAAATACAAATTTTATTAGGCCAATAGAATGCGATTGTGTCTCATTTTGCATGGAAATGCCGTTCACGACAAGCAGACCAATTTTGTCCCTCGAATCAACCGGCGTCATCCGAAAGAGTTAAAAATATCTCCGTGGGACGGCGAGCTGTTGGAAATAACATCAATGCAAGAGAATATTCCATTGTGCACTGTCCAATCATAACAGACCATCGGGGGTACTATACTGTACCTATATATCGTCAATTGCAGCGTTTCTCATCGATCAAACATGTTTACGACAATCACCATAAAGCCTCCAAAAGATAGACAAGAGCCAATGACGGGGTAACCACGTAAGAAACCAGAAAAGCATCGAATTTTTACCTAGTATCATGTAATTTGGTGGGGTCGGTGCTAGAGCTTTCGTTACCACCCGCTTTGCAAAGACATCAGTAGGCATCGGCGAGGACTGGCTTATATCCCGTCGGGCCAGAATTCTTTCCATGAACTTTGCATAAAGAGTGTCCGGAGGCGGGTCATAAGTCTGATTTGCAGCTATATTAGACTTGACACCACCAGGAGCGACGAGCAAGACTTTGATGTTGAAAGGCCGGCACTCCATCTCTAATGAATTGGTAATCGCGTGTACTGCTGACTTGGTTGCAGCGTATATACCACCCCACGGCAGGGGGCTACATAGCACATGGTTCAGTTTTCGGTGAAATAACGAGAGATAGAGATGCAAATACCACTCCGCGACGATAGAGCCAATAGTGATGAACATTCCTTGCTTGCGGGCGGCCATGTGAGGGAGCACTGCGCGATTTACGCGGAGGACCGAAAAAACATTCGTTTCAAAGGCAGCCTGGACTTGTTCAAGGGGTAATTCCAACGTTGGCCCTTGTGGGATGATATTAACTGAATGAGGATAGGAATTTCCCAAGGCTTCACACACCATAGCAACCTGTTCCGGCATTATTCACGACGATATCTATTCTTCCTTCGTTTGCTATGATAGTATCGACGACGAGTTTGATAGCGGAGTCATCTGTGACGTCGAGGGGGAGAAGTTCGATGCGTGGATGATGTAAAGCTTGCATCCGCTCTGTCTTGCGGGCAGTGGCATAAACCTTGCAGCCGTGCGAGGCGAACTCTTTCGCCCTATCAGGAATTAATTATGCGACTACATTGCTCTCAGGGTCGACTTACAAATGAAATCCTATCCCGCCTTCGGAACAACCCGTCACCAGGACGACCTTTGGCGACATGATCCTCTTGATGATACTGTAGGTATTATTCGTTGATTTACTGAGGGCGACTGTGACGATCAGGTCCGCATTGTGCGCAGTGCTTCCGGCCGGTGCGAGCGGCATTTCCCGCCACTGAGTTGATTCAGTCGGATCAGAGGTTTCGCCAACAACTCCCCAACAACACAACCGCGGTTCTCGCGTCGCACACCTTAAAGGCAACCCCACTAGCCAATACTTGAAGTTGAACTATGTTTCAAGCTCCTGTGGGATTTGGCTTGAGGCGCTTTGACGTCCTTGTCCAGGAATATAATCTTAACTCTAGTGGTGTCTACAAGCCAGCGACAATTCATACGGCGACGCTACACAGCTTCCTCGAATTGTTCGTTGCTTGGGGGATAGTGCGCCATTATCGCATATGAAGTGCCCACCAAGGCAACCTGCTCACGAGAACAGTGTATCCTGGTGAAGATGCCCATGCGGACTTTTTTGAATACCTCAATGCACTTCAAGTTCTCCCGATACAGATGTTAATGGAAAGTCATGCCCTCGGGTCTGCGGTGCCGCTATTGCTCGTATATGTCATTGGTGAACTATTCTCTCTTCCCTCCAATCAACAACGGCCAGTGGTACGTAGTTAGTTTTACCCTCGGTAATACCCCGGGTCACACGCCAGGCGGGAGTGCCCTCTTTGGACCCCCGTTACTCCTGCCGTGGGTGTAACGGTTCCTGGGTGTTTATCGGGATCGTGTAAATGGGGGATTTTTATCCGAGTTGCACTCGTTCTCGACATCACGCGACCTCTTGCGAGCCGCCGTTTCTAGATCTGCCAGCACGAGATCTCCTCAAACTGTGGAGCCAAAAGCGGGGAGGCCTCCTTTCAACCAGGCCGTGGGGCTGATGCGCCAAGACTTGGGTATTCTGCGGTATGCTCTGGATCATTCGCGAATCGAATCGTTCCCAATATAAAGGACCGAAAGACATGCACATGACAACTCACCTTCATCTTGCACCGGTCCCGTCTCTGTAGGGCACCCGGAGTGCTTAGGCCTTTCTTCATCCCCTAGAAGGAACGAACCTAAAGGGATTCACTTCCCCCAATCCCCTGCTCACGCCAGACGCGAGCACCGCTTTATCTTCTATTGATGTCTTTACCATCGTTCGCCATGATGGACTCGATATCTGACGAAAAGGATTACAAACAATATGCAATTACTCTGGTACCTGCACCACCGCGCTATGACTGGGAAAGCAAAGAATGCTCCTCAATCGACACGGAAAGCCTGTCGGAACCGGAGTGACCCCAGCCATCGCGCTTGTATCAATGCATATTGGTTCTTGCTGGGTTCCTCGCGACCTTCCAGACGATTGGCCTGAACCAAACATATGGAATCTTTCAGGCAAGTTTCCTAGCCACGTCACTGCCACGACTGCCTCCTGATGAATGGTATTTCGTACAGGATTTCTATACGTCAGCAGACAGCAACATCATTGATGGTCCTGGTCAATACGCTATGGCCTCTCTAATCGGCACGATAGGGGGTGGTCTTACATGGAGTGGGAGCGTTTTCGTTGGCGCACTCATCTCGAAAGGATGCGACATGACCCTCATGTGCCTCAGCGGATCAGTTCTCATGAGCTTGGGATTCGTTCTCGCGAGCCTTGCTACGAAGGTATATCAGATCTGCCCATAATCGCAGTTCCTGACTTCGGCTAATATTTTGTTTGCTCCCGATCAGTTATGGCATCTGTTTCTTACACAGGCCATTCTCGTCGGCATCGGATCATCAATGTTATATTACCCCGTCATATCACTGACTCCTGTGTTTTTCGATCGTCACCGTGGGTTTGCGATGGGCATCGCCATGGCCGGGTCCGGCGCAGGTGGACTGGTTTTCGCTCCGGTCACCCAGTCATTGCTTCAGAATTTCGGTGCACCTGTGACACTGCGTATCCTTGGGGTGTGGAACTTTGTAATCTGCGTTGCTATTTCCTTCGTTATTCGGCCCCATCCGGCGTATAAACCCATACGGCCGTCTCTTGCACTCGCCAAAAGGGGAACATTCATCGTGCAGGTGCGTACATCCCAAGTGTACATCTCAACTCCTGCCTGCCTGCCTGTCCACTCATGATCCGCCGCATCCGCAGCTATTGGCATCGTTCTTTCAAGCCGCTGGAAACATAATACCACTGTATTATCTGACCACATACTCGACTTACGTGCTTGGCTTCTCACCTACCACGGCCAGCATGCTCTTGGCTGTGAACAACGGTGTCAACAGCGCATCACGCGTTGCTATGGGTTTCATAGCTGACTATGCGGGACGGCAGAATACCCTGGTTGGTTGTGTACGTCCGGATATTCCTTTTTTGCATAACTATAATTTCATCGCCACTCTAACGCTTAATCGCTTGCCACGTGCAGGTCGTCTTCTCTGCTATTTCTGCTATCACACTCTGGATTCATGCGGAACGTCCACGTTTCCTCGCATTCATCGTCCTCTATGGTATGGCATCCGGAGGCTACAGCGCCCTTTTGCCTACCACCATAGCGGAAATTTATGGGAAAGAGCACTACTCCTCTGCAAATGCCGCCATCTACTTCGTACGTGGCCTTGGTGCGGTAATAGGGGCACCTATCGCGGGCGCCCTGCTGGGTGCCCACCCAGGACAAGGCCAGCTCTTGGAACCACCAGCACAGCTGATGAAGAGCTTTGATAAAGTAGCTGGATATGATGCGGCACTACTAATGGCAGCGGGGGTATGCGTTGTTTTCGTGCGGTGGTTCGACGCAAGAGCCAAGGGTAAATGGAAGTGGATAGCCTAGGCCTTATAGAGTAATGGCTTAATCTAATAATCACACTCACACACACACCCTAGCAGGAACTGGGCAGGTAGTCCAGTTCCAAGGCTATGCCAACAGGGAAAGAATATTGACGCACTTAGACTTGAACCATACATTGGGACTACTTTACTGGGCATCAGACTAGACCTTGGCTTATTTCCTTCTGTTGTTTTGCATAGTGAGAATCTGGACAATACGAACACTAAAAAAAAGTGGTGTGGTCAGCTAAGTCGGAAGCCGAAGAGTGGTACAGAATATACAAGATGTTGAGCATGTCAAGCTCAAGACCGATCGCCTCTTTCATGGGATCACGTGCAATGACTCCGCGCTCAGCCAAGCGAGCGTGATGGAGGATTTTTTGTGTACTGCAAACGAGGGATAGATCAAGTAAGTCGGCGATCACAATCAGAAGAAGTTGATGATATACTCGTAGAGCACGAAGCCACCGAAGACAGCAAGGCCACCATATAGGGAGATAGATTCGGTGATAGCCAAGGCACGTGTACCGAGAGGAAGAGCCATGGGTGCCAGCGAGGTTAGTGCAACGACAGTGACGCCAGCAAGCAGGGGACCGCCCATATACAGATACTTGTCATTTCTGTTGCAACATAATTCAGAAAAATATTATATGGAATGTTTTCAAAAGAACCCACGTCGCAGTAGCTCCGATGTAGGAAAGCGAGCCTACAACACCACATGTGTACAATGCCGCTCGCGATAGTATGGCCGGGCTGAGGAAGAAGAGTGGACTAAGTGTTGCAGCCTGGCAAGCGTTGAAAGCCTATGGTGCGACATCTTTGTAGCATGTTTTGCGAGAGGGAATGATAGGTACCAACCAACCAGAACAAATGTTTCTGAGCGGAGTTCTCCGGTGACGTGTAGTACACTCCCATCATACTACCGATGCTGCCGACAAGACTGACACCAAGCACGAGCCCTGTGAGGTGTAAATAGCGTCTTTCAAGCCATGCGTTGAAGGCACTCACAAGGATTTGCGGACATGATGCGGAATGGCAGACCCGCCCTGAACATGCTGCGAGCCGCCAAAGCAGTCAGGACGAGCCCGCCACCCGTGTACTTGAAAGAATCATGCAGGTACGATCGCTCAGCTACAGTGAGGCTATCTCGCGTATCCCTGTTCAAAAACACCTCAACACCGACGATAGTGCCGACGACCGTGGCCTGCAAAGTGTTAAGTGGTGGGGTTCAGCACGTGCAATCCGACATTGAACATACAGCTGTGACCCCGTATCGCCGCCAAGCCTCCGTCTGAGATGGACGAGATATAACCGCAGAATCGGCGATGCCTCGTGATGACTGTTGGAAGGGCTTGGTAACGACGTTGGGAGGGCGGTTTCGAAGTACTTCTAGAATCCGCGGTCGTGCTTCGATGCTGCCAAAGGGACGCAGAGGGAAAGCCTTGAATCCCGACCGAGGAGCGACAGGTCCAAATAACGGCCTTGTGTACGCAAAGAGGCTGAGACGGAGCATGAGGGAGAGGGAGAGGAAGGAATGGTGGTGGTCAAGGTTTAAGAGTTTTGCTCCGAATAGTGCCGACTATAGCGGATGACGCAGACGGCCCGGCATAGGGTTTGCCAGTTCGATAAGATAAGATGTAGATGTGGCGGACCAGCCAACTTACCGGCGCCTGCCACTGCCTCCGTTACTGTCACTATCCAACCCTTGATGTCCCAAGCAATAGGCAATGTATGTTCCCCCTCATACTCATATTGAATGGACTGATAGACAATTTTATTAGACTGCCCTCGCCTATGCACGCGTATGGCATCATGCCGACGCGAAAGACCGTGTCCTTGGAAAATTAGCAGAGAGAATAGCGATCGTGCTCATGGGGAAGCACAAGCCAATTTACGACCCTAGTGGTATGTTTATCTTGTTTTTTTACTCGAGAGTCTGGAAACGTGACTTCAGGATAGTCGATTGTGGCGACTATGTGGTTGTGACGAATGCCAGTCAAGTCAAAGTCACAGGGAGGAAGGCCGATCAAATTTTGTACCGGAAGCACACGCTTTACCCTGGAGGCTTGAAGGAGATTAAATATAGGGACATGATGAGCAAGAAGCCCGATGAAGTACGTCGCACTCTTACATCGTTTAATGACATCTCTTGACGGTGAAGACTCCCAGATTGTCCGAAAAGCGGTCTCGGGCATGTTACCAAAAAATAAACTTCGCGAACGACGATTGGAGAGGCTACGGATATTTGAGGGTCCAGACATGGGCGTTTTCCAGAAAAACATTCTCAAGCGATGGGAGGATGGGACCCTCAACGGTTCCCAATCTTCATGAGACTACACGTCATTTCGGCCAAAGCGTTGTTGACCATTTCACCGACCAGATACCTAGACTCTTCAATTTACGTATATCGTACGGGAATTAAGCCCTGCGGACAACAGTCCCATTTACCCACTACTAGGGGTCCGTTACACGTGATTGGAATACTACTCTCTACCTGCCATCGCACTTAACTGCAGTCCCTCTGGAGAGGTGAACCTTAAACAGTGCACTTTGATCGCAGCTGCCTGCTTGTCAAGGGCGATTTCTTGATGACTAACTGGGAAAGAGACTACCGTCGAGTGGAGTCCATTGCATGTGTTTACGCTGAGCTGTCGACAAAGGATGCCCCAGTCTGAGGTGATGGATTACAGGGACACGGAGTCAGGAGTTGAGATAATCCTCGGCCAATCCTTAGTGTTCGTGGATGCAATTAGGGTATTATGTCAAGCACTATCACTCGACGAGCACCGCATTACTTTCTCCTCAAGACTATATCAACCACACACGGGAAACAGGACACAGACTGGGGATGAAGTTAATCAGCCGGATGTAGTGAATATATGTTTTGCTAGCTTCCATTTGGTGCGTTTCAAGTTTTGAATGCTCGTGCTTCTTCATGTAATGAGTGAATGGCAATGCAGATCTCTATGTGGATCCTGGAGATTTTTCCAGAGTCATTCACCTCCTGGTGGTAAGTCTAGTCATCACTAGCTTAGTGAAAACCGAACTTCATCACATTACTGTTGACCAGCTTCATCTTGGGCGCGGGCGACAACTGCTATCGAGCCCTCTATTTCATACCAGCGTTCGACTGCGGATGCAGGATCCCGAATTGGAGTATGACCCAAGGGCGACTTATGAGGTACAGAAACTTATGAATCTTGAGCAAAGGAGCATTTGTCTGTGCCAATAGGTTTGACGGTGAGCGCTGGATCCTATACTGGAACCGTCAGCACAAGCATAAGTCGTGCTGATACGATGACAGGCTTTCCGGAGCGAAGAGGAGCAGCGCGGCAAGTAAGAGGGGTGAAACTACGCCTAGACTATACCCAAGCGCCATTACTCGTATCTTGTATCATGACTTGTATGTATGGGGATCAAAGAGTCTGGGGGCAATTAGTCATACCACCCACTTTCTCATTCCATTGTTGTGCTTGTGCTGACTACATTGGCAAGAAGCGGGCCAGTTGCAATGCAAAGAGATTGAACGGAAACGCGTATATATTGGTCGTCATGGGGCATGGATAATTTGTGACGAACAAAATACATATATTAGAATATTTTTCTGCATGGTTGCCAGTGACGACGGGGCCAGTGGTAATCTCGTTTCTCAGGTCTCGGGTCTCTGGAGAACGCCTAATCGCGATGGACGGATCTGTATGCGGAAGCGGGACCCCTCGTGTTCATTTTTCCTCCGATAAATGATGCCAAGTCTCCGACAGACCGACTTTCTGGAAATTCATCGATAATCAAGATTTACCTCCGGGTTGAACGTTGAACCTCGATCGCACCACAAATGAATGGCTATGCATAGATTCCTTTTTCAGTCCTTGTCGCTAGAAACAGATTCGACTGAGATATCTTCGTCCTCTGGCTTGTCCCTTTCGGCATTTTCTTCGTCTTCCAGAATGACGCTTTCATCCTCCGGGACGAGGCCTGCCGCCTCCATGTCTTCTTCCCATCCCGGGGGGATGTTGGGCCTTAGAAGCATCGATACATGTTCTTGGATTAACATACCTGCGTGACATCATTCAACTTCGGGCGTGGAATCATTATATGAAGATGGGGCGTACCAATGGCCATAAGTGCTGATCCATCAAGTGCTTTGTACATGTCTGGAACGCCCTTCGTGGGTGAACCTTCATCCTCGTTCCTCTCTTGGCCCTTGAGAATACTCTTTTCGCAGCGGTCCTCTTCCCCAGAGGCATTATCATCGTCTTCATCTTCAACGAAGAGGTCGTCCGCATCCGTATTCCCCTCCTCGCCCGAATCCACCGCCTGTATAGCTCCGACTCTCGCTTTACGTGCATGCCTAACTTCACGTCTGTACATGCGCGACCGATCGGACAGCATACCGCGCACGGCATAATACTGGCTCGCAAAGTAATGCACGCATTTCAGCAAGTCCTGTGGATGAACGGAACAGTAAGGGAGCCGCATATAGAAGAAAATGATCGACTGGATATCGCACCGATGAGGGAGCAGGCCAGTTCATCGACTCTTCATTTTGCACAATAGCCGTATCGCCCGTACAATGGGCACTGTTTCGAGAATCCCCCAAAAACTCAACATTCTCGTCTATGCGGGGTCTTTTCCTGCGCGGCGGCATGCGAGGCTTAGTTTTCCGTATCTCAGAATCTTCACCGTCATCGTCATCATCATCATTGTCATCGGCATCACCATCATTATCATCCTCGTGTATCACCATGCGCTTTGGGACCACACCGAGGCCGGCTGCATCTCGAGCGACACGATTGCCGCGCGTGTCGCGTCCGGTATTGCGCATTCGACGGTCACGAAGATCACTTCGTGCAGGGGGGTGAATCGCGACACGGGACCCATCTGGGTGTAAGCGGAGTGTAGAGAAATCATGTACCGTGCTGCGACGTCTGGCTGTAGAGTCTGACATCGTTGCGGGCGACAAACGCTTCAGTCCGCCGTGTGTGACATCTGACATCTGACACGTGACGCGTGGCGCTCTCCAAGTGTCGAAAACATACTACCAACACTCCAGTTTGTATAAGATAGTCATCATAGCAATAAGTAGATAGCACGCAGACACCGAGCCCAGAAATATAGTAAAAACGAACAATGCACGAGTAACGGTATGCCTCAAGAGGCTGTACGTGACTTCTGCAGCGCAGGTATTCGCGTCAGATCGATCAAACCGACCTTGTGCGACTGCAGGGAGAGGGCAACACGGTCAACACCACTCTCGCGCTGCTGCTGCCAAGACATCTCAAATATCGCGCGCTTTTGATGTTCCGAAAACCAGGACCAAACTTTTTCCTTCTCCTGATTCATCTCGATGAGATGGAATGAACGACAAATGGCGTACGAAAGTAGAACGTACCGCTGCGTCATAAAGGTGGAACCAACCGTCGCCACCGCCTGTTGCGAGCCATCTCCCGTCTGGACTGAACGAGATTGCATATATCGGCTTCTTGTGATGTGTAAACACCTGCAAGCACGCGCCCGTGTCAGCGTCCCAGAGACGCGCCGTGGCATCGAATGATGCACTGCATATAGTCAGTAGTGAGAGGAGTAGACGAGAGAAATACGCACGTAGCGACGAGCTCATGACCGTCAGCCAACTTCACAGGGCTCCAGCTTACTCCTGTGACCCAGTTGCGGTGACCCTCGAGCACTGTCATATCGCCGCTAATGGTCACTTGATCGGAGTCAGATGATTGCTTCACTCTCGTCATCCCCCATATGCGCACAGTCATGTCATCCGAACATGACATGAGGCGAGTTCCCAATGGGTTTGCTTTGATCTGATTCACCTCCCCGTCATGTCCTCTATAGAACTGTTAGCGTCAGTATGGTATAACTCATGGAGATGGATACCCACGTGAGGATAGCAACAGGCTCTGCGCGGTTGACGCTTAGCACATGAATCACTTTATCGGCACTACAGCTCGCGAATAGCTCTTCATCTAACCAGTCCAAATCCAGGCAGATTCCTAGCAAATAATCCTTCATTAGATTACTCGAGCAACAGAGAGCAGCATTACCTCGATGTTTGTACTGCATACGCCTCTGTTTCTTCTCGACATCCCAGAGACATACTGTATTGTCTAAACTAGCAGTAGCAAGCCATTTCCCGTCTCTAGAAAAGCGCGTCGCGAATATAGGGCCCTAAAAAGGATCGACAATTCTTAGTGCTGGTGATTCGCCAACTGGTCGTACTTACTTTATGCAAGCGACTTTCGAAATACAGCTCGGCAGAAGCCGTGTAGATACGCAAAGTAGCGTCGTAAGACCCCACTGACAAAAGTGTCCCGTGGCAATTCCAGTCCAGAGATGTGAGGTCCGCGTCAGCTTTCGCGGACGAGCAATCTATTGCTTGATAGGGCTTGATACTTTTGGTTTTGACGTTGTGGGCTTGCGGCAAGTTCCATAAATGAATGACAGCATCCTTTGACCTGTATACAAGAAAGGTCGAAGACGATCGATCGCCATATGCGTGAGAACTCACCCAGAACTTAGTATATTGTGTTGGGTAGGGTTCCAAGCACAAACGAAGACCTAATCGATTCGTAATTAGCTGCCGAATTTAGCACCCCATGTTCACTCACCTCTGCATCATGCCCCTTTAACTGTAGAACAGTATCACGGGCGTCGTCATTCTCAAGTGCTGATAATGATGTCGACGCTGATACTGATGCGGGTATCGGAGGCGCGGGCGATTTGGACTTGGGTGACTTTACGCGCCTTGACCCTCTCTTGCTTGGCTCAACAGTCTCACTGTTCGCTCCCCGCACACTGGCTCTCCGCGTAGCGGACACTAAGACGCGCCGTGTAAGCCATCGCGCATAAGAACCAATGCGCGTTCATCGAAGGGACGCACCTTCAATGTTCTTGTCCTCGACCCCCACATTATTGGTCTCGTCCGTCCGTTGTCGCTTGTCCGAGTGACCCTCTTCTACAGGCGTACTCGCCTTGCGCTTCTGCGTTGAGTCAGAGGGCCCGCACTCTGAAGCCAGCTGGAGCCCTGCAACAACGGGTACGGATGGAGGATTGCCAGACAACTTGACGGTTGGCTTGATGCCTGGGTCCAAGGAGCAGACATGTGTCTCCAACAATGAGAAGCCGGTGGTGCAGTTGCCAGTCAAATCATTATTTCCCCGCCAGTGCGCTTCTACTTCGGTGTAAAGTAGCGCCTTGATTAAGAGTTCTATGAGTTCTCCCCGGGGAATCTGTTTTTCTAGGTGAACGGAGTGGTGGAGATGACCTTCATTGAGAAGACTAAAGGCGGTGTGCTGGAAGCCTGGAGATAGGTGTCAACAGCATACGCGCAGCGAAGAACAAGGGGTAATCACCCGAGTCTTTGAGGTACGCGTAGACGAGGCAGTTCACTTCATCCGCGTTGATGGTTATTGGAGGTGCAGCCATGATTGGCTCTTTCAGGCTTGCAACTGTCATTCAGGATTCATGTTCTTCAGGACCCCCGGATACTCGCCTTGTGGTCAGTTCGGGGTCCTGCATGGCTACTCCGGTCCGGTACCAGATCCGGTTTTCCCGGACTTCCACTCGGAGGTGACTCGTCAGCGCGTCAGCATCGGCCCTTTCAACCCCGGACTCGCAGAGCTGATGTTGACTCAGATTAGCTCTGTACACATACACAATGTCGAATAACGGCGATTCCCCAACAGAGGGGAATGGAGATGAACGCCCTGAGACCGTGAGCATTGGAGAGATCTTTCGTAGTACGTATTCAATACTATCTCACCGATCGATGCGCCACTTATTGATCTGAAATAGCAATAGTGCACATCCGCGCCATGGAGACACCCCATGTTGGAGAGGGCAACGCATCAAGCCGGGGGCTGTTGCAACGCTTACTATCACCGGGTTCATTTCGCCTGTCGCGCTTGCAAAGAGATGACTCCACAACTTCCCCTCGTGCCAGTGGAGATGATAACGACTCGACTGTCGAGGATAGCGGACCAGGAATTCAGGACAATGACGACGAGGACGATGAGGATTATGAGATGGAATACAGCTATTGGGGTCGGTCATTCGCTAGGACCCCCAAATGGTTTCCACCCGTGACTACGCCTCAAGAGGCAGGGACTAGACTTCTCATGGGTGGGGAGTTTGGCAGAATTGGTGTCGAAGCTCGGTCTCGCAAAGGTAGTGCCAACTTCTCCAAAACCATCCTATCGAGTCGGAGTAAGCTCCGACAAACGCCCAAGCAGGACATTGCCAATGTTCGTATTCTATGTACATGTGCGCTGTGAGACACTATCTCATGACCGCAGGACATCGTCCCGAACACCGCTGGTACTGCTGTCGCGTCACTGACAGAGAACATATACTGCGGTCAATACTCTGCAGGTTCGTACGCGCCTTCAGCTTGACATGCTCAGTTCTTTACCCGCATTGTTTAGACTCCTCTTTCTATTACACGTGTTGCAGAGGTAATTTTCGTTCTTCTCTTAATTCGGATCCTAAAATTCTACAACTTGGTTAGATTTTCGCTTGCATATATATGACATGACTGCACCCCTCACGAAGCCAACGCGGGCCGTAAGACAGACAGACCGGTTTGCTCTACGGCCAACGTATGATGAACCGACGGCATTGAATATCATCAAGGTCATTCAGGGCGTTTCGGGTGGGTGGACGATAACAGACGCCCACCTGAGCCCCGATAATGAAAGGTTTCTTAACCATTTATTCTGAATACGCGGTCGCTAACATACAACCAGGATCATTTACTCCACGATCGTGAGCCATTTATCCTGCTGAAGTGAATCTTACCAAGGTCATACGTAGGACTCAACCGTGCACATGGCGACGACATTGGACTCGTCTACAACACAAAGACAGATACCTTTCGCAGACCCCGTGCCCCCGCGACGTAGACGCTTATCCAACTTCAACGAGTTTGGTATCTGGAGCTGTAAATTCTCCGCGGATGGTAACGAAGTAGTTGCGGGCGGTGATGGCAAGATATTTGGCAAGTGAATCGTCTTGGTTCATGATGAAACAGGCAGCTCAATAAGGTATGAAGTCTATGACCTGCTTGCCAACAGGCGAACAGTGAAGATCGACGCGCACCAAGATGACGTGAACAGTTGTTGCTGGGCCGACACTGCGTCAGGCAACGTACTCATCAGTGCGTCTGATGACACGTTCTTGAAAGTCTGGTGGGTGTCAACACTTGCTTCGTTGATGACGTGACCCTTACAGGGACCCACAGGGACCGTCGCTCATTGGGATCTTCTCAAAAACCGTCGGGTGTGTTGATCGGTCACACAGAAGGCATAACAAACGTGTCAGCCAAAGGCGACGGTCGCTACGTAATTTCCAATGGGAAGGACCAAGCTCTTCGCCTGTGGGACCTACGTAAAATGCGCACGAATGAAGAGTACGAAGAAGTCGCCAATATCTCGTATGGCATCCGTAATTACGACTACCGGTATAGTATCCGCCTTGCTTTCTCTCGTTTATTGCCCCGTAACTCATCATAAATCACCATCGTATTTCAGGTATGGGCAATATCCGAAACCGAGTTACGTTGCGCATCCGTTGGACTGTAGCGTAATGACGTACCGAGGGCACACCGTACTCCAGACTCTCATACGCTGCCACTTCAGTCCTGCTGAGACAACGGGAGGGCGGTACATCTACTCCGGGTCTGCTGACGGAAGAATACACGTTCGTGTCGCTCCGCTCCGGTGGTGGGGTCTGTATAATTTCCCATGTCACTGATCCAATTCCGTGCCTCTTTTAGATCTGGTCCCTCGACGGCCGGGTAGTCCAGGTCCTGGACCGGAGTAAAACACTCCCCATGTCGTTCGACCCCTCTGCATCCGAAGTAGACCGCCCTCGTATGCCATCTAGGACAGTATGCGTCCGTGATGTGAGCTGGCACTCGAAGGTACGATGAATTGGCGTGTGGCGCCTCTGCGGTGAAAAAAATTGCGTGTTTGCTGAACCATCTAATCATCAGGAACCCGTATTGATGAGCGTCGCCTGGTCAAGCGCCGGCCGTGGAGGTAGCGTGGTCGCGCGTCATGAATGGAAGGGTTTGTCGAAGATGCCCGGGGCGCTGGAGGACTTTGTGGAGAAAAAGCGCCTTGAAAGTCAAGAGCAGTACTCAACCGGACCAAGATCGACGCTTGGTCATCTCGACTCAGACGACGATGAATACATGCTCGAATCCGACGAGGAAGATGAATGAACTGCAGTTATCTGAAGTCGCGTGCATTATTTTATCCATTATCCTTGTACGTTAAATACATGAGCAATCACCAGCACTGTACTTCTAGTCCTGTATACTGTCACGTGGTCAAGAGTTCTACTATTCTGCTCATTGATGCCATGTACATGAGTAGAAGAGGACGCACCGAATGTAGAGGAAGACAACTGTGACGTCTAGAGTCCAGAATTGGTGGGGCAATGCGCATATATGTGGATGCCAGTGTGGCTCCGTATATGTAGTTCCTGGCGTGATAGGGGTCCACTTATCGCTCCTTTCTTTCATCACACCAGGTAGGTACCACTGCGATTGATTTACTTTTACTCCTGTCGCTCAATAATATCGTTCCTTTCATTACGCCAGCCCTGGTTATGGGCCTGGTCTAGTGCTCAAACTGAACCCTTAGAACCACTGGCCCCCATTGTCGATACATCGCCTCACACCATGTCCAACGAAAACGTCCACTGCACCGAAGTGACCAAACTGCCCAAAATTGTCGACAATGGTGTCAACAACAACTACGGCGAATGGAAGATGAAGTCCTACCACAAGCTTCGTGAATGGGACCTCCTAAAGTATATTGAAGGCCCTGACTCCGTGCCTCCTGCCATCCCCACCCTCATCCAACCCACTGAGTACCACGGCCTCGATGAAAACAACGTCATGGCCACTGTCCGTGTACCTGGAAATGCAATCGAATACCAAAACGCCATCGCTAACGCCCGTCTCTGGCTGACAGGCAACGACGATGCTCTCGCTCGTATAGTCGCTGCCCTGCCGAGCCACCAGCTCCACCTTGTGCAAAACGTCAAATATGCCAAACAGGCGTGGGAAAACCTCTTCAACGACTACCAACCACGAAATTCCTTGCATGCCGCGACCATAAAAGGACAACTCATGACCTACCAATGCACGTCCGAAATGAACGTGGCCACGTGGCTGAACGACATGCAGAACTTGTACAGCCTTCTGTGTGACCTTGATGTCGAGTGCATGAGTGACCGAGACTTTGCGCTCGCCATTTTAGACCTTATGCCTCAAGACACTGGCTGGAGGGGCTTCCTCTCAGGGCTACGTGCTAAAGTACGAGACTCAGATGCCCTTGGACTGCCAATAGATTCCGCCACCTTCACTACTGCTATTCGCGATGAACACTGGTACCGATACAAGGACGATCATCAGAACACGTCCCAGATCTTCTCCGCCCGCGTTGAAGCCCAAAAACGCTCTAACGTCCAGAAGCGATCCCGGCCTGCTGACATCATGGCAACTTCTATCATGCCAAATCCTCCCCACAAACGTCCCCGAGTCAGAAACCCTGACTTACGTTGCACCAACGTCCACTGCCGCTCCAAAGTAGGCCACGACACTGCGGACTGCATAGCGTACACCGGTGTCAAACAGGGCCAGTATGGCGAATGGTGGAGAGGACCTTGGAACATCCACCTTCCCGAATCTCAACGATCGAAAGCAAACAATATTCCACCGAAAACCCACCCCGCATACAGTCGCTGGTACTCATCAACCGTGAACCAAACCCAAACAGCCGACAACTCTACCGACACCTCCTTATCCCGTCCCACCACTGCACATATCCAATCTGACGATAACATCACGCAGGCCAACTTGTCCCTCACCTCTGGTACGAACCATTACGCATGGAACATAGATCCGTGATACTGTTGCCCATGCTACCTTACCCGTACTCAACCCTACCATACCCCGAGACAACACCTGCCACCATAGCTCAGGCGTGAATCGGCATATCCTCCACGACCGCTCCGCATTCGAAGAGCACGAACCAATCACCCCCCTCACTGTAAAAGATTTTGGCCACAATCTCTCTGCTGTCGCCGTCGGCCGAGGCTCTGTTGGACTAGAAGGTCGCCATAAGCAAACCAAATGCACATCCTCCTGACAAATGTCTTACACATCCCAGCCCCACCCTTGGCCGTAATTCCATATTCCTCTCCACAAACAATAAAGTCATCGTTAGCGGCACCGTTGTCAACGACATGTACCGCCTTGACGTCACCATTATCACTCCTAACTTTATCTCGCTTGCCTCTCACATCGCGCCCCCCAGCCTTGCCTCACGCATTGGCCCCAAGCACGTGGGCTCGGATTTTTACACTGCTTCGTGGGACACATCCCATAGATGACCCAACCTACCCCTCCTGTGAAGTATGTGCTCGTGCTAACATCCGCCGCTTGCCCTTTCCAACACGGGCCACATTCCTCCCACCGTGCAACTCGACTTCTTGAAAGGGTCCACTATGACATCTGCGGACCCCTGCCAACCTCTTACGGCAACTTTTCATACTACATCCTCTTCAGTTCATTGACGACTACTCTCGCTATATAACCTTATTCCTCATGAAGTCCCGCAACGAGGCACTCACCCTCTTCACTCAATTCCAAGCAGCTGCCAAAACATTCTGCGGGGAGAAAATAACGTTTCTTCGACCCAGTCCTCAGGCTGACAACGGGCATGCACAGCAGAAGGATTGCTGAAATAATAAAGGTAAACATAAGAAAAAGAAGGACAACAAGTCGTCCAATAAAGAAAACGCTAATAAATGATTCCGAAATAATGAGAACAAGCCGACCACGAATGTCGAGCAAACGCATTTCATCACATTTGATGCTGACGATCCTATTCCGTTATCCCCTGCTGAAGAAGGACGAGATTTTTAATTTCAAGAGCGAGGATGTCAGTAGCGCAGATGTCACATTGAATGATGAGCGCGTTATCTATCACTACCCAGTGAGTGAGTCCGAGCGGACCGAGACTGAGGGATAGAGAATGAAGGAAAGAGATAAGCGTCCTGAGATCATGGCGGGCACACAAAGAAAGAAAATGGATCAAGATCGACGCTTGGTCATCTCGAATCAGACGACGATGAATACATGCCCGAATCCGACGAGGAAAAATGGAATGTGATTATCTGAAGTCGCGTTAAATACTGTACATGAGCAATCGATGGCGATGTGATGTCAAAAAGAAAGGTGGTGTCACGTGGTCAGGAGTTCTACCCCTGCTCATCGATCCAAGCCAATGTTCATCCCCATGCCGAATGTCTAGCCGTAGTCGTATTCTATATATGTGTGTAGAGAGACAGTAGTCTGGAAAAGATCTGAGATGGGCGATCTTATCCAGAGCCGTATTCGACGACAGCAGCCGCGTTGGCAATTGAAAGAGCCAACTACTGAGGCTTGCTCCCCCGCCGCTGTCGCCAAAAGGGACCCCACCGAATTTCGATGTACAGTAAGGGAGAGACCAAAACGCAAAGGCCTCCAAGAACGACGTATGTCCATCCGTCATCGAGCGCGTCGAGGATGGGATTTACAATGGACACCATACCAGCACCCAACAGGCAACGTACGATGTTGTTCTAAAAGGGGATTTCAATGGAATCCATGGGACGGAGATAAAGGGCGGACGTACACATGCCGTAATAGAAGATCCTTGGTTCGGCATCATGTCTACTAGCAGAGTCTGGATAGCATTTAGTATGATGGTAACCGAAACGCCGACTAGGTGGAATGTGATGAGACACAAGGTCGTGTGGCACAGTGCGGGGAAAAGAACTTACTGATAAATTGCAAAATTAGGGGAACCGCAATAGTCACTCTCGATTGGAGTGCCCAGCCATAACCGATAACACACGTCGTGTAGACGAGTACAACCAACGGCAAAATCTGTAGCCGCGCCTTCTCAATCGGGAATGATGGGTCCTTCTCAATCGCCTCGGGATCGATGTGCTTCCCCAAATCTTCTCGCATTTGGCGGATTAGATCATCCCTAATCTTCCTGTAGTAGGAGTCCATAGCTCTCCCCGAGAGTAATGAGCCGATCAACATTCCTAGTCCCATGGGAATGAAACATAGGCCGATCTCCGTCTGATCAAGATAGGGATAAACCTTCTCGAAAATGACCGACAAACTCGCTGTAACGCCGTACATGACGGCATAGAGTGTGCCGTTGAAGACGAGAAGGACGAAGATCTCAGGGTGAGTAAACATTAACAGAGGATTTTTGAATGGCTTTCGTGACGGGCGTTCGCAGGAAATTCCAGCGCTGCGATGCCTACCGATGAGGGAGATAGGCTGTGTATAAATCCATCCGGCCGGGATGCTTCCGTCTCCCACGATAGCACGTAGAGTCTCGGGAAGAAATCTAGAGAAGCCACTTAAAACGCAGTTTGGATCCGAATTAAGCGAAACGAACAGAAAGAGTCCGAGACCGCACATGGCAGAGAGTATGCACAAGAACCAGAAAATGGACCTAAACAGGTAGTACGGTAAGGTCTATGCGTGAGTGATAAGGATCAGTGATACCTCCAGCCAAGTCCCTGAGCCAAAGCCCCTCCAATGACGGGACCAATACAGGGACCAACCTAACACTCAACATGTTCACTTCGACTTCTCGAAGCAAAGACCACATGGACTTACTAGAGCCCCGAGACCAAAGAGTCCGAAGAAGCCACCTCTCTCGGCAGGGGTCGCTATGTCACCGATGATTCCGGCACCTAATGCCATCATTAGCGTCTAATCAATTTGCCGTTGCTTTAATAAGTTACCGAGGGCAATGGTGCTCGCAGATCCTGTAGCTTGAAGGCATCGAAAGAGCATCAACAACCAGTAGGCCGATGTCGGGACCAGTGCAAGTCCCACACAAGACAAAGAAAGGGTTGCCAAACAGGCAAACATAATTGGCCTGCGTCCACAGCGATCAGATAGTGTTCCCCAGAACATTGGAGCTAAATCATAAAGGCCGAGGGTGGCTGGTAATTACCAAGAACATCTTCAAATCGGATTCAGAAAGGAAGAGGCGTACATAAGCCCTGCATGACCATGTACATGGTAACGGTAAGATTAATGAGTTCTACGCTCTTGTGGAAGTCTGTTGAGATGACGGGAATTGCAGGGAAGTATATGTTCGCCGTGAAAGGACTAATGTACAAGTTGAGTGAGCGAGCGTCAGCAAAGTAGAACGCATGCGTTACAATGTGTGCAACTCGCCTGAAAATTGCAGCACAGGACGCAAGGATGACGATCAACCACTTCTCCTTGCGAGTGAAGATGCTGTAGGGCTTGTCAACAGCAACATGGCGTCTCTTGTCCCCGATGACAATCTCAATGTTCAAAGGCGGTGCTGGAGACAGCGATTGCTTGACCGTGATATCAGGAACTCCGGTTGACTGTTTACCGTCTGCACCTGCTTCCGACTCGGAGGACATTGTTTGAGGGATACAAAGGCTATTGATTCCCAGTTGCCCTACTCTTATAAACCCAAAATTATGACCAGTCGTTACGTATTCCCCAACTACTTGTTTGAAGAGAAGATTTGAGGAGAACTGAAGTCATGGTCCGAGGAAATCCGAAAGTTGACCATGTGGAATGCCAGACAAACCGGGCTGAAGGATTTCCCCTTGAAGCTCCCCTAACTTAGTATCCAAGGCACAACAATGATCGGCCGAAAACGACCCGCGTGATGTTTGCGGCTGCGATAATAGAAAGTGAGTCACGATCAGCCAATCAGAGTTGAAAAGCGAGTGTAAACTTGCCGTCGGGATCCCACAATTGCCATCGGCAACTTATACGGGGCTGTTTCTTGTCCTCTACAAGTAAGTTAGGCCGAAAGCCTCCGATGCGAGGTCAGTGCAAGTTCGACCTGTACCCGAGCGCCTCGTGAGGCATTGAACAGACCATCACTAGAAACACCAATCTCGATTGGAATGATAGTTGTATCAGCACAGCACAGTGAGAAGTTGAGAAAGGACGGCTTCTTCACGGTTTCACCAGGCCTTTGTCCCCGCCGCGGCGGAGATCTACGCACTGCCCTGTTTGGTTTGAAATAGGGTTGGGGCGTAGCCGCAATGGCTTGACGGTTCTCCCTGCCGATCGGATCTCCTCTTCAGCCATCGGATCGGGGCCGGGCGATGTGGCGGTGGCGGGAGAGGGTAACGTGGGTTCAGGGGTGGTCGTGCGCGCAGGCGCCGCAGGGGAATGGGCACGGTGGTGACGATGGACCATTGCGCACCGTTATGGCCGATGTGGCCGTGGGGGAGCGTGGGATTCAGACCTCGAGGGAGTGGATGGCAAGTTGTTGGATCGGTGTGTGTTCTGGATCTGGAGAAACTTGAACGGGGAAATGGCACGCGAATGGGGGTCGAGCTACGAGACAAGTGAACAGTAGTGGACGGTGGTTGATGCATTGATGGGGAGAGTGGGTAGAAGTCAAAATGACTGTGTGCGGGTTACAGTGCAGGTACGGGCTCGATAACCGTACCTGAACTTCAGCTGTGTCGTGTCGTGTTGTTGTAAAACCCACAGGTCCATATAGACCTGTGGTTGAGCCATTGTAATATATGTTTCTAAACACACGACTACTTCTCATCTCGACTTCAGAGGTGTCATCTCTATGTCCATGGCCGCCTTCCAAAGCGGCCAGCCCAAGCGTGAGCGCACAGGCTTCGGCGGGCGACTTGGGATTGCTGTCAAAACGGAGGGCGGAGGCAATAAGAATGTCATTGTCAATGTCAAAACAGACTCTTCGTCGTCGTCCGCGCCGTCTGCCAGGAGCCCTTCTGGTGATCCCAACAGGTCTTCCATTTGTCACCCTAAAAATGGAAACACACTTTGTATTCCGCCGGGTAAACCAATACTGTGCCAATACTGTGCCATCAACTGAATTCATATGGTCCCGAGTTCTATCCGTGGTAATATTCTACTCATTGATCCAAGCCAGTGTTCTTGAAACTCCTCTAGCCGTGGTCGTAACTGCGATTGATAGGCATATCGAAATGGTAGGTAGTCTGGAAAATATCTGAGATGGGGGATCTTATCCCGCGCCGCAGTCGACGACAACAAGCGCACTGGCAATTGAAACTCCCGACTACTGAGGCATGTCCCTTCGCCGCTGTCGCCAAAAGGGTCCCCACCGGATATCGACGTATAGTAAGGGAGAGACCAAAACGCAAAGGCCTCCAAGAACGACATATGTCCATCCGTTATCGAGCGCGTCGAGGATGGGTCTTACAATGGACACCATACCAGCGCCCAAAAGGCAACGTACGATATTGTTCTAAAAGGGGATTTCAATGGAATCCATGGGGTAGTGGATGAAGGACGGACGTACACACGCCGTAATAGAAGATCCTTGGTTCGGCATCATGTCTACTAGCAGAGTCTGGACAGCATTGCGTATGATGGCAATCGAAACGCCGACTAGGTGGAATGTGATGAGACACAAGGTCGTGTGGCACAGTGCGGGGAAAAGAACTTACTGATAAATTGCAAGATTAGGGGAACCGCAATAGTCACTCTCGATTGGAGTGCCCAGCCATAACCGATAACACAGGAAGTGTAGACGAATACAACCAACGGCAAAATCTGTAGCCGCGCCTTCTCAATAGGGAATGATGGGTCATTCTCAATAGCCTCGGGATTGACGTGTTTCTCCAAATCTGCTTGCGTTTGGCGGATTAGATCATCCCTGATCTTCCTGTAGTAGGAATCCATAGCTCTCCCCGAGAGTAATGAGCCAACCAACATTCCTAGTCCCATGGGAATGAAACATAGGCCGATCTCTGTCTGATCAAGATAGGGATAAACCTTCTCGAAAATGACCGACAAACTCGCTGTAACACCGTTCATGACAGCATAGAGTGTGCCGTTAAAGAAGAGAGGGACGAAGATCTCAGGGTAAGCAAACATTAACAAAGGATTTTTTAATGGCTTTCGTGCCGGGCGTTCGCAGGAAATTCCAGCGCTGTGATGTCTACTGATGAGGGAGATAGGCTGTGTATAGATCCATCCGGCCGGGATGCTTCCGTCTCCCACGATAGCACGTAGAGTCTCGGGAAGAAATCTAGAGAAGCCACTTAAAATGCAGTTTGGATACGAGTTAAGCGAAACGAACAGAAAGAGTCCGAGACCGCACACGGCAGAGCACATGCACAAAAACCAGAAAATGGACCTAAACAGGTACGGTTAAGGTTTATACGTGAGTGATAAGGATCAATGGTACCTCCAGCCAAATCCCTGAGCCAAAGCCCCTCCAATGACGGGGCCAATACAGGGACCGGCCTAACACTCAACATGTTTGAGACTTCTCGAAGCAAAGATCACATAAACTTACTAGAGTCCCTAGACCAAACAGCCCAAAGAAGCCACCTCTCTCGGCAGGGGTCGCTATGTCACCGATGATTCCAGCACCTGATGCCATCATTAGCGTCTAATCAAATTGCCGTTGCTTTAATAGGTTACCGAGGGCAATGGTGCTCGCAGATCCCGTAGCTTGAAGGCATCGTAAGAGCATCAACAACCAGTAGGCCGATGTCGGAACCAGTGCAAGTCCCACAGAGAACAAAGAAAGGGTTGCCATACAGGCAAACATAATTAGCCTGCGTCCACAGCGATCCGATAGTGTTCCCCAGAACATTGGAGCTAAATCATTAAGGACGAGGGTGGCTGGTAATTACCAGGCACATTTTCAAATAGGATTCAGAGAGGAAGAGGCGTACATAAGCCCTGCATGACCATGTACATGGTGACGGTAAGATTAATGAGTTCTACGCTCTTGTGGAAGTCTGTTGAGATGACGGGAATTGCAGGGAAGTATATGTTCGTAGTGAAAGGACTAATGTACGAGTTTAGTGAGCGAACGTCAGCAAAGTAGAACATATGCGTTACAATGTGTCCAACTTGCCTGAAAAACGCAGCACAGGATGTAAGGATGACGATCAACCACTTCTCCTTGTGAGTGAAGACGCTGTAGGACTTGTCAACAGCGACATGGTGTCTCTTGTCCCCGATGGCAATCTCGATGTTCGAAGGCGGTGCTGGAGACAGTAATTGCTTGACCGTGACATCAAGATCTCCGGCTGGCTGTTTACCGTCTGCACCTGCTTCCGACTTGGAGGACATTGTTTGAAGGATACGAAGACTATTGATTCCCAGTTGCCCCACTCTTATAAACCACCAGTCGTTACGTATTCCCCAACTACTTATCTGAGAAGGTTTGAAGAGAAGCCATGGTCCGAGGTTTTACAAGAATCAGCCCCGCAAAAGTTGACGATGGGAATTGTTGGACCCGACGACGACAAGTTCACTAAGTTAGGGGAGCTTCAAGGGCAAGTCATTCAGCCCGGTTTGGATGTTCTGGCATCCCACCTGGTCAACTTTCGGATTTCCTCCGATGCGAGGTCAGAGCAAGTTCAACCTGTACCCGAGCGCACATTGAACAGACGATAAATATATCAATCTTGGTCGAATAATGGCTGCATCGACACGTTGAGAAGAAATAGCTTCTTTACGGCTTTACCTGGTGCCTTTGTCCTCGCATACGGAATTTGGCCATGAAGATCTACGCCCTGTTCGGTTTGGAATTCATCTGTGCCCACGATGTATGTAGGGTTGTGACGTGGCCCGGTCAGAGCAATCCTCTGTTGATCGGACCTCAGATCTCAGACACCATATCGGGGCTGGGCGATTGTGCGGTGTAGTGGGGGTAACGTGGTTCAGGGGTTGTCATGATGTAGGATCTCATGGGAGGAATGGCGTAGCGACTGGCCGCGGGGTTCTGGTGACGGTGGATAATTGTGCACCGTTGTGTTCTTCCTCCCACTATGACAACCCGTGACCCTGGGAAAACCGGCGCGAAATAGCCGGTGGCTGTGAGAAAATCGGCCCCTCACTCACTTTCACTCACTTTCTACACGGCCCTTTTCGTGAGGAATATCTTCTTGGATTATCATGCAGGTTGGCTCGAGGCTCTTGGCGACCTCGCACGATACCGTATCGTCATTGCTGCGATGGTTCGTACTGCCCCCAAGTTTCGTCCTGTCTACTGCTGCTGTGAGTGGTGACCCCCGTATCTTTTCTGTGCTTACTACTGCCGATATCCTTATGCCGTCACGTGGTCTCAGGGTCAGCCAGCCGCAGCCACGAGACGAGAGATGTCGTTGTTACCGACTCCGAGGCGTGGTCGCGTGATCAGTAAACAACGAGTTGTCAGCGGTAGCGCAACGAACGAACGAAGTGGCGTAGGAACAGAGAAGCGGCGTGGGCCGACTCGACGGTCAAGTAGATGGACTGGACGATGGACGACTAGAAGACAACAACTTTATTGAGGTGCGCATCACACCTTTAAGTGCAAGGACGGCTTCAACATGTGAAAAGGAATCAAGGTACATCAAGGCAAGAAATGCGAAGAAGACATGAGTATGTGAACACAAAGTAAAGACACGATCGCACGCATAGAGAAGAGAAAACGGGCGTCCCCGTTAAGGCTACCAGGGGCGCGAGGTCAACAGGCATGCGACGAGCATGCAAGTCATATCTGCGAGGCGGTGTGGGGTATAAACGGTTTGTAACGTCTGTCGGCCCGCCTCTGATAAGGTATAAGTCGATCAAAGTAAATCTCAATGCACGTTATTGTGCCCCTTTCCCCTCAACTACAAGGGCCCCTGAATTTCCCGATTCCATCAGTCAGCGGCCAGTTTGTAGTTCCAGATGTCGCCGCGAGCTCTGCCAGTGCCTGTTGCTGTCAGGTAGATACTCCAGCTGTGCCTTGCCAGACTGTCATCGCTCCAAATGAAACTGCTCGAGAGGGAGGGCACATAGACACTTGACGCCGAAGAACATCCGAAACGGGACATTGATGAGCTCGAGCATCCACAAGGACGAGCCAGCAGGGGTCCAACTTGTACGAACTTGGGCAGTCGCATTTTATCACACTTTGTATTCCATCCGTGGCCATTGATAAACAAAGGCCTGTCGATAGGCCGCAATGTTGTCTCTCTCGAGATCTCAAGGCCACCAGTATACATTCCATTCTTCATTTTGCTGTAGTTTGCTGTAGTGCAACTCCAGTTTTGTAAGCCAGTACTGTGCCGTCGACTCTGAATTCTCATGGTCCCGATTTCTACCTGTAGTAATATAATATTCTACTCATTTTTAAGCCAATGTTTGAAATTCCTCTAGCCATGGCCGTATTCTATGGAGATGCATCGCGATTGACAGGTGTATCGAAATGGTAGGTGTAGAGTAGTCTAGAAAAGATCTGAGATGGGGGATCTTATCCCACGCGGCAGTCGACGACAACAGGCGCACTGGCAATTGAGAGTGCGTTCGGCGCACTTTTTCTCGCGCGCGGGACCAGCCAAAAAAAAAAAACGAGGAAAGTGCGGAAATCTGCGGGAGAGTGACCGTTCGGGGTGAATTTCCGTGAAAAAATAAAGTGCGACAGAGTGCGGGAGCCCTGCCAAAAATAAAAACGTCTCAGACACGTTTTTATTTTCGTTCCCGCACCCGCGCGCGTGACGTGACGTCCTGTTACGACTCCGTAACACGATATTTTACACGCTATCTAGATATTTAGCGATCACGGGACTAGCCGATATCTCAGACATAGACATACTGTACACGACAAATGCTTGGATTGCACAACGTATTGCTACAAAATTCTTTACTTCTACAATGCTGATTTTGTTTTATTCTACAATGCTTCCTCTAATCGTACTTTTTGCCAGTAAGCTCGTTCATGTGGTGGAGAAGGAAAGCCGTGCGCGCTGTCTTGTTTTTCATGTTGAGGTACGTATACCCAAGCATTGGATCCTTTGCTATGATGCACGCAGCGTCTTTGATGTCCTCGTCGGAGAACCCCTCATCTGTTTCGATGGCCTCGATGGCCCGAGGTATGATTTCCCAAGCTTCTGAACGAGGAGCGCGTTGGGTTGAGTAGATCTTCTGTGATACAATCATACAAGCGCGTCAAGTATGCGATGGATACATCTAAATGACTGATAAGCTAGATCACACGATAAGCACTCAGAACTCACTTTGATATAGTGTCTGGGCTTCTCTGGAATCGCTCTTGCAGTGCCCGATTAGATAACCCTCGGCGTGCGTAGTGCAGGAAGATCGCCAACTGTTCTTCAGAAGAGACGTGCCTTGTATCACATAGACCAGTGTGCTTCTGAAGGACCGACAGTAGACACCAGAACACATGCTTATGTATGCCCATTTCGTTATAGAATCGGCCATCGTGTCCAGCAAGCAGTTCGTCGATCCAACCTTGGCCAGAGAGGACAGATGTATGCTGGGGGACTTTATCAAAGCGCGAGGCGTACAGTAGTACAGTTTCTACCGCAGCAAGCACGACAATGAGACCGGTGATAGCGGAGATCAGAATAATGTGCCTCCGGGAGTCATCAGGATCCATTGTATATGCGCACGCATACAAGGAAGTGGGGCGTAGGGTGGGCAAAAGGATAATCGACAATCACTTAATCAAATTGACCGGCAAACTCCCGAGCCGATCGAGATGAAGATGTCACATATCAAGTCACACTGCTCACGTGTTTTCACTCTTTGTCATAAAATGAGACGTTCCAACCCAAAAAGGTAATATATTTCTATGGCCGTTCGGGACAAAAAAAAGCTCGAAAACTCCAGAAACGTTCCCGCTCCCGGGAGGGTGGACGGGAGCGGGAACTTGCGGAAAATTCCGCGCGACAAAATGCGCCGAACGCACTCTGATACTCCCGACTACTGAGGCATGCTCCCTCACCGCTGTCGCCAAAAGGGTCCCCACCGAATTTCGACGTATAGTAAGGGAGAGACCAAAACGCAAAGGCCTCCAAGAACGACATATGTCCATCCGTAATCGAGTGTGTCGAGGATGGGTCTTACAATGGACACCATACCGGCACCCAACAGGCAACGTACGACATTGTTCTAAAAGAAAAGAATAGGATATTTCAATGGGATCCATGGAATAGTGATAAAGGGCGGACGTACACATGCCATAATAGAGGATCCTTGGTTCGGCATCATGTCTACGAGCAAAGTCTGGGTACCATTCGCTATGATGAGGTTTGAAACACCAACTAGGTGAGATGTGATGAGACACAAGGTCGTGCGGCACAGTACGGGGGAAAGGACTTACGAATAAATTGCAAGATTAAGGGAACTACAATAGTGACTCTCGATTGGAGTGCCCAGCCATAACCGATGACACAGGAAGTGTAGACGAATACAACCAACGGCAAAATCTGTAGCCGCGCCTTCTCAATCGGGAATGACGGGTCCTTCTCAATCGCCTCGGGATTGACGTGCTTCTCCAAATCTGCTCGCATTTGGCGGATTAGATCGTCCCTAATCTTCCTGTAGTAGGAATCCATAGCTCTCCCCGAGAGTAATGAGCCGATCAACATTCCTAGTCCCATGGGAATGAAACATAGGCCGATCTCCGTCTGATCAAGATAGGGATAAACCTTCTCGAAAATGACAGACAGACTCGCTGTGACACCGTACATGACGGCATAGAATGTGCCGTTAAAGATGAGAAGGACGAAGATCTCAGGGCGAGCAAACATTAACAGAGGATTTTTGAATGGTTTTCGTGACGGGCGTTCGCAGGAAATCCCAGCGCTGCGATGTCTACCGATGAGGGAGACAGGCTGTGTATAGATCCATCCGGCCGGGATGCTTCCGTCTCCTACGATAGCACGTAGAGTCTCGGGAAGAAACCTAGAGAAGCTACTTAAAGTCGATTTGGATATGGATTAAGCGAAACGAACAGAAAGAGTCCGAGACCGCACACGGCAGAGAGCATGCACAAGAACCAGAAAATGGACCTAAACAGGTACGGTTAAGGTCTATGCGTGAGAGATAAGGATCAATGATACCTCCAGCCAAGTCCCTGAGCCAAAGCCCCTCCGATTATGGGACCAGTACAGAGACCAGCCTAACACTCAAAATGTTTGAGACTTCTCGAAGCAAAGATCACATGGACTTACTAGAGCCCCTGGACCAAACAGCCCAAAGAAGCCACCTCTTTCGGCAGGAGTCGCTATGTCACCGATGATTCCTGCACCTGATTCCATCATTAGCGTCTAATCAAATTGCCGTGGCTTTCATAGGTTACCGAGGGCAATGGTGCTCGCAGATCCTGTAGCTTGAATGCATCGTAAGAGCATCAACAGCCAGTAGGCCGATGTCGGGACCAGTGCAAGTCCCACACAAGACAAAGAAAGGGTTGCCAAACAGGCAAACATAATTGGCCTGCGTCCACAGCGATCGGATAGTGTTCCCAAGAACATCGGAGCTAAATCATTAAGGCCGAGGGTGGCTGGTAATTACCAGGCACATTTTCAAATCGGATTCAGAGAGGAAGAGGCGTACATAAGCCTTGCATGACCATGTACATGGTGACGGTAAGATTAATGAGTTCTACGCTTTTGTGGAAGTCTGTTGAGATGACGGGAATTGCAGGGAAGTATATGTTCGCAGTGAAAGGACTAATGTACAAGTTGAGTGTGCAAGCATCAGCAAAGTAGAACATATGCGTTACAATGTGTGCAACTCGCCTGAAAGTTGCAGCACAGGATGCAAGGATGACAATCAACCACTTCTCCTTTCGAGTGAAGATGTTGTAGGGCTTGTCAATAGCGACGTGAGGTCTCTTGTCCCCGGGAATCTCGGTGTTCGAAGAAGGTGCTGGAGACAGCGATTGCTTGACCGTGACATCAGGAACTCCGGTTGACTGTTTACCGTCTGCAGCTGCTTCCGACTTGGAAGACATTGTTTGAGGGATACGAAGGCTATTGATTCCCAGTTGCCCCACTCTTATAAACCCGATCATGACCAGGAGACGTTACGTATTCTCCAACTGTTTATTTGAGGAGAAGTTATGGTCCGAGGAAGTCCCAAAGTTGACCATGTGAAATGCAGAGTATCCAAGCCAGCGCACAACACACGTAAAACTTTGATTTTCACATGAAACTTTCATTTGAGATAGTGTGGTAACACGTCATGAACAGAAGTCAATGTGTAAGAGTGCTCTTCCATGATGCCCTTAAAGTCGACGTGGGTGTGAGGGATTGGAGAAGTCGCGACGTTATCAAGCTTGAGTTGTTCAATCTAGTAATATCAGCTGGCCACAGCTAGCATACTCAGATTTCGGACATTAACGGACCTGATCACGCGTGATGGTGAATAGATTTATTGGAAGACGCTGCATGATTTCCCCTTGAAGCTCCCCTAGCATCCAAGGCACAGAAACGATTGGCCGAAAACGACCCGTGTGATCCACCACAAGTTGCATTATTTGGCGGAACGTCAAGACTAATAGAATGCGAGTCAAGATCAGCCAATCAGAGTCGAGCGAGAATGAACTTACCGTCGGGTCCAGCAGCTTCGATGATCTTACCGTCGGCAACTTTTACGGGGCTGTTTCTCGTGAGAATCTCTACAAGTAATCCGATATCGCCCGCATATACAGGCTGAAAACGCGTGTCGCCCTTGCCAAAAACAGGAAGCACAGGCAGGTAGCGGGAAAGCTGTGCAAACCTCTGATGCGAGGTCAAAGCAAGTTCAACCAGTACCCGAGCGCCTTACATTGAACAAACCATCACCAGGGCCAAACACCAAGCTCGGTCGAATGATTGTTGCATCAGCACAGTGAGATCGGACGGCTTCTTCACCCAGTGCCTTTTGTTCTCGCATACGGAATTTTGCTATGGAGATCTGCCCCGATGGCGCTGATATGGACGAGCTTCGCGCCGACAGCTGCAGCAGCCCGTGCGACATTCTCCGCTCCCTTCCATTGGACCGCTTCGAACTGTGCTGGAGAGCCATGGAGTATACCCACCAAAGAGACGACTGCATCCGCGTTCTCAAACGCCTGGACAAGGGTTTCTCCCTTAGTTATGTCAACTGGCACCGGAGGCAGGAGGTGGTCTTCTGGAACTGTCTGTTTCAATTTGGTGTATACGTTATGAGGGTTTCTGGACGAGATTTGCACACGCCGCAAAAGTGCAGTTGCGTTATTTGCATTGCTGATTGCAGTTACGATGTTCGAACCTACATAAAGTAAGGTCTAGAGAAGAATGCTACTCGGATGCTCTCATCGAAAGGCGCACCGAGGAACCCTGCGCCACATAAAACCACTTTTTGTGCCATGTTGACTTACTGGAAGGAGGTAACTCTAAAATGACGTCGTAGCTAGCGGAAGCAATCAGGCCCGGGCGCGGCCCGCTATCTTTATGGGCGGCGGTCACTTGTCCTACCAAACACCAAATACCATGCTTGTGAAGGAGGGCGATGAAAAGGCCTCGTTTAACGACTATGGCTTTCCCCCGGGATACTTCGTCTTACATTCTGTATCCTCCGGGCGAATGCTAGACGTCTGTTCCGATTCAGTCCAAGATGGTGCGCCCATAATACTTTGGCCGGAGAAGGATAACTCCCTCGTGGAAGGCAAGTCGTTGTTAGCTTATGATACCCTCCACACACGGCTGACGGGCGCATAGGCCTCCGCAGGCCTGAAGCCCTCAATCAGGTCAGTATGCGGATATTCTCTTGTGTCCGCCATTCATGATGATCTCCTAAGGTCTTCTTCATCGACACTAACGGCGCACTCTGTGCACGCGCATCAGGACACGCACTCGACATCGAAAGTCAGTCATTCCCCTACCCTCTCTTCTCCCTTCCCTTATCTCGTATCTCTTCGTATCTCGGCATGATTACAGACGGTCGTCTTGTCCTCAGGCATCGCCGCCCCCTGACACAGCCTTACCCAAATGCATATTCACATCCACTCCCACGGTTTCACTATGACGGCCAGACGGGACGCATCACCGTGGAGTTCGAGAACGACCCTGAGTTCGCCGGCGACACTGCCTGGCGCGCCAAGACCTTCTACTTGACTGCGCTTCCCCGCCCCCGCCCGCGCACGCTTCTCGACGATGCGACAAACGTGCTAACCTCTGCGTTCCGCGCTCCATTGTCCCTGTTCGGTAGCCCATCCATACCCGCAAATGATTCCATTGCGGCCGGGACGGACGATACGTTCAATTTGCGCCAGGAAGAGGTGGAGGAACAGGACCGTGGCGAGGATGCTGAAGCTGACGACGATCCCGCTCGTGATCGTGCCGTCCGTGTCATTGGACTGACGCGTCAGGAGCATCTTGAACTTAGTGACAAAGTGTGGGCACGCCGGCAGTGGGAAGTGTTGCCTTTACGCACCACCGTGGCCCGATACTCCACGTCATCGTAGAAGAGAAGCCTAAGAGAAGCCTATGGTTTAGGGTTACTTTCTTGTCCGGTCCTAGTATGTGATCTCGTTGTACATTTATTACTGGTTATGAAAGTGCTTCGTCATGAGGGCGGATATTGCCCGATCGTAACAACAGGAACAACAGACCGCACCCAATAGCAAAAATATATGTTGCCTGGACGTTCAGGTTGTTTGTCAAGAGCGTCATCACCAGGATAATACAGCACTAGTACTACAACCCGGGCCCCACACACAGGCACAGAGTATGGGCAGGGATATCCTCCGCTCTCTGGAAGTCCGGTCAAATGCTGTGGACTTTACAGCGAGGAGTTGTCCGGTCAGTCACCATCCTCTTATGCATTTTATAGACTACAGTAGGGAGCCAGCGGCGCACAGTATATGGTGCATGATGTCGAAACTGGCTTTTTCGAAAACAACGCACGCAACATGCAACGGGCTGCAAATTATCATTCTTCTCACAGGGGTTTGAAGTTGCCTGTCAATTCTGACTCACCTTTCTCGGTTCCAAGAGGTGACTCCAAGTCCAAGGTGACCTTCACCCCTCATTGTGCCGCACATGATAAACATGGGCCATTGGTGGGATCAGCCTGTTGGTGCGGAAATTCAATTGGGCTAGCCAAATAGATTGTCTAATTGACTGACGAACGGCCCTTTCATCAATACAACAGAGTATCATCATTAGAGGATTGCACTACCGTCTCGCATCCACAAATCTGTTTTACGTATCCGCCACCTGTATACCTCCGTCTGCGTCTCCCTGAGCACGGAGCGCCTCAGCTGCAGCTTTTAATGTTGAGATTTTCCCCCTCATTACCCGAATAGCTTCGAGAGGAAGACGTTGTGGTTCATATGGACCTTCCGACTCGACGTTGACTAACCGTGTCGGTACATCAGATGTTTCGTTGCCTTACCGCATAACAAAAGATAACGTACATATAAAATGATCTCGTACACGCGCGAGCTTGACAAAGTTTGCAAGGTCGGGATGGCGCAGCACCTCACGACTCATCGGCTCGCCGCGTACACCGTACTTATCGACAGTGACTTTTTTTGTGCGGGCATCTACGTTGATGACCCCGGGTGCGAAGCAATCCTGGAAACGAGTCGCAAGGTGGGGTGGTACGGGATTTGCTTCGTCCAAAATGATGTGCGGTAATAACCGATAACTCGCCGTCGCTGCATCAGACCAGATTCTACTGTTTGAGAAAGGGTGAGAGGAGAAGGCCGTGGGCAAACGTACCGACAGGGCTAAATTTAGCATGATCCTTCCCAAGACCCTTGACGGCATGCATCTCCATTTCAACCCCCTGGCCAGGACGCATCTTTACGAGGACGGTCTCCGGGATTGTAGGTGCTGGTGGTCGTCTGGCGAAGATCTCCACCTGCTCGCCCTGGGGATCCCACTGTAGATCTCGTGCCAGTACTTCAGAGTTGCAGTAAAGGACCGCAGGATCTGTGCAGTCTCGTGGTGCGAGAAGATTACGCGTACAATCGACTTTGAGTTTGAAGACGATTGTATTCCGGTCTGTAGCCTGGTCACTGGGATTCTCCTTCATCTCGAGTAAGGCAGGATCTACATTCAATGGGATCATTCCGAGTCGGTGCGCGAATACCTCATCCACCATGACAGAGGTATTGTTCCATACGTAGACATATTCTATTGCAACTGTCGGGACCTGGATTCAATCTTAACCCGTGTCCGCAGAGCTGGGAAATCACGACTCGTACCTCCGCGATGAGTATGCGTCGTAGTGCATTGGCAATAGGTGCGTCGACACCGACGAGATCAAACTCTACAGATCGTTTTGAGAGTTTGTGTATCGTGACTTCCAATTTCTGCGCATTCCCTAAACTGAGTGAGATAGTTAACACTACGAACAGATCCGACACACTTTTTTGAATTTTGTTAAATCCCACGAGAGGTCCTCATCCGGATAATGGCCAGGAAAGTCGGTACTAGAGACGTTCGTGACACGCTCTCCCAATAATCCTACATGAAATCTTGGGTTGTATTGCGTAGACTGGGGTGTCGATGCCATGATTCAAGTTGCTCAGAAAACATTTTGCCGCAGATAGCGACTGCTTATGTAAACGTGTCCCGCCTTTTCTTATCGCACTCGATTTCTGTTGTTCTTGCCCTGTTTTTCGTAATGAAGCCGTTCTGCGCGACCCTCTTGCTTGTCGCTATACACTGGCAGGTTCTCCCTTATTGCGCGCACAGACAACATCTTTTTAGCGACGCGGTGCCCAGCGACAAATCCGTGCCGGGGGATCCAAGCTCGTCCGAGACATGGCACGAGAAGTATGGTGCACAGCTCGATCTCGCGTTCACAGGCCCCCTCGCCTTCTCGCACCTCCCGTACATCCGCTGCCTCGAAGATGCCTCTCCCGCGTTTGATATTGCGCTACTCGGGATGCCCTTCGACACCGCGGTGACGTATCGACCAGGTGCCCGCTTTGGACCCCAGGGGATTCGTGTCGGTAGCCGCCGTTCTTTCCCGGGTTATTCTTCGTGGTCCCTTTCCTGGAGACTCGACCCTTATCGGCGCGGCCTCGAAATCATTGATTGCGGGGATGTGAGTGTCACGTGTGTGTATATATCCATGTCTTGTGTGATGAACTGGTTTTTGCTCCCAAGGTCCCTGTCAGCCCATTCAATAACACGCTGGCACTAGACCAGATGGAAGTCGCATATTCTACACTCCTGCAACGTGATGTACCCCATCCCGATATTGAACGTATGATCGGCTCGACGCGTCCATTCGCGAAGGACAGTAGAGAACACCCAAAAATTGTCACGTAATGTCCCCGCCATTTTCTCCCTTCACTTCTTTAATGCCCTAAGTTACTCTCCACCAGCCTCGGCGGTGATCACACTATTGTTCTTCCCATTCTTCGTTCGCTATACAAAGTCTATGGGCCCATCTCAGTCATTCATTTTGATGCCCATCTTGATACGTGGGGACGATGGTCCCCACAAGAGCGCATCACGCACGGCAGCTTCTTCTATATCGCGCGCGAAGAGGGACTCTTGTCGAATACGAGTGTGCACGCTGGAATCCGGTGCAAGATGACCGTGCGTTTAAATCCGGTTACTGGCTACAACTGCGCGTACGTTCTGACTGAGCGCGTATTAATCGGATTACGGTTTATTCACAGGACGAGGCTGATTTGATACAAGACGAAGATGTCGGATTCGAAGTCATCTCTACTGACGACATTGACGATATCGGTATTAACGAGGTGATCCGGCGTATTCGTGCACGCATCGCGGACAACCCCGTATACCTCAGGCGAGTATAGCAATAGCATCCCTTCATCTTTTTTGATTTTGGGGACAGCTACTTACTACTATTTCACATTACCAGCCTTGACATTGATGTTATTGGTACGTCCCGTTACTAGCTTGTCAAGGACATCTGGCCGATTCGCTCGTTCGTTATGTAGACCCAGGCTTGGCACCGGCTAGTAAGCACAAAGGCATGGTCTCGTACCGTACTTCCTGAAAACTTCTTTCTATTCGAAGCTGGAACTCCAGAATCAGGTGGTTGGACGACGCGCGAGGTCAAGCGGATCATCCGCGGCCTCTCGGGCCTCAACTTTGTGTACGTCAACCGTTTTCTCAAACTCTGCAGCAAGTCGCATGTTACTCTCACCAACGTTTACTTCCATCACCCAGTGGCGCAGACGTCGTCGAAGTCGCACCCGCATACGATCACGCTGACATCACAAGCATTGCCGCAGCTGACATCGTACACGACTTTCTCTCGCTCTTCGTATCGGCCGAACCGCCGAAGTCGCGAAGTGACCGCCAGCCGTGGGAAGCTTCCTGAAGGGCTACCGCACTGTACTGAGAAGACAAAGAAGATCCTGAAGAAGTGCGTGTACGTGAGATGCTTCATTTCTATGACTACAGCAACCCAATACAATATGAGAGAAGCCCAGCACCACATTGGATGTGCTAACTTAGCAACTCGTCGATAGCGTGGAGTGGATATGGGATGAATAAAAATCGTCCGTGAATATATAAAAATCGGAGTCAGATAGTCGATAGCATGAGTATCCCTGCCCATCTATCGCTTGCCTGATACCCCGGTCGCATACTCCGACCCCACGTTCGGATGACTTGTCCCTGTACTGAAACCCTCGTCGTACGTTGGTGGACTGTCCTCATACATTGGTTCAGGGCTCGGCAACCTCCCGGCCGTTAGGCTGCGACCCCTCCGCGGACTCGCTGGGTCTTCCACGCCTGAATACACACTGCCAGAGCTTATTGTATTGACTTCACCAGGGTACGGCAGGTAGCCTGAGTTGGCGCTCGCCCGGGGATGGAGCAGGGTGGGGGCGGGCGTAGTGTTATCGCCATAACCGCTCCCGCCGAGCGTGTATGAGCGAGACTGCGACGGTGGTGATGCCGTCTGGACTTGCGGGGTATAGTATGGATCTGGGGCAACGGGGCTGTATGGTTGTGGTTGTGTCGACGGCGGTGGCGAGGCAAAACGCGCGGTGGCATCGTATGGATTAAAGGGGGTCTGTGTTTGTGGTGTAGTATACGCCCGGAAGGGATCTACGCTACCGCCATTAGATGCAGCGCGTGTATGAGGTGCATTGTCTGGGGTACGATCGGTGAATCATTGAGTAGAAGACCCGGCGAGAAAAGACCTTACATGCGGTGCTGGCATATTGTTCGTGACCGTACCTGGTACTTGCTTGGGTTGGAAGTTGCTCGTGTCGATATCCTGTTGGTACGACTGGTACAACAGTGGGACTCGAATAATTAGACTGTGCATAGCCCGATGTTTGCTGCGAATGGATATAGCCCGTCTGCTGCGTACGTCCGGATGACGCAGTTGGCTGTCTCCTCGGCGGGTACGCATTATTTCCGGCTGTGTAATACTCGTCTATTGCACGCGTGCCAACCGGGGCTGCGGCATACTGCGCATCTCGGTACGGAACACGTGTCGGGTTTTCGTGTTCGGCGTCGGAAGTGAGAGGCTGTGTGGGATCGTACTCCGGGAAGGCCGGCAGTCCCATCTCAGTTTTCCCTTGCCGAGCCTTACGGTCAGCTTCTGCCTTGACGGCATCGAGCCGCATTTGTTCCTCGTACGTTGGTCCAGTCGATTGTGCTGGTACCCATGTACCTCCGTCCTCACGCGCCATATCGCGGGGGCGGCGGCGGATACAACAGCGCCCGAGGGAATAGAAGCAGCCTGAAAAGAATAGGAGAACCCACGCGACGAAGGTCAGCCATATGGCGCTTCCCATGGTTGCGCTACCGCCCTTGACGGAATTAATGCGAGACTTTGATATGAAGAAAAAGGCGAGGTCGAAAATGAACGCAAGTAAGGTGATGGCGGCGCCAAGGCCAGAAACGCATGAAGAAAAACAGGACATGGAGAATTCTCTAACATGGGCAAGCAGGCCGAATAGAGAAGAGATAGCAGCCAAGACAAGGGCAACGATGTGTAGGACAAGGGCATAGGTGATCCACTTTACGACAACTTGAGGAATCTGGATACCAGTCTTGTTTCCCACAAGCTGGTCGATATCTATGAATGGGTCGGTTGACGGTCAGAGGTACGGGTACGAGAGAGCAAAAGGGGTCATACCGAGTTGGTAACCAACAGAGGCCTTGGAACAAGTGGTACCATTGTTCAATTCATAACAATATCCAAGGACACCGAAGGTGATGGAACCATTAATTCCTTCTACTGCAAGTGAGGCCTTGAGGAAGAATATGGATTTGAACCATGGCACGGAAAAGGAGACGATAGCTAGGAGGATGGTAGCGATCAAGGTCACAATAAACCCTGGTGTTGCAGGTTTCATCGTGAAGGTAGTCTCGAAGTAATTTTAATGAAAGAAAGATAGGACAATGCGTGGGTTGAGATGGAAAGTAGAGGAAAGTCGTGAATGTACAATATAAGTGATGGAGTACGGGGCTGTGAGCTGTTCCCCGTGGGAAGATTGACTCAAAAACCCTTGGTTACAACATTACAGCACAATGTTCGTTCCCTTTCCAGCACAGCACCTCGGGTGCTCTCGGCAGCGCGATCTCTCAAGGCCTCAAGCTCTCAGCAGCAGGTGTAAACAGCCAATATTAACCCCTGTTTATGACGAGATAGTGCAAAGTAGTAGTCTTCGAGTCGGCCGAGTCGGCCCTCTTTGCCCGTGGACTCGAGCTGGAGCACATGTATCTTCCTGGCATGCCCCAGAAGACTATGATGGCCCTGTCACCGCTGTCGGATATACGCCGCTTAATTATACGCTATATCTTGAGTGAGCCATGAACGCATGCATGAACGGGCATCCTGGACATTTAGTAGTTCTGAGAGTGATCACGTGGAAAGTCTGCTCGGTGCAGTGCCTGCCCTAAAGCGAGACGACAACAAATCGATAAGCTCGTCTCGTCATCTTTTCTCCTCGCGCCCTCCCATCATCCTCCTCTGGCAGGTCTCTACTCTGTCCGAAAATCCTTGTTGTATTTTACCACTGTAAAATTTTGTCATCATGGTGTACGTCCCACGTCCTGCATGCATTTTAATCCCTTACTTACTCCCCCTAGTAACTTCACCGTCGGTCCGTAATGGTCTATGCGGACGTCTTCCCAGTCTGACACTCTTGAAATGTTTTAGATCAGATACGTGCGCTCATGGACAGGCCCACAAACATCCGTAATATGAGTGTTATTGCTCATGGTACGTCAATTTGCGCACTTACTTCACTCATCATCTGACGTGCCGTCCCAGTCGACCACGGAAAGTCCACACTAACCGACTCGCTCGTCTCCAAAGCTGGTATTATTGCCGGTGCCAAGGCCGGTGAAACTCGCTATACAGATACAAGAGAAGATGAAAAGGAACGAGGCATCACCATCAAATCTACAGCCATATCTATGTACTTCGAGATCAACAAGGATGAACTTGGCTCTATCAAGCAAAAAACAGAAGGCACGACTCACTCCCCTATCCGCTTTACCTTTTCCCCTGATGATATGCACATTTTCTTATCAATTCAGGGCATGAGTTCTTGATCAATCTCATCGATTCTCCCGGACACGTCGATTTCTCATCAGAAGTCACTGCCGCTCTTCGCGTGACAGATGGTGCCCTTGTTGTCGTAGATTGCGTCGAAGGTGTCTGTGTGCAAACCGAGACCGTCCTACGACAAGCACTTGGCGAGCGTATCAAGCCCGTCGTCATCATCAACAAGGTTGACCGCGCCCTTCTCGAGCTTCAAGTCTCCAAAGAAGACCTTTACCAGTCCTTCCTTCGTACCATCGAATCCGTGAACGTCATTGTCTCTACCTACCATGATGATGCCCTGGGCGATGTCCAAGTTTACCCTGACAAGGGTACCGTCGCATTCGGATCGGGTCTCCACGGGTGGGGTTTCACCCTTCGTCAATTTGCTTCGCGGTACGCCAAGAAGTTTGGTGTTGACAAAGATAAGATGATGGCAAAACTATGGGGTGACAACTTCTTTAATCCCGCCACCAAGAAATGGTCCACAAAGTCCACCGATGCCGATGGCAAGCATCTTGAGCGTGCCTTCAACCAGTTCGTTCTTGACCCGATTTTCAAGATCTTCGAATCAGTTATGAACTTCCAGAAGGACAAGATTGGTCCAATGCTTGAAAAGCTCGACGTCAAGCTCGGACAAGACGAGCGCGAGCTCGAAGGGAAAGCTCTCCTCAAAGTCATCATGCGCAAGTTCCTTCCTGCTGGTGATTCTCTCCTGGAAATGATTGTCATCAACCTCCCGTCACCCGCCACCGCTCAGCGGTATCGTTGTGAGACCCTGTACGAAGGTCCGATGGACGACGAGTCGGCAATCGGTATTCGCGACTGTGATCCCAAGGGACCCCTGGTACTCTACGTCTCCAAGATGGTGCCGACGTCCGATAAGGGTCGCTTCTACGCCTTCGGTCGCGTCTTCTCGGGTACCGTACGTTCTGGTCCAAAGATCCGTATCCAAGGGCCAAACTACGTTCCCGGGAAGAAAGAGGACCTATTTGTCAAGTCAATACAACGCACTGTGTTGATGATGGGCCGCTATGTCGAACCGATTGAGGATTGCCCTGCTGGTAACATCGTCGGACTCGTTGGGGTTGACCAGTTCTTGCTCAAGACTGGTACGCTTACGACATCTGACACAGCCCACAACATGAAGGTTATGAAATTCTCGGTGTCGCCTGTCGTGCAGGTAGCTGTTGAAGTCAAGAATGCCGCGGACCTACCAAAACTAGTAGAGGGTCTCAAACGCTTGTCAAAGTCTGATCCGTGCGTGCAAGCATGGATCGCGGAAACTGGCGAGCATATTGTCGCTGGGGCTGGTGAGCTGCACTTGGAAATCTGTCTGAAGGTGAGCAATCTTACTCTACGATTATAAACGTTGTATCCCAACATAAGCCGTATGAACCAGGACCTTCAAGAAGATCACGCAGGCGTGCCACTCAAGATTTCAGATCCTGTCGTCGGTTATCGTGAGACCGTCAAGGCAGAGTCATCTATTGTAGCACTATCGAAGTCTCAGAACAAGCACAACCGATTGTACGCCAAGGCTCTGCCGCTTGATGAAGAGCTCACGGTCGCTATCGAGAACGGCAAGGTTACTGCCCGTGATGATTTCAAACTACGTGCTCGTGTACTTGCAGACGAATTCTCATGGGATGTCACTGATGCACGCAAGATCTGGTGTTTCGGTCCCGACACCACTGGTCCTAATTTGCTCGTTGACGTGACTAAGGGTGTACAGTACCTGAATGAGATCAAGGATTCCTGCGTGGCCGCATTTCAGTGGGCGACTAAGGAGGGTGTCTGTGCAGAGGAAAACATGCGTGGCGTGCGGATAAACGTTCTCGACGTAACGGTGCGTTCTTCTGATTGCTGTTGCAACCACATCGTCATCTTATGCATTTCGTGTGTCTGTAGTTACATGCAGACGCCATCCATCGTGGAGGAGGACAAATCATCCCTACATGTCGTCGCGTGACGTATGCTGCGTGCTTACTCGCAACACCCGGCGTGCAAGAACCTGTGTACCTTGTCGAAATACAGTGCCCCGAGAACGCCATTGGCGGTATCTATTCGGTGTTGAACAAGCGCCGGGGACAAGTATTCTCGGAGGAACAACGTGTCGGCACACCAATGTTCACAGTGAAGGCATATCTGCCTGTGATGGAGTCGTTCGGCTTCAACGGTGATCTTCGGCAGGCGACGGGTGGACAGGCGTTCCCGCAGTCTGTGTTCGACCACTGGGAGCTCATGAATGGCACACCGCTGGATAAGGGAAGCAAGCTGGAGGAGATGGTCAAGGGTATCCGCACTCGCAAGGGTCTCAAGGTACAGTTTCCGTCTCTTGTCAAGTAATTTACCGCTGACTGCTCTCACTTGCAGCCCGACATCCCCGCGCTCGATACATACTACGATAAGTTGTAAAGCACAGCAGCGTACGAAGTTGGGAAGCAGTAATATCGAGACTGTCGTGATAATGGAGACACCATTTTGTATTTGTCACTGAAAAGCACTTACTGTTTTCATAAAGTCGCTTTGAAGGCATGGAGGCATGGAGTGATACAGATTCATTTACCGGATGTTAGAACGTAGTCATCTGAAACAAGCTAATGTATTGAGGTACGACGTAACGGGCAACTCAGCTCTGTCTGACAACTCGTCGATGTACTCATCTTCCGACTGCGTTTCAACACTCCCTAAGGCAGTCATGCTCAAATACGCTCGCCCTCTTATATCACCTGCGCACCCAACTTTTCTCTGTTCCCCATTTTGCTTACAACTAACCTAGAGCCCGAGCAGCTCCGCAACATCACCGTGATAGAATGAGTGGTTGCGCCGGAATAAGGCGCGGACTTATGTTTTATGGCATTACTCTTACTTTACACCAGAGACAGGGCGATGACAGTCCTGCGTCTGATGTAAAGCAAGAGCAATGACGCCGTAACCGGCGTCGCAACGTCGTCACTAACACTGGTACTGTACTTGTAGATCTCCGGCAAACAGGGAGGGTATCAGTGGACTGTCCTTGCACATGACCTGCTGCATCGGTGGCATCCATGTTCATCGTGGCGCTTGGAAAACGCTGGACGCGACGGATCTCGTTGCACGAGGCCACGGTGGTAATCGAAATCCATGAGATACCACACCAGAAATGAGTTTGGGGCAAGCAAGGCAGCAAATTGGGACCCTGAAGGGAACATGGGCGGCTACTCAGCGCTCAGCAGCCAGGGAGGGACCCCCTGCCAAACAAGCCTGTGGCCAGAATCCTAGAAAGAAAGAACCAAATATGCCGTACCCAAGTTGGGAGTCGCGGGACGCGGAGTCGGAGAGGGTCGCAACCTTTAATGAGTAGGGAAAATATCATATCACCAATCCTTGCTGGGTCGGAGTTTCCAGCCAGTAGGGGTGGGTGTTAGATGCGGTCAGTCTCAGACAGATGGTTTTAGGTCGTGGGGAAGCGAAGGGCGCGCCCACGTCAAAATTTCCCAAAACGTCCAAGACCGGGACCGGGGCACTAGGCGCGTGCTCCGAGTCAAGCTGCTCGCTCCTGCGGAAGTCAAGGGCACTTGAAGCGAATCGCGAAGACAATTGCCATGCCTGCCAGTGCTCTGCGCACGACAGCAAAGTTCAAGACCTGCAAAAAAAAAAACTTTCATGCACCATAGTGACACCATGGAGACGCAACTGAACTCAAAATCTCCTTCTGTGATTGCTGGGGACTTGGTTCGCGCGCGGCGACTTGCTCGAGAGAGAGGCACCGCAGGCACCGCGAGGATCTGCCCGCCAAATGCACCGGTATTACGCCGCAGAAAGGAGAAAAAGGCGCACAAGGCCCACCCGGGAGTTTATAGACCCCGGGAGAAGTACTATAGTAAAAAGATTCCTAATTACTAGGTGTGGATATCGGGATCCCGTTCTCGCAGATCATCAAGGTGAGGTGTCCCGATTCCTCAGAGAATTACATTGGGGCCCACGGCGGAGCACCGCTGCAGGGAGCAGCCTACCTGCGGCGTCGGGGGTATCAAGGTACTGCAGTGAAGTACTGCAGTGACAGTGGAAGCAACCGATTGGATGGGCGGGTCCGAGTGAGTCAGCGGTCAGTTATGATTGATTGATCCATTCCATTTACCGTGTCGGCTTCCGGCATCTTTTCAGCAATGACTCGAATCTCACTCGTTAAGTTCTCTCGTTGCATCTGCGCTCCTCCCGTCATCAGTCTTCACTTGGTTTCTGCTCTACCTGAAGATCCCTGTTGTAATTTACCACTGTAACGTCTTGTGATCATGGTGTATGTCTCATGTCCTGCACGCATTTTACCCCTTACTCACTGGCACTCCTCCCAACTTAGCAACTTCACCATTGGTCCGTAGTGGTCTATACAAGTGTCTTTCTATCCTGACGGCCCTGCTACTTCTTAGATCAGATACGTGCCCTGATGGACAAACCCACAAATATTCGGAATATGAGTGTTATCGCTCATGGTACGTCAATTTGTGCACTTACTTCACTCATGATCTAACACGCCGTCCCAGTCGACCACGGAAAGTCCACGCTTACCGACTCGCTCGTCTCTAAAGCCGGTATCATTGCCAGTGCCAAGGCTGGTGAAGTTATTTATACGCATTCAAGACCCGACGAAAAGGAGCGAGGCATTACCATTAAATCTACAGCCATATCTATGTACTTCGAGATTAACAAGGAGGACCTTGGCTCTATCAAGCAAAAAACAGAAGGTACAATTCATTTTCCCCATCCGCTTTACCTTCTGTCCTAACGCTGCGCCCATTCTCTTATCAATTCAGGTCATGCTTTCTTGATCAATCTCATCGATTCTCCCGGACACGTCGATTTCTCATCAGAAGTCACTGCTGCCCTTCGCGTGACGGACGGCGCCCTTGTCGTTGTGGACTGCGTCGACGGTGTCTGTGTGCAAACCGAAACCGTCCTACGGCAAGCACTTGGAGAGCGTATCAAGCCCGTCGTCATCATCAACAAGGTTGACCGCGCCCTTCTCGAGCTTCAAGTCTCCAAAGAAGATCTTTACCAGTCCTTCCTTCGTACCATCGAGTCCGTGAATGTCATTGTCTCTACCTACCATGATGATGCCCTGGGCGATGTCCAAGTTTACCCTGACAAGGGTACCGTCGCATTTGGATCGGGTCTCCACGGCTGGGGTTTCACCCTTCGTCAATTTGCTTCGCGGTACGCCAAGAAGTTTGGTGTGGACAAAGACAAGATGATGGCAAAACTATGGGGTGACAACTTCTTTAACCCCGTCACCAAGAAATGGTCTACGAAGCCCACAGATGTTGATGGCAAGCCTCTTGAGCGTGCCTTCAATCAGTTTGTCCTCGACCCGATTTTCAAGATCTTCGAATCCGCTTTGAAATTCCAGAAGGACAAGATCGGCCCAATACTCGACAAGCTTGACATCAAACTCGCAGAAAATGAGCGCGAGCTCGAAGGGAAAGCTCTCCTCAAAGTCATCATGCGCAAGTTCCTTCCTGCTGGTGACTCCCTCTTGGAAATGATTGTCGTCAATCTCCCGTCACCCGCCACCGCTCAGCGGTATCGTTGTGAGACCCTGTACGAAGGTCCAATGGACGACGAGTCGGCAATCGGTATTCGCGACTGTGATCCCAAGGGACCCCTGGTACTCTACGTCTCCAAGATGGTGCCGACGTCCGATAAGGGTCGCTTCTACGCCTTTGGTCGCGTCTTTTCTGGTACCGTACGATCCGGCCCAAAGATCCGTATCCAAGGGCCGAACTACGTTCCTGGGAAGAAAGAAGACCTATTTGTCAAGTCAGTGCAACGCACTGTATTGATGATGGGCCACTCTGTCGAACCGATTGAGGATTGCCCTGCTGGTAACATTATTGGACTCGTTGGGATTGACCAGTTCTTACTCAAGACCGGTACGCTTACGACGTCCGAGACAGCCCACAACATGAGGGTCATGAAATTCTCGGTGTCGCCTGTCGTACAGGTCGCTGTCGAAGTGAAGAATGCTGCGGATCTCCCCAAATTAGTAGAGGGTCTTAAACGTTTGTCAAAATCTGATCCGTGCGTGCAAGCATGGACCGCGGAAACCGGCGAGCATATTGTTGCTGGACCGGGTGAGCTGCATTTGGAAATCTGTCTAAAGGTGGGCGAGCTTCGTCTTTCGTCTATAATTGAATGTTTTATTCTAACATATGCTCCATGACTCGGAACCAGGACCTTCAAGAGGATCACGCTGGCGTGCCACTCAAATTTTCAGACCCGGTCGTCGGTTATCGTGAGACGGTCAAGACAGAGTCCTCGATCGTAGCGCTCTCGAAGTCTCAGAACAAGCATAACCGATTGTACGCCAAAGCATTACCACTCGATGAAGAGCTCACCCTCGCTATTGAGAGCGGCAAGGTTACTGCCCGTGATGATTTCAAACTACGTGCTCGTGTACTTGCGGACGAATTTTCATGGGATGTCACTGATGCACGCAAGATCTGGTGTTTCGGCCCCGACACCACTGGTCCTAATTTGCTCGTTGACGTGACTAAGGGTGTACAGTACCTGAATGAGATCAAGGATTCCTGCGTGGCTGCATTCCAGTGGGCGACTAAGGAGGGTGTCTGTGCAGAGGAAAACATGCGCGGCGTTCGGATAAACATTCTTGACGCAACGGTGGCTTCTTTGATTTCATTTTTGTGATCACGTTGTGACTTCGTTCGCTGATCGTGTCTGTAGCTACATGCCGACGCTATTCACCGCGGGGGAGGACAGATCATACAGACTTGCCGTCGCGTGACGTATGCTGCATGCTTACTCGCAACGCCCGGCATCCAGGAACCTGTGTTTCTAGTCGAAATTCAGTGCCCCGAGAACGTCGTTGGCAGTGTCTATTCGGTGTTGAACAAACGGAGAGGACAGATATTCTCTGAGGAGCAGCGTATAGGGACGCCGATGTTTATTGTGAAAGCGTATCTCCCTGTCAACGAGTCGTTCGGCTTCAACAGTGATCTTCGGCAGGCGACGGGTGGACAGGCGTTCCCGCAGTGTGTGTTAGACCATTGGGAACTCATGAACGGCTCGCCTCTCGACAAGGGAAGCAAGCTGGAGGAGATGGTCAAGGCTATCCGCACTCGCAAGGGACTCAAGGTAGCGTTTCTCTCTCTCGCCAAGTAATTCAATGCTGACTGCTCACATTTTTAGCCTGACATCCCCCCGCTCGATACATACTACGATAGGTTGTGAGCATATCAGCGTACGAAGTCGGGGAGCAGTAACGCCGAGATATTTATAGGCATCTTGACACTACTATTTGTGCTTTTCACTGCACGTACTATTTACTATTATTATGAATTGACTTATTTTATAGGTCTTAAAGAATTGACGTGATTAAGGGATATTGATTTACTGTATTCCCAGGGTCTCAGAACAAGGTCATCCTACACGGACCGTGTGCCCTGCCCTGCCTGTCTGGTCTGCTTAACTACTAATCCTGTTTCACCGGAACCCCGTAATTTCCGAACGGGGCTTGCAATGTCAATTCAGTTGAAAAGGATCCTGTCCTTGACAGAGAAGGGGAAAATCAAAAAGTTGTGCGTCGAGCGCTCTCTCTGGGCAATTTGTCTTTAAACTATTTCATATTTTTTCAGACGAGTCACACGTACGGCGACTCTTCGGCGGTTTCATCTGTCTCTCTCCCACCTTACCTTGCCCCCACGTCGCCCCCCTACACAACCCCGTCTCACCTGGTCACTAAAGCGGGTTTTTTTTTCTAAAATAAAAAAATTCGTTGACGTAGTATTTGTTATTGTAATCCTGATATCCAATCCTCCACATCAGCATGGCGAACACTGACACTGACAAGAAGATGGTCGCTCGGGCTCCGACTCGGAAACCTCTGACTTCTCGACCGATCGATCTCGTTTACTTTATCTTTTTCTTGGTACGTCATCTTCAAGTTCATCACCCAATTATCCATCCATCCCTATATCGCCTGGCACCACCCATTACTCCTTCATGACAGCTTACAACCCACCCACTGGCATTTTGTCCCATTTCCAAAATAAATAATAATAATTCTTTTTTTTTGGAAAAATTTAGATTCATATACCAACCACGCTGTTGATAGACTGCCAAGGAGTATGGCCAAAAGAATTATTCCCCAAGTTCATGCAAGACGTCCCTTTTGGTACGTGAGCACGTTGGGGGATCCACTCGTGGTCGTGCCATGGGTATCCTCGGAGACGGTTCCGACCTCGCGTGGTTCAAGTCATTCTTGTATCTTGGAGCGTAAGTTGACGATCATTATGTCACTGTCCTTCTCTCTTCTATCCGTTCTGCCCCCGGCCCTGACCTGACCTAACCTGACATGTATTTCGGACCCCGTAGTCATTTTCAACTCCCAGTATTTGTCCTCGGTGCTAATGGCCTTTGGCGAGGTGAGTTGCATTCAGATGCGTGTCTATCCGAATCGTGCCACCCCGTTATATTCTGATCTGAATCGCGTATCAGACTCGCCAGGAGTTTACGGCCTCCTTGCCCTGTACGGCGCATCCACATCCACAACTATTCTTGCGTGCATTGCGATGATCTTTGATGTCCCTACGACCTCCGCCGCAACCGTTGCGCAAAAGGTCATTTCTATCACCTCTGAACGGCGCGTGTTGCTTCTCTGCAGTTACGCGCCATATTTCATTATTCCACTATGCATCTGGGATTGATATGGCATTTCGGCTACATAAATTGGCATCCGTGGGTATCCGTGCACTGGAGTCTTCGAAAGAAGAGTAACGCACTTCAGATCTTCAGACTTCAGCTACATATATGTACCATTATGCGACTTTTTTTTTGTATCATTCATTATTTCTTTGTGAGTGAATAAAGATGTGAACGGGAAATTTTTCATATTGACTTGTAAACTATTCTGGGCTGGCAATAACTGTGATAGCATTTCATTATTTCATTGCTCGAGGACGATGGTAGTCAATCAACTGCTACTCCAGCTTGATCCCCCACCATTGCATAACCTACTGTACTCCAGAGACGTCATTAGCTACGACAAGATAGTCTTCTTGGACTTGGGTGTCCGTAGGAGCTTCGAAGATCGCGGATACCCTAGTAGACATAGTACTCGCACGAAGCATGATGATCTGGTACTATCGCAATTCAATTTTCTACATATATGGATCAGGAATCAAGAGAAAGTAATATTTTTCGGCGTACCCTACTGTATGAGTGATTGCGCTGATACCCATTTTCTTGAAGTGTTGGAGCTAACTGGAGGAAAAACGAACACGGTCACGTGCGGGTCGGTGCGAACACAACGACCTCGCACTACAGAAGCATTGGCGCGATCTGACGCGACGAGTGGAACTCGCGTGCGACGACGAGAGACGCGCCTTGGAGCGCATGGGGGTCCACCAAGTCCGAATCGTCCCACAAACCGAAAATCGAAAGGTGGTACTAGGAAGTAAATGGGTCTTCCCGCGTAGTAAAGCGAGTGGCTCGACGCGACGGGGAGGTCAAAACCACAGAGCATCGATTCCGAGGTCATCGTTATCGTCTTCTACAACGATAACTTCGGAATCCATGATTTTGTCTAGTATGTTTGGAGACAGAAAGTACGTGCATGGTTAGTTGGTTGATTGGTTGAAGAGTGATGAATTTGATGGCGCATGGTGTCATAAAAAAGAGATTTGGCATGACTCAAGGAGAGATAACTGAAGGAGCTCCTCCACGCCAGGAACTACACCAAACACGTTGGAGGTCTTGATACGCGTGAAGCGCTGACTAAGAGTACAGTTAGTCTACGTACGATGTTATGACAAGTGGTAAATGGATGAACTGACCCGCTGAGCCGGAGAAGTGAAAAGGCTGAGGTCTCACGTATCGTACCCCACAAGACTTTTATCCTCTACCGAAAAACTTTGGGGTTCTCACAATACTGTAGTACTTAACTTTTTTCAAATAGGAGAACGAAGAAATGAAGTCCCCAACAGACAATGAAAGCGATGATCACACACACATGATAGGACCGTCCATGCATCTACCGCCACGCAGTGGGCCTGCACTTACAACAAAACGTTCCATTCAGACATACTGCAAGGAGGGTTTCTCTAATTCCTTATCTGCGTGTCTGAGTTTGAACATCTGGGCACGAGACTGGGATACCAATTGAAGATCCGAGACTGCCAGTGCCACTGGCGGTCAATGACAGGCAAGCGCTTGTTTCTGTCTGGTAGCCGGCCCTGTGATACCTGGCCAGCCTCCCACACAGCGCCCTTGTATAGACCATCAGAAGGGGATAAGCGGGCGTTTAATGACAAAGCTGGAACAAAGGTCTAGACCCTTGCAATTGCTTGCTGCGGGGCCGTACAGCCAAGTACAGTAGTACGTAACCACGTAATTAGCTCCTAAGTTTACGCTGCTTGGCCGTACACAGATGGGGGAAAACTTGAACCTGGCTGCGCGCGGTGCCAGACCCAGTCAGTAGTTCGTTTGATGGTTGCGAAGCCCGGCCTAGTCTTTGTTGGGTGATGCTGCCAGAGAGCTTTTTGTACCGGGGCTCGAGAAGCAGAATTTCCCCCTTTCCAACAAAGCTGTAAAAGTACATGCGTTCCACAGGCGATAGGTACACCAAGCGATAATCAATCTTGGCAAAAAGGTACAGTCCCATTTAACATGCCAGCTCAGATCAAGAAGCTCAAGTGGTCACCGTGGTCAGGGTCGACTTGCTTCTAGTGGGCCTTGGCTTGGTTCCCTCGTTCCTATTTTGTTTTACGACCTGGAGGAAACGAGGATGGGCCTCGATCGATGTCAACAAATTTCGCCATCACCTCTTCGGCAGGGTCATGAAGGATGTCGACACGGTCCAGGCCTGGTCTCCACCCTCGATTTCCCCCTATGGTCGGCGCCCGTGTCTATGCGCCTGCCAGACCATGTGTACCCCACTCGGGCCCGCAACTTCTTCCCATTTCATAAGTACAGTAATGAACCAACAAAAAAAATAGATCACCTCGATACCCGAGCGGAGTGCATTCTGCGTTCACTCGACGGGGCGCCCCGCTTTCGATCTCAAAAAGGGTTACCTGGGATTACGATAAAAGCCCTGCGGCAAGTCGGCGACGGGTCCTTGTATCACTTTTTGGCCAACAGTTTTGTATAGGGTGACAGAACGAATCTGTAGAGCGTCAAGGGGAAGAAGCAAACACAGCCTTTCGGCGGGAATATGACGCAGCCCCAAGAGTCTTGGATGGTTCTTCAACATTGAAAAAAAAACGTAATTGGGAAAAAAGATGATACAATGATCCGCGGATAGACGGCGTAACCCAAGAAGCCTAAGAGGATATACCTTGCTGGCAAGCTCTCGAGACAAACTATAGACGAGAACCCCTTCGAGTGGGAGTGGGAAAGGGTCGGATAATTGAAGTTGCCTCGGGGGTTTTGGCTTAGGGAGGAAGAGCGGCGATGTCAATTCGCAATTCGCAAGTTGGCATCGTGATTGGAGGAGATCATGCGCGCTCAAAAACTCGGTCGTCGTGAAAAGCGTAAATGATTACCTCAATTGCCTCGTGGATGGGCTTTGATAATCTATAGTGTAGTGCAAACAGTAAAGTGTCATCAGCCAGGCGTCATGCGTCCAGGGTCAATAATGAACAGAGGGATGCCACGTGCCAGCGCTTCTCAGTCGGCACCATCATTCTACAGGCACATGGGTTAATCTCGCCACTCGCCACCTTTCCACCTTCCACTCTCGTGGTCGGTGGACTTTGAACCTGAATTTTGTTGATATCGCGTTGCAAATTGCACTGTCTACACATGATACACTAACAGCGAGAAATGTCATCCGAGTACGGTATCACGGTACCGAAGATAGGGAGGTAATGAATCTGTCCCGTGGTGCAGGGTCGAAGTATGACCCTTTTGTACCAGGACTTCCAAACCAAATTGCAATGGCAAATGAAACGTTCCTTTGAGTACACGAGCTGTAGTAGTGAGCAGTGTTATGATGACTCAGCATTCAAAAATAAATTTAGCGCCGGACTTCATCCCAGCTACGCGCCGTGGATATAGCAAGTGTGGCCGAACACTTGGTCTCCTGGAAATGGACTATATAATACTTCAATCTAAGACTGCTTCGACGCGTATATGCCGCGGATGTCATCGCGGAGTCACAACAGTCACTATGGCTAGGTTGACGTGGAAAGAGAAAGATTTCGTTCTCTGGTATGAGTTGTTCACAGTAAACAGATCCTCAATATCCAAATCGACTCCAACGTGACATGAAATTGTGAGCGTTACGCTGGAGACAACCCTGGATTGATGCGCTCTCTAAGCGCTTGAGCGAAAAAAGAAATAATTGCCCAGTATCTACGGAACGTAGATTATGGGGATGTGATACAGCGAAGGGGTCTGATCAGACCTATCCTAATAAAGGGTGTGTCTGGCCCCCGAGAAATAACGAAGACTCAATCCGAGGTCAAGGATATGTCAGATATCCACCGCGTGAACATTTCCTTTCGGTAAGGTGAGTCAAATGTTCAAGTTTATTCGCTCCGACAATACGACGAACTTACCAATGCTGCCTCTGGTTGGTCATGTGGTACCATATGTCTATAAGGAGGTGGGCGGTCAGTAAAAAGAGAAACCCTAACTCACAGAAACACGAACCCAGCATCGTATACGTTTACGAAAGTGACGTTACCCGCGCCGAAGCCACTTCCTCCAGCTGAGCGGACCTCACCAGCAACACGACCTTCGCCAGTAGTTACCCACTGGATGGACGGTGCTGCCTTGAATTCCTTGTGGAATTTGTGTTCAAGATTCTCAACCCAAGCTTCGTTTCCCTAGGAGTAAGAAAACGATATGGTCAGCAAGTCTTCGTACGCCCCACATTAAACGCACGATATAGTTACACATCATGTCTGGGAAGACGGCAATAGTGCGCATTCAGCAGTGAAGTGGCTGCAGAATACCAAGACACCCACCGGCATTACCAGCGTACACAAGGAGACGGACCCCATCATCAATCAGCTCTGGAAGAAGCAAGGCGCTGTTGTGCATGCCATCACCCTGATACATGAACGCCTGATTGGTCTCCATATTGCAAGACTCAAACGCCTTCGATGGGTTTGCGCCAAGCGCAGCCTTGTTCTTGGCGTCGTTCATCCATGTTTCAATCCAACCCAACTGCTTGTAACAAAGTGGGCCGTCTGCGTCCTTGGAACGGTCACACTTGCGCCGTACATCGTATAGGTTCAAGCCAGTCTCTGTAGTATGTACTCTGAGTCCCAAGACAAGACCGCAATGAGAATAACTCACGTTGCAGGGGGGCGAAAAGTTGACTGTAGCAGTACAGCGTAGCAGGCACGCAAGTAAAGCGCGAGCCATAGTCATAGCATGCCTTGATAAGCCGCTGGCACGTGGGGACTTTTGCCTGTAGCGCCATACATTGGGGACCCTCAGGGTCATCGTAGATCGGGTACGGGCCATTACAGGCATAGTCAGGGACTGAAGCCATCTGGATGTATGGATCTGTAAGGCCATTTGCAAGGATGACAGACGCGAGGTTGATCTTGGCCAACTTTGGAACAGGTGCAAGAGCGATTTCCTTATTCTTCTTGTAAATGACAGATGCAATATTCGGTGCAAATATACCGCCATAGCTCTCCGCAGCAAGATGGAAGGGAAGATCGGCGTACTTGGGGAAGCGGGTGATGAAAAGCTCAAGGAACGCGTGAACATCCACCCCCGCGACCGGGCTCGTGTTCACAGTTGAACCATCCGAGGAGTACGAGAACCCGACACCAACAGGTTGGTCAAGGAAAATGACGTTGGCATGCTCGTTCCAAGAATAAGGGTTGCGTGTTGTGTTCTTTCCCCCATCGATGATACGGCACGGACCAAGTTCAAACAATAAACCGGTTGAAGAGCTACATCCAGGACCACCATTGAGCCATAGAACAAGGGGATCTTTGCTTGGATCATTCCTCGACTCGAAAAACCTTGTGAAAACATGATAAATGAAATCAATATCGAATCGATCAAAGAGTGACCCACCAGAAGAACAAGTGCTTTCCGTTGGTGATGTCGAGGTAGCCAGAATACTGTTGAACAGATGGGTCGCAAAGATGGGGCTTGGTCGTCCTGAGTCGATGATTAGGTAACGCCGAGTGCGTCACCACCTCGTCTTCACAACGGTGTGAGTTAAGCTAGTTATACGCCAGGTCGCTGGAAAGACGTACACACGAGCTCATTTTGCTTCACGTACTCCCTGTCCTCTTCAACCCATGTTTCCACCTCGTCTTCGAATGAAATACTTCCGATGTCTTCCTCTTCCGTGTAAACATGACCACCATCTAAGGTATCAACTGGTGCGGTGGTTTCACCAAGAACAATCTGAGCGTCACTTGCTGGCGCTGCAAATGCAGAGTTGATGAAGAGTAGCGGCAGAAGCGTCAATGCCTTCATGGTCAAGTTCAAGGTACAGTACGGAACTGATGCCACAATCGCTACCGATTTCGTACTCCGCCAACTGCGCTTGGCTGACATCAACCCAAAAATATGAAATTTCTCAATTAACATGATGTTCAAAATGCATGCACGAACTACAGTTAACAGATGAGAGCGAATGCAAAGGTGCAGCCAGATGCAGAAAGAGATCTCATTGTTAAAGAAGAGAAGGCACTAAGCGTAAAAACGAGAAATGATGCAGATAGTGGCAGAATTGCTGCGCATGAGATGAGATGCGATGGGGTTGGATGGTCGAATGATGTTGAGACAGATTATGGGCGAGTGCAAATTTTTATGACAGAAGAGATTCTTGGGGCTTGATACATTCCGAATTTTGCGTCGTTGGCCGTCGATTTTGTTTTGTTGAAATGTTGCAGTGACTCGGGTGGTGAGTGGTGACGTGCGCGCGAGTGATAAAGTAAACGAATAAAACGATTTCCATAAGTCAAATTCCGCTAATCATCCTTTTAATAGCCGTAATAGGCACGCTCAAAGATGAGATCGCAGTCAGAATTGTGGGAACGTTCAGCGAGCAGAAAGTTCACCATTCTGTCACTGAGAGTTCGATGCTGAATAAGCAAAACAAGACACCCCGAAAACATCATATCACTCACAATAACCAAATGACCTTCGAACCCGTCTTACATCCGCGGAGAGTGACGATATGCCCACGGATCGATTCGTACAAGAGTGTGCGCTGGTCCTTGTCAACCTGAGAAAGTAACAGTTACATCAAGTCCACAGTGTGGGGAGGGGTTTACGCACGTTCGGGAGAACAGAAGCAATTAGCTGACTCCCAGTAACTGACAAAGCTAAATCAACGATAATGGCTCTGCGGCCGCTGTGAAACCGATGTATGAGCACGTGCACGCATGTGGCTGCAAATGAGCCTGAGGCGCCGCTTTACCCTTTTGTGGATTCAGCCATTCGTTTCACAAATCTGTCGAGCGTCTCCTTGCCCCCTTCCTTAAGCGCCTTGGTAACGGACTTTGAACCCTGCTCATTCGTAGCAAATTCGAGAAGCCCTGTGACAAGATGATCCAACGCCATTTGGCGATGCTTGGCGGAGCCATGCTCAAGAACTGAATTGGGTGCAAGATTGATAAGTGTTTATCAGGGAATAGCAATAATGCGCGTACTGTGCTGGATGCAGTAAGAACCCCACTGATTCTTGGCCACTTCGCTAAAGACAACCGGGCCTTGATTGAGCAATTCTTCAACAATCCCGTCCTTGGCAGACTCTTCTAGATTTTCGAAAGCGTGCTAGATCCGACATTAGGGACACAAAGCTTGTGTGAGCACACTGACCCTACCTGTACCACGAGTGAACCCGTCTCATGACAGGCAAGTGAAGCCCATTTCCCCTTCAGGGATTTATTGACACTGATCAAAAGCACATCGGCCAGCGCTCGCCTGGAACGAAGTGAGACGCACTATGTAAAGATTGGCGGCGCAGGGGGCGTCCACGTCAGCTCCATTATCTACAGACTCGTTAACACTTTCAAGTTTCAGACACTCATCTCCTGTACCTTGCTCCAAACGTGTGATGCATGCTTATTCACAAGCGTTTGCGCGGGGTCTCCGAGTAACAGTTCGGAAACGATGAGCAGGCGAACCTCTTCTTCGCAATCTAGAGCCTTCTGCAGAACGTGACATCCATAACAATTGCAAGCAAGTTCGACGATGCGACCTCTGAACGACGCAGAACTCGATTCAGTGTCATCCGTACGTTGGGCTTCAAACCATCAAACATACCTCATACACTGAACGATCTTCCGCCTCTCATCGATGCTAGAAGCTGCTTCCAAACACCGCTGGACTGCCCAGTTGCCGAAGCTACCAAAATAGCGAGAACATAACGAGTGAGACAGGTCGGCGCTATGCCTATATAGGGAAGAAATTACCGGTGGGCCATCATCTCAAATCCCTTGGCGCATATAGCATCGATGATCTTGGCGCGCTCACCAGAATCTGCGATCTTGAGTTTCTGCTGAAGAAATATAGACGCTTGCTGATCCGAAAATTTAATAATTCGCGAGACAAAGAGGTGATATGGTGGGGACGAGGAAGGATGCAGGAGCGAGAGGAAGTTAATTGGCTGAATCTGCCCGTGAGTGAAGCCTATTTCGAATGAGCTGAGAAACTAGTACTGTACCTCGTTGCCTTGCAAAATACCTTGCGGGGCCTGAGGCGAAGTTGACACGAGCTTCTGAGACATGCTGGATTCTTCCGCGACGAGCCCAGAGCAACGATCCCTGGAACAATCGTCCGGACGAAGCCAATCTGTGGGGGCTTGCATTCTATCGGAATACCACGGTAAATCCGGAGGGATACGTCGGTCACCTACGTGCATTTGGTTGGGAACGGGAGGGGGCAATGTAGAAAGAATAGACGATCTTTCAGAGAATGGTTCGTAGAGTGAAGCTCCGTCTTGTGGTTGGTAAGGATAGCCAAGCTGAGGTGGTGGAAAACGAGATAATTGAGGGGAGAATATGTCTTGTGCGCGATATGATCCCGTCTGTAGCTGCAGACCCTGAGGGGAAGGCACAGAAGGGTGATGGTCATAGGGTATATCAATTTTGAGACACGAAGTCCTTGCAGGTGAGTCGGTGGGCGTCAACAACGAAGATGTCGCAGAAATGGGAGATAGATCAGGTGAGGTATTGTTAAGCAAGCCAGGGGGCGGAGGATGCGCAAACGGAACAGGGGAGTTGAGATCAAGGGTACGGAGGAGCTGTTCAATGTTCTAGAGTCAAAGGTCATTAGCCAACGGCCGTGTGAGAAAAAGTAGTAGAGCCTACGTTATTGACGGCGTCAGGGCTGGTCTTCTTCCTGCCGTCGCCGATAGCTCCAACATTTTTTTTATGATCAGCCTGGAAGAAGTCTACGGGGCCGAAAACATCTTCGCCTCCATCTGGGCGTCCAAAGGCAGGACCGCGTCTGTCATTGGGCTTGGGCTTGATCTTTTCTTCTTCGGCGCTCTGGGAGAAAGAGGTGATAGCCTGCTTCCAGGACGCCTCTGTAGGGTGGGGTTGAGGGGCCCATATGGAGGACAAAAGGCTGCGCGATGGCGGAGGAATGTCCTTCAAGACGGGGATGAATGGCTGAGAAGGCCCCATGGTGATGGGAGACAAATGTGCGACAAGGTGGGATTCGGTGCGAGAGTTGCGCTGTGATGATCCAACCTTTTATACAGCTCCTCAACTGTACATCCAAAGTGTTCAACTTTGGAGCTCATTTCAGCAATACACTCACCATATCGGGACATTTCACACAGTCACACACCACCATTGGCAAGTTTCCCTTCTTCGACTGACACTTCTAGATAACACAACCAAATGCTTCTTGGCAAACTGGATATTTTGGTATCGTGGAATATCGAGGGAGGGCTTCAATTGGACCACCGTGCTATCGTCCACACCAGTGGACATGTCAATGACAAAGATACGCGTATCCAGCGAGAACGAGTGTAGCGGAGATCCCCGTAACGATGGCTGGGGATGAGCGGTGTGGGTGAGAGAAGTGCCCACAAGAATTCATGCATTCATGATTCATGAAAGAATGGATCGTCAGGAGTTGTGACCGATCAAAACCAGATCGAGTCGCAGACGCACGCTTGAACGAAATAAAGCAAACGCTTGCAGAAGCGAGACGTGTTGAGAAACTCTGGCGCTTTGATACTCTTATGGACGATCCCATCGGCGGGGGGGGGATAGGAAACCCTTCCTCCTAAACGTGTTGATTGACAGCGAATGCATTTGATGCGATCCACGAGGAGCTAAATCAGAGTGGGGGAAGCACCTCGTTAGCATCTCAGCGAACACTATTTTGCCTAGAAGAAAACGCCCCTCTTCCAAATCCACAGATTCGGACCAAAGTCGGGTGTCCCAACACTCGGTATGAGAGACAGCAGGAGTTGAAATGCCTCCAACATACTGTACGTGTATGAAAACATTAGAAGAGGGTCTCAATCGCATTGACGCCCAGCGACGGTAAAGCGCTCAGCTTGCGTCTTTTCTTCTACCCCACTAGCGGTCCCTACCATCTCATGGAATCTAGAACGCACCAGGAAACACATGGCAGAGGAATAATCTCAGGAATACTCGATCGAGTTGAACAAGCGGCTATCAATGTGCCTCTACGTAAGACCACCAGCCGTGGGCACGCCACCGCTGCTGCGGGGATGCACGTTTCTCATCGGCCGCTGGGTGCCTTGGGCATTACAATAAGACGAGACTAGGGCGGCATCACCACTACGACGTAAGTTATGGCTCAAAGTAGAGATATGGGACAAACCGATCAGGTCATGTATCGCGTAGACAGGGATTAAATATAAGAACAAAGCCTACCCCAGTCACCAAAGAGGGCTTACGACTGATGAGGCCATCGATGAGGCCTCGATGAAAGATCGGACTGTCGATTACAAACAAGTGTTCTTTTGATCATTCGCTATGAGCGACTTGGCGCACCTAGTCGTGTGGCATTTCAAGCTCAATCTCAATTGTCCCGTCTAACAACGATCGTACGGAAACTTGTCGGAGCACAGTCATAGTGAGACGTAGAAAATCGGCACGTTTCTCACAGTGCGTCATCATGCATCATCCCCGGTTTTCACTGCTAGATCATGCAAGCGATCAGACGCCACAAACAAACATATAAGGATTGATCACGGGCCGACAGTCTACTTAGGGTATCGGAGTGTGCTTGTCCCCGTCAGTCAAACTGTTCTGTTTGCAGTAGGAGAATGCCGCGCATGCTCAAAGACGGCAACGGAGCAAATGACGCTATTCATCAGGTGATCTGGGCGGACCTTCGTTCAAAACAAGGTTTCGTTGTTAGGAGGATGGGAAGTATGGACAGCCGTAAGTGTCTCGCTCCTTACGCTGGCGCAAATGTGAGGCGGTGGTGAGGGAAAATGAAAATTTCATGACAGCGGCAAGGCAGAACAATGATATCGTTTAATTCCGCTATAACAAGCACACAGCGTGACCTAATCGGCACACCTCGGGGGAGAACGCGGAAGGTAGTGGGGCTTAACGGTAACTTGGCTCCGGGACGCACGAGCAAAGGGATCCTTGAGTGGGAGCTGGCCGGGTCAGGAAGGTGGATACTGTCGGCGCTGATGCCTGGCGAGACCGATTGCCAAGGCAGTCCATACGCAAGACGTAAAAATCGGATTGGGTCAGGGGTGTACTAGTGAAGGATGCATTGGACACATGAGTGCGAGTAGAGAAATGTGTGGACCTTACCCTTGACTCTACAACGAGGTGTGAGAAATCAAATGTAAACAGGGGGCCACCTGCGATCGGACGTGCTTCCGAAAGGAGTATTGAGAAAATTCCCCGGTAATGGAACAAGAGTACCCGATGGGACGGTGACGACGAGTGGAACAGCTATGGGATCTTAGCATTTGCGAGTGGCAGGTCGCCTGACATTGATGCCTGATAATCATCAATAGGAAATGACGGACGGAGCGCGCAACGATGCACAGGTACGTCCGAAGCGAGAAGGATTACGACACAGTGTGAAAATAACTAAATTTCAAGATCGAGACGCGCCCTGTCTGGAAAGGCATAGATACAGATGGCACGGTTAAGGTAGAGAAGAGTGGTGATGGGGGGCGAGGCAAATGTGTTAAGCCAGTGTTTAGAGGGAAATCTTAATCTGATCAGAGTCGTGAGTCTGTGCTTGTGAAGGATCGATTGTGTGAGAAGATCGCACCTCTCCAGTGGCTGACACGGCTTCGACGCGTGAACCGCCGCAGCAACGCCTCCAGCCGAAGTAGAGCTCTAATAAAGACGAGAGGAGGAGACGCGGGAAAGTAGAGTTGGAGGATATGAAATAGAGGGTAGAACAAGGAGGCACGTGTGGAGAGGGGACGAGTGGTGGGTAGGATGAAGAAGGGGATTATGAGGAGGGAAACGATGACAGCAGTCAGGTGAAGGCACACAGGTATGACGGGCTTTTCGAAGGGCCATGTTAGGGTTATCGGGATGAGGTATTGGGATTACTGAACGGGAAGAGAAGGGAACCGTTGGCCGGGGACGAAGATGCCATAAACTGTCGGTTGGCACTTAAGACACAACTTTTACGTCAAATCGTTTCCCAAAGTCAAGGTTGTGTGATGTAATTGTTTATGGAAACGGGGGTTGAGGGAAGGAAGGGGAGGTCAGAAGGGAACTCCGGGCAAGGGACGGGCGAGGGAAGGGAGAGTAAGCGGGAACGGAAGACGGAGGGGCAGTTGGGGGAAACGAATGGGAACGGAAATGAAGTGACGATCCAGTGCCCGGGAGCACGGTGCGGGTAATAATCGTTAGATAAGGGGTTCATTTCCATATATACCTTGGACGCTCCCCCGATTCCCTCGTTCTTACCCTCCCCCCTCCCCTCCGCCGTCAATGCTCGCCTCTCCTTCCCCACTCTTCGCTATCCCACAGGAGATCTTGGAGCGCATCGCTCTCCACCTCGCTCTCTCCAACACGACAGGTCCTCCCGTTCACATCATCGCCCTCCTCTGCACTTGTAAATATGTCCGTCACGCTCTCAGCTCAACCGACCTCTATTCAAAAATATTCCGAGGCATGTTCGACGTGGACGCTCCCCGCCGCAGGCTCGGCCCTCGCGCCCTCCATTCCCGCTTTCTTGTCTCCCAACTGAAAACATATTGCACCGCCCTCCGCCGTATTCGTCACGGTGACATCTTCGCGCCAGACGTGGAGGACCTTCTACGTACCGCCTTCATCCTCCTGACAGAGAACGATGGGAAGAATCGGGCTCAGCTTGAGTGGGCGAACACCTATGCATTCGTCAATAACTTCGTCCGCCGTCGTTTATGGGACGACCCTGTCAATGGCTGGCCTAGGGACACGCCTCTACATTCACTGGTACTGTGGGTTATGTGGGGCATGACAGACCAAAGTGTGTCCCCTTTTCTTCTATCTCTATCTGATTCCTTTACCTCTCTTCCCCTCTCTAACCTGAATTTTGGACAGACATCCTTACACACGAAACCTCAGACGAACGGAACGACCTCATCACTTACATACTTCCCTATGTTGTCATGGCCTTCAAGGTATCTCAGTTTCTCGCTATTTAATTTATTCCAGTTCTCATATCTCCCAGTATCCTTCATACTTTGCTCCAGACAACCACTTTCGCCTACCGCTCCCAGAAGAGTGGGAACATAGTGACCTTGTCTCGTTACAGACCGCCCACGGTGAATACCCCGTCCTCCCACCTCGCGGGGATGCCATCGCAAGCGTGTTGCACTTTGGTCGCCCCATACGCTTTCGCACACCGCCCATCACTATTGCTGCAAAGCTCATCTACATTTCTCGTCGCGAGATGACTCCTCTCCAGACCCCTTCCGATCTTCCTGTCGATAGGCCGACTGCTCTCGAGCAAGGCATTAATTGGGGTCAGACTCAAGCTGACATCATCGAGGTTAATTCGCACACAAGCGCACAGCTTGTACCCACCTCAGATTGGGATTGGAAGTGCACCCTCACTCCAGAACAAAGGCTGATTGAAGAGGAAGGTGCATGGAGACCTGACCTTGTCGCGCCCAGTGCGGCGTGGGATAATGATTGGGAGCGCTCCACCGCGTGCTGGGATCCCTGGGCGCATGTTGAATTTAAGGGTACCGTGTACACGTTTGGCTCAATGGATGGCCTCTGGCAAGGTCGGCTACTGGTGCGTTCCAACCTGCCTCCCCTCCGTTCTGGTCCAACCTTCGACCCTAGATCCCGGAAACACAAGGATATCTAGCGCTCGTAACTAATCCTCACTACCCCGCACAATTCGATACGGACGTGTCCACGTCCACCTGGCCGCTCTTTATGCGCCTAAAAGAGCACCATTGTATCAGCCCACAAGAGCCAGTGCCTGCGGGTGGAGCGGAAGACGATCTTTTGGATGATGGTATCCGTAACGCGTGGTTCCCTCCAATAGAACTAGCCACGCACCGAGTATGTCATCCTCGCCTCCAAATCCGACACGATCCGAACTTTGCTTGCCTCGTCAGGGTTGCGCGATCCTCACTTATCGCCATCAGGGCGAGGTGCAGAGAACGGAGCATGAAACGTTTGAACAAGGTCGTCCCAACTCGCACGATGAAAATACTTGTCTCACATGTCAAGCTCGTCGCGAGATAGAAGAGCCTATGCACGGCGTCGAAAGTATCCCTGCTCCGCGACACTCGGATTTCGAGGATGATTTCGCGGAGGCTGGCCTTGGGCGGCAGCCATCGTACGATGATGAAGACGAGGACACCTACGAGACGAGTTGCTCAGGTATTCAAGACATTATTTTCACTGGCGAGGTACGCCATTCTTGTATTGATCCCCTGATACCGACAAGTGACCATTTTGCAAAGACGGACACAAATCACGGTATGGCTTGGGGACACTACACATTCCTTGGCCGCGTGCGCTCGTGGGATGGCCTGATCGCACTCGTGCGTCTACCGGTACGTGTCCCCTCACCGCGACCCTGCTCCTGCTCAAGATTGACCCTAATCATATCCTAATTCAATGGTTTGCAGGCTAAACCGAGCCCGTGGGGACGAACCAGATGGGTCTTCCGAGGATACCTCCACTACGGCAAAGTGTTCGTTGGCAGCTGGCGTGGCATGACACCAGACATCGAATCGATTCCCTGGGAGGGTTCCTTTGTGGCTTCGAAGCGTTCCTAGGCAAATTATTCTTGGTTCCCTAATTGACTTTACCCCTGCTTGCATCTATGCATGTTTCTTGTGCTGCCATCTACCTACACGCGTTGTTGACATCCACCTACGCCACGCATCGGACCTGTTTCCCGGTGACGGCAAGCCGAAACGAATGGATATTCGTAATTTGTACTATCAATTTCGATCACCGGTTCCGTATCACTATTCTTGCTCATTTCCACGCTCTACGATATCCTTTCATGCATACAACACACACACGCAATACACGACACCTTCGTATGTATCACATAGAATCTTCTTTATCTAGCAGAATGCGGAGCTTGCCATACACGTAGATAGAGAGGCACACATAATAATTCAAGCACGACATGCATCCATCATCATCAAAAAGAGATCCGACGGGAGTGAAAATAGAACTACGGATATCGCGTGTTTCGGAGACAAAGGGCAAGTCGCTTTACAGCAACCCCTCGGTTATCATGGCATGACACAGTTACGGCGGCTGTAGCGAGCAAAAGCCCGTGACCTTTTCCGGTATACCATTTCGCGGCAGAACGCGGCGTTAGCACGTAGGCTCAGCGCGCGTGCCACGCGCACAAGCGTTTCCGCCGCATATTATGCATGATTCAGAAGAAAAAAAAAATTTGATCCCGTCATAACCCTTTCCCGCCGTGAGGCGCGGGGGACCCGGGACCCGAGGGGCCAGCAACCAAGCCAGCAACCAGGGCCCGCTCGCTCTCAAAAAGCCCGGCGGCCATCCTTCCCCGCAATTAATGACCTGCATAACACGCCGTGACCGCTGACGACCCACCTCCACCACCAAAGATCCGGGCGTTGTGCCCCGTACGTACGTACGTACTGTACGTACATGCGTGGATCCGTCATTCCTACCCCCCCGTTTTGCCTGAGCTCGCGAGCTCGCGAGCTCACTTGACCGGGAAGTGGGGTAAAATAGTTGCGGTTTTTATTTAAAGCGAAGGGGTCTCTACTATACACTCTTTAACAAAGATTAGAGCCCTCACGATCCGCGGCCCGCGCAGTTTATTTATTATGATGTTTGCTTTTTTGGTCTTTCTTTCGTCACGACGTGTTTCGGGATCATGATCATGATGATGGATAGAATGGATATATGACTGTGACTGGGCCTTCGACAGACTGGATGACGCATGGGGTTATTCCTGAGCGTTAAATGTGAACATTAGTTGGTAAGTTTATAAGGGAAGAATGCATTGCAAGACAATTCGATGGATGTGGATGCGATGTTATCTCATCACGCGGTAACGGTGGGTGTGCACATGGTTGTGTGTGAGTGATTCGTAACAATGACAGCGCTGACACTTTACTTTACGGACTTGCGATACGAAGTAGAGGCAGATGGTGACGGTAGGGTTGTACGAGATCGAAATCGTATGCGTTTTTGGGGGGACGATGCCACAGATGTAAGGTTTGCGAGAGACTGCGCCAATGCTACGAGTCCCGTAACTGTTATTGGGGGTGTCACAGGTTGGACGGGGGTTCTCATTACGAACCTGGTAGATGATCTCAACGAGTACAAGAAAGCATGTCCGGGCGGCGACGAGAATGAGAGCTTATCTGTCTGTCTAACCTCGACGGGCGATATTACCGTGTGTACTCCGTCGAAACGGGCTATGCTCCATCGAAGTCGACGGGGATGGGAATGGGAGATTCTGAAACAACCTGGGAAAGGAAGGTGGATCATGAGATGTCGTTGATGAAATCACAGTTTGGCCTGAACCCGGGGGCGATATGATGTGAAAGGCGCGGAGGGGTACAGGAAGAAGAGAAGGGATCACAAGTCACAAAAATCTCCGAGCGTGCGTGGGTGCCTACCACCGTCATATTCGGGGCTTGGGTCTGTCCGTCTGTCTGTCTGTCTGTCTGTCATTTGTTGAAAAACGAGGGTGGAGGAAAAGAAGAAAAGAAGACGATTCGTACGAAAGGCAGGCTCCCTCGACTCGATCCTCTCTCGGGCTCGGAGGGCACACGGTCGCCGCGGAAGGAAATAACAGGCTGACTAATGCGGGAAAGCAACAAAAACCCACAGGGGAGGCTTCTAGGCCCCCCACAGACGACAGCGGAACTTAAGCAAGAATGAACAATTACGACACCCGTCATGATCGCCGTTGGCAGCTGAGCGGCGGCGATATGATAAAGTTTCCAAGCATGCAGTGATGATGCCATGCAACGCTGGCAACCACTGATGGGGCGAACGAACGAAATAGCAAAAGCAATCATTTCCCACCGGGCAACAATCCGATATTCGCAAAACGAAGATTCGTAGCTACGAATGCCCCCCTCCCCCATGAAAATAAAACGTGGGAAACCCCGAGGGCGGCGAAACCCTGCAAAGACCTGAATTAACAGTAACTGATACAGTAACTGAAAGCAGGTACAAACTTGGCAGTGCCATCCGTCAGTTATTTTTGTATTGCACGGTACAGTATCATGGCCTTGTAGCCCGGAGTTCCAGAACAAGGACCACCCCAAGGACGGGGACAGTGACTACACCTGTCAGAAGCAGGTAAGGTTATCAGCAGGACCATCAATATGTGTTTGATTCTCATCAATTTTAAAAGGGAGGCGGCGAACTACAGCAAAAGCACCAAACTGGACATGACCCGTGATTAGATACGTTTCCTGTCAGCAACGGCAGCACCGTGACTCGAAGCAGTTGGTTAACACATATTTCATCTCGGACTTTGACGATTCCAGATCAGCGCTCGGGATGACTTGTAAGGGACCCAATTGAAGCCGCTCAAGGCCCGCAATCAGCTATTCCTCGTCATCGTGTGCCGTTACTGTACCCCAAAGCTTTGCATGCAGTAGGTGGTGCCTGTCGCGGGATCATTTCCTAGAAGAATGGAACTTGCTGTTCGGAGGATTTGGGCCCTGGCTATCGAAGAACTTCTTACGGCCTCGCCTACGTGATCACACACGACCACGATCCCACACCTACAGTACTAGAACGTCCTTTCCACCAGTGGGCATTTCTCGAAATTGCTAAAGCGGGCCATAACTCATGCCATACCACACTCCTCAAGGTGTGTGCGTATCTCCGATGCTCGAGCTAGTCCCTCTTCGTCGACCTGGGTTGTGCAAACTGTAAGGCTCGGTGCCAATACTGTACTCCAATGCTTTCTTGGGTGAACTTTATGTGATCGGTGGGTGGGCGCTTGGGCGGGCGTGTCCCAGGATCTGTCCATTCGCAGATGGATTCATTGGACCCTTTCTGCTTATCTTGGGAATGTCCCTCTTCTGTTGCTTCCGCCGCATGGCATTCTTGTCCTCTTCCACCCATTGCAGCCCACAAGACACTCGTTTTCGATGAACGACCCCTTCCTCCTCTTCCCCATTAAGATGGGTAAAAAAACGCACCTGGCACCGAAATGACGATCGCATGTGGTTCTTCCTCCACACACATCCAAGGACACCGTGGGAGGATTGAGTCGACAAGGATGGCCAGTCCGAGCGCGGCGTCAGCGCCACCATCACTGTCATGCCCCCCTTTTGCCCGCGGCAGGCTTCGCGATTGCACCGTGTAAAACCACAGAAAAGTTTTCATTTCACTCTTTTCCCATACCCCACATCCCCGTGTTACCCGATACCTTCGGTATAGGTATAGGAGATGCGTAAAAGAGGTGAGATACCAACGCTGTTCTACGAGGAGTACTATCTGCACCATCCGTAATCTTCATGGGCGCGCCGGGTCCGAAGTACTTCTGCCGTTCTGCCAACAACCCCACTGACAGTGATAATGCGTCCGTGCGTCCGTGCGTGCGAGCGTGCGAGCCCCCACTCCCATCTCCCAAATCCGCGGGGCTACATATCTCGGTATCGTGTCCTATCTCACGTCCAATCGTCTACAGCTGTAGGATCTAGACACTCTCTTGAACTTTCCAAACCCGGAGGGCGTAGAGGGTATCTCCAGCCTCAGAATCACCAATGGAGTTGAGATGCCAATGTGAGAAAGGCGACGACATATTTATTTATTTTCCTGTTGACCAAACCGTTAAACGGTACCCACAATATCCGTACCTCCTTTCTCTCCCGCTTATGGTCTTCCCCCATATAGATGTACGCTAGTAGTAAGCGCCAGCACAAGGACGTACTAAGGAAATACACCAGCGACAATTCAATAAGTCCCTCGGCTATATTAACCGGTCGCATGTTACCCAGACATATCGAAAACTTCCACTTCAACTCTTTCTCAAGAGAACTTGAAAGTATCGAAGCGACGACTGAGAATACCACCGTGACCAACGGCGCCGGAATCTATAGTCGCGCTTGCCAAGGACAGGCACCATTACTTTGGCGATCGTAACAACCTTCAATACGGCGTCCAAAGTAAACTGTACCGTGACAAGTACAGCATCTTATTCATCCGCTCGTGCACGGCGCGGCGCGGCACTAACCCCTTGAACTTGAAAACCAACCACATGACGCCCGAGCACTGGCGCGTACTGGCGCCCCGCCATCTCCGCGAAGCCGCTCCATATATATGGTCCAACTTTATATATATATCCAAATTGTCGTAAACAATTATAGGCTTAATCCTCCACCGTAGCGTCGGGTACCGTCACAATGGGAAATGAATCCCAAAGGCGCTAGGCTAGGGGCAATATACACGTTCAAAGGGGGCTGTGCTACGTGATGGCGCTTTTGCTTTTGCTCGCAGGGGTCAGTCGCCAGTAGCTTAGGTCCGGCACCGAATTTCATTCCACTGTATATGCATCTGTGGGTGCGTGGAGTTATGAGCGTTAAACAGCCTCAGAGCGTAAAGCTGGCCAAGGTAGTTTGGCTCGTATACATAGTTTGGTGTGTCTTGTCAGTCGATAGGACATCCTGAACGTTTTCAATCCTGAGGTTCATAGGCCTGAGTCTCGGCTGGGTGGGATGACCAAGATGTTATTTTCAAGAAACCAGACATTAATAGGTGTTTGGGGTCAATTCCACTTGACCACGGTACCAAGAGTTCATTCGTTATTCTCACTAACCTCACGACAGCCCTGTTCAACCATACACAATGATAAGGTACACACTGTGGTGCGACTGCACCCATATCATTATCAAAGTACTCAACATTGGAAATAAAAGTGATACAGGAGTAAAATCCAAGCCAGGTCACGGGAGCCAGAGTCCGTCTAAGCACCGAAACCGTACAAAGTGCGACCCGAGCGCTTTAAAGCATAGACAACATCGAGCGCTGTGACAGTTTTGCTGCGAAAGATATTCGTCACATACTTAGACAGGGTGATAAGACAGCAGGGCTCACCGCTTAGCATGCTCGGTATATGTGACGGAATCACGGATAACGTTCTCCAGGAAGATCTTGAGAACGCCACGGGTCTCCTCGTAGATAAGACCGGAAATACGTTTCACGCCGCCACGACGAGCGAGACGGCGAATAGCCTGTGAATTAGTTATTTCAGGAAAACAAAAGAACATCGACGTGGCACGACTTACGGGTTTAGTGATACCCTGAATATTGTCACGAAGGATCTTACGGTGGCGCTTGGCGCCGCCCTTGCCCAAACCCTACATCGGAGATATAGTCAGCGTCATTGTGACATGAGTGATAAGGTTGTAGAGGTGGTAGATTCCTTGGACTCACTTTTCCACCTTTGCCACGTCCAGACATATTTGATTCACAGAAAAAGTTGGGGAGTTACGAGTTGAAGGGTGTTGTGATGGTGATGGTGGTATGAAAGAGAAGAGCGTTGAGTCAAGACGCGTTGATTGAATCCTCAAATTACAATTAAGAGTCCGCTTCTGGTCACGTGCTGACGTGTCTGCTGGAAATACATGTTGTGCAAAGCTGAACTAGATAATGTCGGGTCCTCCTCAAATCCTGACTGCTACCCTCGGTGCTCTACCTGCGGATGTAGATCCAGGAAAAGAACCGCTTCCGGATCTCGTGCCGTCTGACAGCACGCGTCCGTTCGTTACCCTCACATTTGCGCAGTCGATCGATGCGAAAATTGCTAGTGCTGGTGGAAAACAACTCATTCTTAGCGGTGAAGAAAGTATGAAAATGACTCATTGGTGAGTAATTACCGTCGATGTTTGGAAACAATGCCCTCGATGCGCAATGTTGATGCTTCTAAGACAGGATGCGGACAATGCATGACGGCATTTTGGTTGGGATTGGTACAGTCGTAAACGACAATCCCCAGTTGAACGGTGCATATCCCCTTATGATTCTTACCTGCTGTACAACTGTCGATTAATGGTCCATTTCGGCAGTCCGTCATCTCCCATTTCCGGCGCAAAACACGCATTTCCAGCACTACCACCACCCGCGGCCGCTTATTCTTGACCCACACCTACGACTGTCATCCACGTGTAAGCTCATTACCAATGCGGCGAAGGGTGTAGGCATTGCGCCGTGGGTCATCTCCGCACCTCCACCCAAGATCGAGGGGTTCTTCGCAAACGAAGATGACGGCGAAAAATTGCAACAATGGGAGGCCCGTCGCGAGGCACTCCAAGCTGCCGGTGTCACTGTAATTCTTGTGGAGCGCGAGACCATACGTTCGTCTACTCTTCCTTTATCAGTTCACGACGCCGCTGACGCCAGGCAGATCCCGATCTTCCCCCAACAACCTCCAAACTTCACCTTCCAGCTGTCCTGCGCACGCTTCGCGATAAAGGTATCCGCTCAGTCATGGTCGAAGGTGGAGCTCGCGTCATACAGTCATTTCTTTCTGAGCGCCTCGTCGATGCCCTGATTGTGACAACGGCCCCCGTGCTCGTAGGCGGTGACGGTGTGGGATACAGTGAAGGCTTTAAACAGGTTCCGGGTCTGAAATACGTTGTTGGCACAGAACTACTAGGTCGGGATACAGTGGTTGGGCTGAAGCTCGCGTCGTGACCTCTGCCGAATGTGTTCACGGGCTATTCCCAATGCTCGTTGTCACTCATTTGATCGACCTGGTGTCCAGAACCTGAACTACTGCCGCATTATCATGCACGAAGGATAACACAATTTACATCGTTGTACGCTTACTATTCAACCCCATCTGACACTATGAATACTAAATGTTTGTGTTCCGTGACGTCCCGGAAACCTTAAAACGTGTATCTGAACCACATGTCCGAGAATCGGTAAGGTCCTCGATCAAGGGATAGTCTATTTCCAGTGTCCAACCAACATCCACGAATTCAAAACATATGTACAACATTCACCTGGCTATCGTCCATTCCCCTTGGCATGGGGCACTCTCTAATCATTACAATCGGTCGTAAGGTGAGTTTCCACGAGGCTACCGCATGCAGTTATGATCGCAACGGCAAGTAGGGTCGCGGCGCGAAGTAACTCCTAAACGTCACGACTCCACGGTGGAAAAATTAGGTTCCTGAGTGTGACTGTCTTTCTTCGGTGTAGCAGTGTGCATCATTTGTACTGTCACAGAAGGTTACCCAAGTGGTACTAAGCAGAAGACGAAATGTACCCACCAACGAACCTCTTGAGCCTTTGAGTGCTAGTTATCAACCCACGAAGCGCATCGTGTCGGCAATAATGTAGTATTTGGCCACTTCACCAACTTTGGTTGGCGCAGTGTTATCAGGAACAAGCATAAACGTTTGGCTGAACACGCGTGGATGACCCTCGATGTTTTTCTTGTGAGTCGAGGCAGGGTTAGCAGCAGGTCCGCCGCCATGCGTGACATTTCCAGATACAGTGATCAGGAGAGACGGAGGCTGGCTGCCTGTCTCAAAAGTAAGCGATCCTACCGGGGTTCAACGATCGATGTGTGTCACCCACCTGGAATAGGGTGGCAGTCGAAGGACTGCACTTCGTGCTGTGTCCTTGGCATCTTCGATATGAGATCGCGCACGCCTTGTGAACCCTCGTATGGGTTCCCATTCCAGCTCACGGCCGAGTTGGGACGATAAAAATTCGGCAAGTCATCGACGCGCGTTGAGGAGTCGTATGCGGAATAGTAAAGACGAGTGAAGTGGTCCGCCGCGCGCGTCGAGATCTCGATGCTATTTGGACACCACTCGTTTATCAGCATGGTTTCGAGCGAGGTAATTCGGCAACCACCTACTCTTCTTTGGTGAGGTTGGCCATAGCAGAAAACGCGAAAAGGCAAGGTGACTCACCCGGAGGAGCGTCGGAACATGGCACGTGGTTTACAGTACGCGGTGGCGTGGCTGGTTCCGCGTCCGCGTCGGGCTCAGTCTGCTCCCGAACACGACCTTGCAACATGTCTTCCACCGAGACACACATCAACATTTTCACTCTTAATTGTTGGCAAGTATATCTCAGCTCAGAGTTGCCGCAAAGTTCTGAAGATGACTCAGGGGTCTCAAATATGTCTCTCGGCATAGGTCGGAGCGTATCCAAGCCATCACCCGATACCTCGAGAACTCCCAGTTCGACATTATTGCCCTTCAAGAGCTCTGGGTTCATGCGGACTATGACTTTGTTCGGCTCCGCCTTTCGAAATCCCTACCTTTCTCAAAATTGTTCTACAGGTGCATAACCGCACATAGCCTCCCCTGGACCACACTTCTTACAGTTTTGGTCCCAGTGGTGCCCTCGGTGCAGGTTTGGCAATATTCTCCAGATTTCCGATAGTTTCCGCGACTATACATCCCTACTCTTTGAACGGTTCTCCTATTGATGTCCTTGCTGGCGACTGGTTCGTAGGCAAAGCCGCTGCAAGTGTCCTAATTATGCACCCAACTCTTGGACAAGTTCAAGTATTCAATACCCATGTGAGTACGCAGGATATTATGTTGTGACTGAGTATCTGAAACGAATATTAGCTCTTTGCTCAAGGTGGCGAAGGAGGGCCCGTACATCATCACGCTCATCGATTGGTGAATGCATGGGAATTTGCCAAGCTTGCCAAGCAAGCCGCTGAGCTCGGTCGCTATGTGATAGCTGTAAGGTTTCTGAATCTTCATGACTGGGACACAATCTTATAAGCGGAGTCAGGCTGGGGATTTTAACAGCATCCCGACGAGTCTCCCGATGACTGTCATCCGCGACCACGCCTCGTTGTCCGACGCGTGGGAGGTAACCCACCCTTCATCACCCACCTCCATCACATCAACCTCCATGCCATCCTCTTCACAAGCCATCGAAACGTTTGGTGTCACAGCCGACTCACCCTTAAATTCCTACTCTGCTGGCAAGCCCCTTGACGCACAAGCAATCGCATGGCAAGGAAAGCGCCTCGATTACATCCTTTTTCGCGACCCCGCACCCCCGCGATCCCCAGCTGCCCAATTACCCTCACTCGTCGCGACCAGCGCACGTGTGCTCCTCACAGAGCCCGTTCCTGGGTCACCGTTTTCGTACTCGGACCATTTCGGGATCTCCGCAACATTACAAATCAAGTACCCTGACCATACTCGCGATCCTACGACATCCAGCATGGCACAGAACCAGCCAATGGCCACTATTCCTGCTCTGTCCGCGCCGCCGCCGGTCCAGAAGTCTGCGAGGCTTGCGGCGGCCGACGCAAGTGCCGTTCTTGGAGCTCTTACTACATGTTATCGTTATTCTCGCACACGTGCGAAGCGCCACTTGTCCCTCTTTGGACTCTGTGTCGGGACCCTCGTCTTTCTAGCGGCCACCGCTAGTTGGTTCCCAATAGGGGCAACACCATTTGTCATTCTAGGAAGCGCAGTCGCCACCTGGCTAGGGACGACCATGCTGTATGTCGGCTTCGTATACGGGCGGTGGGAGGTCAATGCCCTTATGAACGTAATCGGAGAACTCGAGCTATACCGGAAAAGCGTGGAGATCGTCGCAAGCCCTGACGAGTTAGAGGGGTCGATCAAACCTTAGGTGATAGCTCAGAAAGCCTAGACTCAGCCAGTACATCAAATACCCAGATATTTTTATACGTTCGCATTCTCGGTCTCGATGACGATTATTTGTCACATCTTCTCTATTTCTGGGTACGGCATATATATATCCTGGTACCGCTCTTTTGGCTAGGAAAGATTAGCGAAAGGACGCCGTCAAAGGCTCTGAGCACAGAGAATGACTTTGTTACAAGAGCTGGGATGTAGGACAATCGTCAAAGCATCGCATCTATGTGTACTGTTCACGCATCAGCTTCCTGAACTCAGCCGTCGTCCCTGACAGGCTAGTCATCGCCGTCGAATATGACGAGGATATAATCTCTCGCTCTCGGAACCCCAGTCCATTAATGGTTCGTGAGCGTCGCCTGTCGAGATTGGCACAACGTGTCCCCAACGATAGTCGGTGAGCAGGCCAGGCCAGTCTAGGTATTGTCAATTTTGTGGGAATAGTTTGGAGCGGTATGGAGCCTCATGAGAACGACAGACACAGGAAAGGGAGGTGGCTACTTTGACTTTGACCCGAACAGATAATGCAGGTAAACAGGGTACAACGGTGGACCTTGCGCCAGACCGTGACTCAGACTCAGACTCAGACTCAGACTCGGACTCGAACTAGACCACCCATCGACACCCGACGTTCTCGAACGTCGAGTCGGAGTATTGTCGTGCGGGGGTTCAAAAGCAACTGAGAGGAAGAATAAATAATCCACCCGTGACGCATGCGAGGACTCGGGGCGGGGAGGGGATACGTAAACTATATTGCGCAAGCACCAGCAGGTTTTTCGGAATCAAAGTGCGGCAGGGATCCCGCAGGATGGAGAGTGTGTGGAGCCTGTTAGAACAGGTTGATTTTATTGAAAACCCTTTCTTCATAGGCTGGAAGTAGGTTGTCTGTCTTCAATTAAATTAAAGAGTTTACCCAGCATGATGTCAACGTTGCCTTGGTGCATTGGGAAGCTAGCCTTCACCCGGTGACCGATTTCTGGTCATTTCAGCTCGGTTCGGCGCCCGGGTCTTGAAGCCCACCCCACCCCACCTTCTCTCATGAAAAGACGATCGTAACATCCAATAACGCCGAGAAAAAAAAATGACATACTATACCCAATTCCGGGCCGAAGACATATGGGGTTCTGAATCGTTCTTTCCACCATCTCTCTTTCATCTCCGAGAGTGACGAAAGCCGAGAAAGACAAAAGGGCGTTTCGTCACCTTCGACGGCTAAACCAACTGGGGGAAGGAAGTAGGGGTAAAAATGATATAGATTTAAGGATAAGAGAATAACAAATAGATAGTAGTGTGACGAGAAGGGCGAGTTCCTTACTATAGTAGTACTTGGGCGGGACGGATGGATGATGGAACGCCGGCGCAGCAGCAGCAGCAGAACCAGAAAGTGCAAGCCAGCATGACGGGAAGAAGCGCGCTTCTTTGGGCTTCGAGTTCCACAAATGCTACGTCGAAGAGAGCCGCCCCAAGACAGCGTACCAACTACAGTAGTAGTACGGCACCGAAACCGAATGCACCGATCCGATATCCTCGGTTTTGGGCGGGCATATTTCATAGCGGCATCTTTCACCGGGGCGGGGCAGCAAATAGCAATGCGTTGTTCCAGAATCCGTCGGTGGTTCCAAAGTGGTGATTCCGCAGGGATCTAGGCTGAGGCGCAGTACGCCGGAACGCGGGATGGCGGTTGTGGCAGTGAGTGGAGCCAAGTCATGACTGTCTTGGGCACAGAGTCTTCTCCACAGCACAGCACACGAAAAAGTAGTGCTGTACTTGCCATTGGACTTGGGATTCGTAGGTAAAAGGTTTTACCCATGCGTACTGATAGTACTAGTACTAGTGTGTCTGTAACGCGAGGTTAAGTTTGCTTCGCAGGCCTCACCACCCTCCACAAACCAAAGCTATTATAGCAATCGGGTTGGCTGCGGAAACGGGGAAGGGAAGATGGATGGAGTTTCCGTCCACGGGGTGCTACTCTTGAGAGCGAGGCAGTAAAGCGGAAGGAGGCTTCGAATTCGTTCAAAAAGTTGTTTCGACGACTCTTCGTCTCTCCGTCACCGTTAGCTTCTTTTTCACCACGGGAAGCCGTACTATTCCCGCGAATTCTAGACACTTATTGCGGCAGCACTCGTGCTGAACCTAAGCTTTTTTCGTCCTAGACTGACAGACTGACAGTGCATCGTGGGTGGCATTTCTAGATCTTTCCAGTAGTAGCGATGTACACGTACCCTGGGGAGCAGTATCAGAGTCCGTCCATGGGCCATGCATGGCCATGGACCGTCCATCCACATCCACGATTGGTATGGGCTCACTAGCACGTCCGAGGCTCCGCGCCACACAGTGGACAATGAATGAACAAGAGACACACCGCAAACACGAAAATGTTCGGGATATTGGGGGTGGGATAGCCGAAAATTGAACCCGGCAATAGCACCATTAATAGATAGAGAAAAGTCACACGACTGAGGGAAAAGGTCTCCAACTTTCAACTCCACCATTCCCAGGCCAGGGACAAGACCTCGAACCTCGAACATGTGGCGTTACGGGTGGGGCAGATGAATGAACCTACGCACACCTTAAAAAACAGAAAGCCGAAATGGTTAAAAAAAAGTTTTTCTTTTTAATGTTTTTGCTAGAATGTGTGGGTCCGAGGTCCCTCTCATTCCCCACCGGCCCCACACCACAGCCGCCCGAGCACGATATCTGATAAATTCTACGAATATTTTTTTTCAAAGATCCCCATGACCATCATCATTGGCGAGTGCCAAAAGATGCGCATAATTGCCATTGGTTCGATTTTGGTCCCACCTGTGAGTGCTTTTGCAGCTCAGATCTATTTTCCCAAAAGATCATAGATCCATATGAGTAGTTCAGGACATTTCGATTCGGGATTAGCACCCCAATGACACGATCAGCGTGACACACCAATGAGCCCGGGAACTACTGCATTTTCTATATCTTCTTTCTTTTTTCTGTTTCCAGTTTCCATGCTCGATCTCTCGGAAATGACGGCCGCGACGACGACGCGTGGAGGGACGGCTCACCTGTATTTGTAATTACAACGTTGCAATTGCAATGTGCACACGGAACAAGGGAGGCGGGTCGCGTTCGCCGTTTTTCTGATGCATATGGTGGAAAGTGGAACGATATGTACTTGTAGATCTATAGACCGGTGGCGATTGAGCGGGACTCCTCTCGGCCGGCCGAAGAGCATAGCCTAGGTCTCGCGCAAGGGTTGTGTGTACTGTCAGGCGGGCGAGAGCTGCTGTACTCTAGGTTCTAGACCGAGAGACGGTGGCAGTGGGGAAAGCAGGCCTCTCGGCTCTCGGGTAAAGAGTATGATGGCCGCCCGCCGCAAGAGTGTGTGTGCTGTCGGTCAGCACCTGTACTCTAGCTGGGCTCTAGACCGACCGAGAAACGGCGCGGCAAGCGAGAGAACCAGAGTCGTGTGCCCTGGTGAGAAAAAAAGGAGATACTGTGTCGGCGCCCAAAAAAACACAATACAATTGCCCTTCCCCTGGAGAAAATAGGCGCTCACGGATTCCGTAAAGCCGACGCGACGACGTCATTTCGTAGGACTGCGACGCGAGCTCCTGTCTAGCCGCCAGCCACCATCCAGAGAAATCCATCTAGAAATCTCCTCGTGTGACTGACAGCCGACAAGGCACCCGAGGACATGTATGTGCATGTGCTGATTAGTCCACTACCTTGACAATAATTGACCCCCCATGGAAATCCCGTATGATCATCGCAGCTGCTACAGTACTATAAGGGCGTGGCGCGCCACATACATTATTTCTATTAGATCGATTTTTAGCTGATGCATTTGCACGCGCAGCCAAAATACTCCCGGGGGCGTAAATTGAATAGAAGACTAGAAGTAGTATACTGTATTGACTGATCCGGGTGCCGAATGTCTCTACGCCGGTTGGTCGTCTGACAACAAAATGACGGCACGCGTCAACGCGTCAACAATCCAGTTCTGGACCAGGAGAATCCGTCGTTCTTGAAATTCGACGACGTCATAGCGGTCAGAAAAAAGAACACAACAACAGCTGCAGCTAGATCAGGTGCGATTATAGACAGCTTCGAGGGGATTCAGATTACCTCTCTGGGATAATGGGGATGATGATGAGGCGCATCGGGTAACACCAAAGCCCGATGTTTTGCTGCACTGCAATAGCCGAGGGAGGGTCACCTGAGTTGGTTCAATTTCGTTTTTAGGCCCCGCGGGAAAGATCGAAAAGAATGAATTGGGATCTGAAATTCCTTTCCATTTTTTTGTTGCCGGCGACTTTTGATGTTGTACATGCGACGTCGACGTGGCCGTCTAAATCAGTTATGTGAGACTTTGGACGAGAATGGCCTTTTGAAACCCGGCGACGTCACCCTCGTGCCTCATCGTAGGGAGTGACATCATTGAATTCGTAGGTGGGATAGCTCCGAATTGGTTCCTTGAGCAACTGAATTTCGCTTGGACACATACGTAGATATCGCTTCGGTCGTTCGCTACGCCACATTCGCGTCGATTTTGATTGCAGAGGATGCCGCAGAGATCGATATCCATGAACTAGTACTTTTGCGTTTGCGTTGCATCCCAATGACGTATGAAAAAGCTTGTGGCCTCGCTATGAAACGCAGGGAACGCATTGGCATAGATTAGTGAGTCAACAGTTAGTACGGTCCAGTTTCAATCGTGAGACAGTGCTAGTGAGGTGTCGGCTCGGACGTGTGTAGAAAATCCAAAAGAAAAAGTTCTCTGCAGTTTCATCTTGGTCATGAAAACCGACTGCCGGGTACCTGATACAGTAAACGATGTCGCATTACGGGTAATTCCAATTTCATCGCAGTTCCCGTAGGATTGACGAGGCCCGGCTGCTGTTGTGCCTGGCCATCGCGTATAGGGTGAGGGTGGATGATAGTCTCCCCGGAGACCACAGGATCAAAGCCCGAGGGCTGTGCAACACGGGATGACCAAGCCGCCTTAACTGAGGATGAGCAAGCAGGGACGAGAATGTGTGCAAAGCGTGCAAGTAATCAGCGCCGGTTACCTCGTAGTATTCCAGGCCGACGATCGACGCACATCGCACACCTTTTCCCTTCTTTTTTCTTGTTCTGTCCTTCAGTAGCCAACCCCGTGGTCACCACGTGGTGGAATTGCCAGGAGTGGAAGGCGGTGACTTGTTACCCACGGTCATACCCACGTGCGCCTGTTGCTTCAGAGAGGACCTGATAACACGTTTTGGAACGTGTGCAGAAGGGCGATTGAAATACACTTGATGACCTCGATCGTTGCAAAGCCCGACATTTTCCTCTCTTCAAGTTCAACGTATACTCCTCAAGGAGATAGGCCACCTCGGTCTTCGGGCCGGTGGATAACACTAATGGTGTTAGTGATTCGTCACTCTTAGGATGATAAGGATAAGAAATGATGGTAGATCGTCCCATTCTCGTAATGGACAGCCACGAACTCAAGATAAAAAGATGAACGTGAGCAGTCCGCGACACGTGGCACGTTTGTGGACACTGGTCCTAGAGTCCGTTCCTGAGCGGCGGTAATCAGCCAAAAGTTTAAAGCACTAATGGGGAGGCGGACCCTTGGTCGCGTAGGTACCAGAAAAACTTTGAGGTGTACAAAGGATAGAAGGTACGGGCTGGGACAACGCGAAGTTCTCAAGCGCGGAGGTAAAGCTTCCTCGAGGTCTCGAGTAAGATAACAAGCCAGGAAGAGTGATTCAAGCGAAGCTGATCCAATCATATAAACGTTCTTACACGCTACTTCCGATCTTATTTCGGCTAATGTCTGTTTAATCATGTGTTAGCCCCATCTTACTGTAAGAGGCGGTGAGCAGTAAGAGAGTAAAAAGCCTATGGCATTGAGGTATGCAATCACGTTCGCGGTGTCTACGTCGAACGTGTGCCAGCAACGAGAATCGCGGCGTTATAATAATAAGGGGATGACCTTGTCTACGCGCCGGCCTTTACGTCCGTCATCAGAGACGGGCATTGGCGGATAAGGTGTCATGCCTGGTTTAGTCAGGGATGCACAAAAAGTCGTGAAAAAAATGAAACACTGCACCGCTGGCATTTATACGGGAAGTTGATGGGAAGACATCAAAGACCGATGACATGCTGGCGAGGAGGTATCGATTGTCGCTGTACTGTGCACTGGAAGGATAGACCAGTTCAGATGACATGAGGTCTTATCAAGGTTAACAGGTACGCTGACAACCAAGAGAGAGGACAGCACTAGATACGCCGAAGAAGCGAGATTTGCCAGCAAGTAATGGGTACCTTGGACGTGTACGGCTCCATATTAAGGAAAAAATGAAGTTTTCGGGGGGTTCGTGACCCGATAAGGTTAAACCGGAAGATCTGAGGAAGGGATGAGAAGCACAGACATACCGCGGCTTCAGGCTCACTGTCAAGGCAAGCACCGGGTCTGCCATATATCTCCGAAACTGCAAAATCGACAGAGTGGATGACTAGCCTTGGGCGCAACGAGAATAGGTGTATGCGAGAGACATGGGCGCAAGGAGCGGCCCAAGGACGTTTACGTAGTTAATGGAATGGACCGAGGTACGAAAACCGAGATGGTGAGCGGACAAGTGAAAAATGATTGGTAGATTGCGTGACAGGATGCTCATGGGGAAATTGAGGAAGTTTTTCGATTGTTTTCGAGCGCGTGAGGGACACAATGACAAGAGGCCTCTATAAAGTGGCTCACGGGACACTGGCCAAGGTCAGTGTACTTGGCACAAGACCAAGGTGGGACGAAAAAAAGTGTGTTGCGGAGCACATTCATTCGATCTGAAACGGAATCTAGATTTGCATTAAATGTGGGGATTGATTGAGGTATTGGAAATCAAGCAGGTGGTGTTACGTACCTCTACTTCTGGAAGGAGGGGTGGCTGGACAGCCTGACTGAGAAATGGAAACGGAGGCGCACACGCAAGTTTTGTGCTGTGGGAGAAGCGGTTCACGTGTGTCGGGAAAGGAAAGGCGCGTCAAATTCGGAAGAGAAAAAAGAATGGGAAACGTAATGATCCTGGGAAGGCACAGAGTATAAACGGCTGTGGAGCGGAAGTAAAGTATTGCTGAGATTTTGGTCTGGATCAGGCCAGGCCCGCGTTATTTTTTACAGGCGCGCGGGCGGCGGGGGCTGCTGCGAGCTGCGGGATAAATTTGTACGGGAGACGTCGGGAAGAGAGATGGAATAGAGAAGTGTGGGGGTGTTTAGAGTGTCGGAGAAGAAGAGCGGTGGGTAGGTGGGTTGAGAGGGAGGGTCGGGATGAGATGGGAAAGGAGATGATGTCAGGATGTCCCTGGGACTGACCGCGGGAAGGGATCCGTGGACCGGAGAGGAGGAGGAGATTATGATAACTTGGCTCGTTTTCGCGTCTTTTCACCGATGTCCCTCCTCAGCTATCTCTATCTCTCCCTCTGAATGCCCTACGTCGCCTCTCGCTCCCCACTCTCCTCTTCCAACGAGCGTGGCCCAGGTCCCTTTGCGCCTCTCAACCCCCTCCCTCGACCTTCCACCCCAAAAAAGTCTCTCTTCCACATCCCTAACGATGACGATAACGACCAACAAGAAGACCACTCACCCTCTCACTCGCCTCCCCGTTTCCCTCCCGATCTACCCCCATCCCACTCACGTGTAGATCCTCCTTCCGTCCCTTTCCCCACTTCCTCTCCCGTCTGCCCCTCTTCTGTCAATCCAACCAAATCTTCAAGCACACCCATCCAGCGCACGCCGTCTTCTACCAGCGTGATTCTGTCAAATGGTCGGCCTCTCAAGTCATCTCTCAAGTCGGCTTCTTCCTCTTCAATCGCTGATGACATGGCGCCCTCGAGTGCCCGTCATACCCGCGCCCAGTCAATGCCTTCAACTCCAGATTATGGTCCGAAAAACGTCCATTTCAAAGAAAAAGATGAGGGCCTAGAGTCCGTCCGTCTCTTTCGTCGTACCGCAAAACCAGTTTCCGTCTCAAAGCCCACCTCGGACACCGAGACCGAGACCGAGCCTGAGCCTTCTGGTTTCCCTTTCCCGTCCAACAATTTTGGCTCATCCACTCCTTCTTCACTTACACAAATCGCAACTTGTTCACCTGTCCCCGCTCCCGATCCTTCCCCTTACGCAAACGTGCACCTCGAGTCTGTCTCCCTACCTCCAGCAAGGCCCCCAGTTTTACGTGGTACCGTCCTTGTTCGTAACATCGTGTTTGAAAAGCATGTAGGTGTCCGATTCACCCTTGATGACTGGACCACCGTGTCCGAGGTACTGGCCACGTATACTGGCCCAGTAGCCTCACTAGAGACCCTAGCTGGCACAAACCAAGGCAAAACGGTGGGCGACCTTATCGGCTCAACTGGGACCAAAGGGTGGGACCGTTTCAACTTTGCCATCAAGCTCGAGGATTATGAAGCCTATCTCTGGCAGCGTACCCTCTACCTTGTCACTCGTTACACTGCGCCAGGTGTTGGCGAATTTTGGGATAACAATTCGGGCGAGAACTATCGAATCACCTTCCGTTCACACTCCGGACCGGTGCAACCCGAACGCAAGCGCGGCGTGAGCGCCCCTTCCACCACCCCGTTCCTTATGAGCGCAAGTCCAGCCTTACCTATCGCTTCCCGCGTCTCGACTCACGACGACCCCCGCCCGACCTTTGCTCCCCCTCAGCGAGCACCGTCCATCCCGCGCTCTGCTTCTTTACCAATTCCGGCAGCAAGTGCAGGCCTTCGTCTCAATCTCCGACATTATGCAGCTCCCACCCCTCCGCCGCGTGCCCCTCCGCCGACGGCCGTTACTTCGCCTCGCCCACCACCCCCTTCAGGTGCGCCACGTGTCATTCCTGGTGGACAGCCCACCATCCCATCGCATCCTGAAACCCCTATCCCGGCTGAGAAGCCGGCTATTGATAAAGATGAAGTCGACGAGGGCTTCGGGACGGGCTCGGAAGATGGTGAAGTCGTTGAGACTCGCTCGGCCCCACGCCCTCACCTTTCTTTGAAGATCACTCCCCCGACGCCCGTAACCGTCCGACAGCCGTCGCCCGTGAGCCCCACCCCTTCTCCCCGCCAAGACAGCGTGGTCCATTTTCTCCACTACGCGAGCCATTTTCTCCAAGATCTACAGCGGGTCCAGATGACTCAACATACGCAACATTGATTCGGGAGTGGTGCTTCGCTCAAGGGCCAGATACATTCGGAACGGGTGCGACCATCGGGGCCCAGAGTCCCGTGCCGTGGGTTGGCGGTATGAGTTGCTGAATGAAGCCGTCACCTAAGGTGTGTGCCTCCTCTCTCACATCCTTTCTTGAAAACTGATGAGTTCCGTTCGCCCAGGTGTCGCATCAATTCGATCATGACTCTTGAAGATGCGAGTAACGGCTGTTTATAAATATCACTATCACGATTGGCTGCTGGTACGCTTTGAAAACACGGCATATTCCGATTTCCACCCACTCCTTTTCCCCTCCACAGTTTTCGGTAGTTTGTGTACGAGCCAGCAACGCCATGTACAAAGCCTTGGCTCAAATTTTTTCCCCCCTTCGTCCATCCAATCTCCCACCATCTTGCATCAATGTCCCTTTTGTGCATGTACTTATTTACACCTCTACGTGGATAGTGTAAACACACGCCCATCACACTTTTCTCCTTTCGTACATCATAGACTTCTGACCCGCCTCTTTCATCCCTCATCTGTCTCTTTTTGCATAATCGTCTCACTGATCGCTTTAAAGATTTTCCACTCTTCCCTCTACTCTCATTCATCCTGTACCATAACTGATAACTGAATCGAAAAATCGATTGCATCGTATCTCATTCTCAATCAGTATTAAATCGTTACCCTATCCGGTAGTGGGTATGAAGAATGATAGATAATAATAGTACAGTTGACAGAAACTGTAGTGTCCCCCAGACTTAAGCGAGTTCCTGTCGCCTTCAATTTATCCTTTCCGACTCATGCATGTACTTTGCCTTTGGGGGAGACCAGTCCCAGAGAGGAAGTGATATAATGGGCGGTTAAAATAACAGCAACCACACGGTAACCATACAGCTCGCAATCCGATGTGTACAGTACAGAACAAGACTCTCTTAACCAAAGGTCTGACTCGAACGTGCGCTGCGTTTGATCTTTGACAAGCGCCACTCGTCCGGCTTCTCGTACTGCAGAGAAGGAAAAGGAAGAGCCAAAAGTCAGGAACGAGCGAACGAGCTAGCGATGAAAGGGAAAGGAACCCATACCTTGTTGTACAGCGGCTCGATCTTCTCCTGGCGTTTCCGCTTACTGATCTTGTTAGCGTCAGCCACCTTGAAGAACTGCGGTGCGACCTCGACGAGCCACTTTGGTTCGATAGCGAGCACATTGTGGCAGTACTCGCGTGTGGTGAGTATGAGTTCGTGATAGATGAGCCATTCCGGTGCGCGATTGAACAGCGCGCTTGCCGGGGTGTATGTACACTGGTGTACCCTCGACGAGCGTCTTGTATCCCTCCTGCGGATCTTTCTTCGCTGCATGTCTGAAAAAGCCTGAACAGATCGCGCGCCGAACGCGGTTGTAGTCCCGTCCTGCACTGATTATGTCGTGTTTGTATCGATCCATGATCCCTAGCAATTGCTTGCGCACGTCCTGCGCACGTCGCACGCCCGCGCTTGGATGAAATTCTCAAAGCACCACGGGTTCGAAAAGTTGCTTGCTTTCCATCCGTTGTATACCGCGAGAAGCGTTAGGTGATCCCCCTCTGGCTGGTGGAACTTGGCTTTCTTCGAATCCGCTTGTGCTTGCTTTTCTTTGGGCCGGTAGAAGACGCTCTGGACGGAGAGCATCGCCACGATACTCAGAATCTCCTCGGAGCATCCAAGTTCGACTGACGCGATAAGCATCTTCGCCAGTGGTGGCTCCATAGGAAAATCGGCCATCTTCCGACCAAGACGAGTCAATAAACCCTCATCGTCGAGCGCGGAGAGTGCATAAAGCGCCTCCAAGGCCGTAAGCATCGTTGGCGCCGGGGGAGGGTCCATAAAGTCGAAGCTCAGGAGGTCGTTGATACCCATCGCCTTGAGCATCAAAATAGTATGTGCCAAGTTGGTACGCTGGATATCGGGAATGGAGTTTGGCAACATTTCATTGCGGTATGCGGCCTCGGTGTACAAGCGGTAGCATTTTCCAGGCCCAGTACGACCAGCTCGACCTGAACGCTGCCGTGCTTGCGCTTGAGAGATGGGCATCACCACTAGCGAGTCCATACCAAGACGTGGGTCATACGCGTTCTGCTTCGCAAAGCCTGGATCGACGACATAATAAATTCCAGGGATCGTGAGACTCGTTTCCGCCACGTTGGTCGCTATCACGACCTTACGGGCGCCTGGTGGAGTAGGTTCAAAGACGCGCGACTGAACTTCCGAAGGAAGCGCAGAGTAGATTGGAAGGATGATTAATTCCGGCACTTTGGGGCCCAACGCCTTCATACGCTCGAATAAGATCTCGCACGACGTGTCGATCTCTTCTTGACCTGTTAGGAATAGGAGCACGTCGCCCGGTGGCTCGGATAGGTGGATTTGCATGATTGTGATGAGTGACGCGTCGAGATAGTCCGACTCCGGCTCTTTGGTGTATAGAATTTCCACGGGATAGGTACGACCGGGGATGGTAAAGATGGGACAACCGAAGAAGTACTTTGAGAACTTTTCGGCATCGAGCGTGGCGGATGTCACAATAAGCTTGAGATCAGGCCGTCGCTTGATAGCCTCTGCGAACCTCGTTAGCATCACTGGTCAAGTTAGAATGCTGCAATAACGTACTTTTCAGCAGCCCGAACAAAACATCTGTTGCGATTGTCCTCTCGTGCGCCTCATCCAGCATGATCACGGAGTATTGACTGAGATCTGGATCAATAAGACATTCTCGTTGGAGCATACCATCCGTCATGTACTTGATCCTGGTCTCTGGGCTGGTACAATCCTCGAAACGGATTGTGTAGCCAACTTCTTGGCCGAGACGGCAGCCGACCTCCTCGGCAACACGTTTTGCAACGGACATGGCAGCGACACGACGGGGTTGTGTGCAACCTATTCTACCGTTGTCTGCGTAGCCATCTTCGGCAAGATATTGTGTCATCTGAGTTGTCTTGCCGGATCCTGTGTCTCCGACAACGATAAGAACTTGGTGCTATTCCAGGCGGTCAGTAATAAGTCGAGGAATATCGGGGCTGAACATACATCTCGGATCGCTTGTAGCAATGGATCACGCAACTTGTATATTGGCAACGACTTACGTTGATCCTGAATGCTAAGATTTGTGATCTCTCCGAACGTAGTCGCCTTGTTGAATGTTGACGATCTCCAGCTGCCATCTTCTGGCTCTGAGGATTTTTGCCCACGAAGATGGCTTCTCAGGTCTTGCGCGAACATTCTTTCCGAATCCTTCGCCATAGGATCCTGCCAAGGCGCGCCAAAGTCGCGTACTTCTGAATCCGCTTTATCGTTTGCTTCCTGTTGCCTCAGTTCGCGTCGCTCCTTTGCAAGGGCCGCTCCAGCCAAAGCAGCACGATTGAGCGAGCCATCTGGCGCCTTCACGATCTTGACAGGACTAAGATCAAGCGTCCGTTTGGTTTGACCACTAAGGAAGGCCGGCTCTTCCTCCCGGACCTCCACGTCCAATTCCTCCTCTACCTTCCGCTCGGGCTACTGGATTAGTGAAGTCCTCGTCAAGGTCAGGATATTCTGATGCGGCAATGGCACCCGATGAAATCAATTGCTTGATCTCCCAACGCTCCGGCGATGTCAGTCGCTTTGCAGACCGCACTGGCCCACCACTATCCTTCACACCGAGGGGGAGCGCATTGGTACCTGTGGAAGCACGAGACGCGCGCTCCCGCTCTTCTTCAATGAGTTCAGCTTCTGATTTGATGCGGAGGTGAGGGGTGAGGTCACGTCCAGTGGTCTGGTCAACGTCTTTCATTGACAGGCCAATGCGGTTGCCAGCCACGCTCATTACTTTGACCTTGACTGGTTGGCCTCTGCTGAGAAGGTCTGCGGCAGAGTTGGCACGGGCACCGACCTGAATGTTGGAGATGTGTACCAAGCCTAGGGACGAATTTGAGAGGGGGCAGCATGGGATCCAATAACGAGACATACCCTCTGCTCTTCCTGCAACGCCCTCTAGTTGAACAAACGCTCCGAACTCTTTGAGTCCCTGCACTCGTCCGTCGTAGATCTTGTACAGTACAGGTCGCTCGTCTAGTTGTCGTCTTTTCCGGTCATTTCTTCCTCTGTCGTAGCCCCGGCCTCGTGGCGGGCTGACGCTGCGCCGTCGAGGAGGTGACACGGACGTCCGCCGACGTTTGGAGGGTGGTGACGCGTCCCGACGAGGACTTGTCCGAGAACGCTTCGCGGAGGACTCGAACTGAGACATCATATTGTCGACCTCTTTCATTAATACGTCCTTGGACACGGTAGGTTGCCACTCCTGATCGGCCAGAGCGAGGCCAGGGAACATACGTTTCTGTTTGTCCTTCTCGTTCGACGCATCATCGCCACCAGACTTGACCTTCCCATTTGCCTCCGGAGAACTCTTCTTTTTATGTTTCGGATGAAGAGTCAAGACAAGGCGATCGATGTTCTCGACAAACGACTCTGGAAAGTCTGCGCCAGCTTCCTTGAGTTTCGCCTTGAAGTTTGCGAGTGTTTTGGATTGGTCATGTAACTCTATGACAAACTCGGCAAGAGTTTTATCATTTAGCCCAGTATGATTGTCTATTTCCTGTGTGATTTTGGCGACGAGGGAAAGGAATTCGAGATTGTAGAGGTCATCCTGGGCCATGACAAGGAGAGGTGCTGCTGACTAATGTACCTCCGCTTACTTTTACTTTCAACACTGCCTCACGCGAGGTGACTTGGAATGCCTCCCAGGAAGGGAATCGTAAAGTCAGGCAACGCAGGGAATTCATCCAAGTCTGCAAAGGAAAAGGAAAATGCGGCACAGGCAGATGGAAACCCTCCACCTCTGTTTCCTCCTGGTTCAAAATACCCGTCGAGTCTACTACAAGAAAGGTCCGTCTCTAGACTCTACGCGGCGACTTTCGACAGAGTGCGGTAGCATATACATAGGTGCACAAAAAATGGTTGGGAGAAACCTTTTGTCGACACTGTTTAGTCTCTTCTCTTTGTCTCAATGCAACCATAATATTCATGTCTTTCTCAGCCAAAGCGAGATGACGGCTGGGCTTTTGTCGTCACTTTAACGAGGATTGTTCGGACGAAGAATGGCCAGGAACGCCAATCCGTGCGCATGGAGCCTCACCCTCCGTATATCTGTAAATCTGCCTTGGAAGCTAGACATTGGGGCGCCACGTATGCTCTTTATCGCGTTCGTTTACTTCTTAGCTTATACTCTATTTTTGAACTCGTGAAGCCAATTGCGTCTTTCTACCAGTTCTGCAACGGCATCCAACTCAATCGTGTACTCCCTCCTGGACCTCGCGACTACTGGGTCGAGCTTGCAGCTGAACATAAGAAGGCGCCGTCGCACCAAAGTTGGATGTACGATGCCGATCCCTTTGCTGCGCGCAAGTCCGTAGCCGATCGTCAGGAGAAAGCGGTCAAAAGGAAAGAAGCCCAGGAAGACGCCAGGACTCCTGCATCTGAATCAAAATCAAATCTATTTGATGATTCACCCGAGGTGAAACTGTCTAGTGAACTTCGTGGACTGGTCGAAAACGCCATAAAAATGGTCTTCATCTTTAATGGCCGTCATTGTATCCATCACTTACGCTTGTGTTAGGCGATGGCAAACAGCCCAGAAGATGCGGATGCATCCGCTGTGACTATTTCTGAAGGCAAGGTGCCAGTCGTCCTTCAACAGCTGGAAGGGCTAGGTTTCCAGAAGACCCAAGCGCGTGACGCCGTTACCTTTCTTACGAAACCTTCTCTTCTCGCCTCAAATCTACTTCGCGCGGCTTCTCCACTTGAAGCGTGCATCGAGTATCTCGTTCTTCACATCCCAGAGGTTGACTTGCCCCAGCGTTTTCTCCCGGAGAACAACAGTTCGAACCCATTCGTTACCAGCATACATGAAGGTCAAGAAGATATCAAAAAGCGTTGGGTTGAGGAACGCGCTATCAAGCAAGCAGGATGGCCGGCGCACGTAGTGCGTGAGTGCACTGCCGAGCCGCGCCTGGTTGATGAGTGGGCTTTGCTCGTGGCCGCACTGAATCGTCGGCTCGTTGGGGAGCCTTGGCTTGACGTTACTATGCGACCTGATGACGGTGATGTGGAGGAGCGTATCACAGAAGCCGAGATTGAATCTATGGGCGCAACATATGCGGATGATCACACCTTCACCCTTGTCATGCCACTTTTTCTAGCCCCAGTTCAGCTTAATTTTGTCATTCCTCCTGGCTACTCATATAACCGGTCTTCACGCCCTCCGCCGATGTACGTTACGTCATCCTCCGTCCCTGCCTATGTTCAGCTACACCTTTTGGCAAAGCTCCTCGGTGCATTCGAGCTGGGTACTATCAAGGATTCGACAGAGAGTATCTGCGTCTCGGCGATGGAGGTCCTTGAAGAGCATTGGGAAGAATTGGAGGATAAGGGACCCCCTAACATCTATGATGTTCTAAAACACCTCGTTCCATCGCAGGAGGGACAAGACCCCGAGCCTGTTCCGACTGTCGGTGCTATAGCGAAAGCCAGATCAAACAGCACATCACGGAAGCCCCGCAACAAGTCCAATTCTACCAGGCAGGACTTGCGTTCGGACGCTGAGGTGATGCAGGATTTTGAAAGGATGCGTCAAGATGTACGGTATGCCAAGATGTATGAGACGAGACACCGCCTTCCTGCATTTGTGTCGAAGGATGACTTCCTAGCTATGCTTGAGCAATCTAGAGTGGTTGTTGTGGTCGGTGAAACGGGTTCTGGAAAAACGACTCAGCGTAAGTTTCTAGACTGCAGACTCGTTACATTATACCTGACTTTCCTCAGTACCCCAGTTCATACTTGATTCTCTTATCGAGTCCGGTAGGGGTTCTAGCGCAAATATCCTTGTCACCCAACCTCGTCGCATTTCCGCGATGTCGGTAGCTGCGCGGGTTCATTCAGAGCGATTGAATGACGGTTCGGTTGGCTACGTGATCCGCGGGGAAAGCAAACAGAACAACAAAACAAAATTACTCTTTTGCACGACCGGTGTCTTGCTCAGGCGAATCAGCACTGGAGATGACTTAAGCAACGTCACACATGTCATCGTAGATGAGGTGGGCGAGTGCATTGAAACCCCAGTTTACTATTACTGAACTTGGCCAGGTTCATGAGCGCTCTGTCGGAGGCGACTTCTTGCTGCTTGAGCTAAAGGAACTGTTACAGCTAAATCCCATGCTCAAGGTTGTCCTGATGTCAGCTACGATAAACCATGAGACCTTCGTTCACTACTTCTCCGGTGTTCCACTACTAAGTATTCCTGGGTTCACGTACCCTGTGACGGATATGTGGGAGACTTGTTTTTGGTAATTAACAAGGGAGCTGATAGCTGAAACGATAGGTTCCTCGAAGATTTTATCTATCAACTCGATTATCGTCCTTCTGCGAATAGAGCTGGAAAGAAACAGGATGATGAAGACTTACCAGTTAATAGAAAAGAGTATCTCAATTTGGGTCTTGATGAACGCAATGCAACGGCCGTGCAGGCAATTAGCCGCTCTGACCGTGTGGATTACGTAGTAAGATTCTACTCGGATGTGCTTATGTATCTTCTCACCTGCGCGGGACAGCTAATAACTGCCACGATCAATCACATTATCAGTAAGGCCGAAAACAAAGGGGGGGTTCTCGTGTTCCTACCTGGTGTCCAAGAAATCAGACAATGCATCGACTCTATCCAGGGTTCGCCCTCCGCATCACAGGCCAGGATCTTCCCGCTACATGCCAACCTGTCTAGCGAGGAGCAACGTACCGTCTTTGCTCCGACCTCTAAATGGAAGATTGTCGTTGCCACGAACGTCGCAGAGGTACTTTTCCTTGCCACCGCTCTACTTTTTGTAGTCGACCCATTACCGCCCGCAGACTTCTATTACCATTGACGATATTATCTATGTCATTGACGCAGGAAAGGTTAAAGAGACACAATACGACCCTGAGAGCGGCCTCACCAAACTCGTCGAACAATGGATCACTCGCGCTGCCGGACGGCAGCGCCGGGGACGTGCAGGGCGTACACGCCCGGGTGTGTGCTATAAGCTGTATACACGCCAGCGCGAAAGTAAGATGGAGCGGTTCCCGCGTCCTGAGATCTTGCGCGTCCCGTTAGAAAGCATTTGCCTGACAGTGAAGTCAACACGGGAGAAAGAAGACGTCAAGGTGTGTAATTTGGACCAGTTAATTAGTCCTGCTTCTAACATTTCCCTTTCTCAGGGATTCCTAAGCCGTGCCATTGACCCGCCCGAAATTACAGCTGTGGACAAGGCGCTCTCTGTTCTTGAGGAGCTCGGCGCAATCGATCAGGACGGCCGTCTGACTGCCCTTGGCCGACACTTGGTATGCCAATGTCGTATCTACTGTGACCAGCTCATCTGACCATTCGCCAGTCTATGCTTCCTCTCGACCTTCGCCTTGGGAAGGTGAGTCGGAAAGGTTTGGCTAGATAGCGGATATTAACACCTGGGCTTCGCAGATGCTCATTCTCGCGACCGTCTTCCAGTGCCTTGATCCCATCTTGACAATGGCAGCCTGCCTTTCCTCAAAGCCAGTCTTCCTTGTTCCCATGGATAAGCGTGATGAAGCTGCAGCGTAAGTATAGCCCTAGCCAACTCGAATGGTTCTCACTTTGAACTGAACTGAAACATTTCACACTGGCAGGGCACGCACGCGCTTTGCGGCGGAGAAAAGCGACATCCTCACGGACGCTCACGCGTACGATGAATGCATGCTAATACGCCAAGAAGAGTCCCACAGTGCCATGCGTGCTTTCTGTTCGGATGTACGTCCCATTCTCCCCTTTTATTCAAGTTAATCTACTGTAATCTAATCGATTTTTTTTCGCACGGCCCACGCGCTTCCGCTCTCTGAATCAGAACTACATATCAGCCACGACGATCCGCGATATCAGCGTTTTGCGCAATGACCTCCTCTCCGCGCTCACGTCCGCCGGGCTCGTCCAAGTCGGACAACGCGCTTCGGCACCCGAATTGAACATACATGCAGGCGAACCAGCGCTGCTAAAGGCGCTCCTGCTCGCTGCGTTGTATCCAAGCGTCGCACACATCGCCCTCCCACCCGACGCAGTCAAGTATTCGCGCGTCGCAAGCGGGACAGTCGCGAAAGAAGCGGGCGCGCACGAATGGCGCGCGAAGGACATGCGGGGTAAACGCGTGTGGGTACATCCGGCAAGCATGTTATTCACCGAGACGCGCTGGCGCTCGGGCATCGTCGTGAGTTTCGAACGAGTCGAGACGGCCAACAAGAACAAGAACAAGAACGGTAACAACAAGGTGTACCTACGTGACGTTACGGAGGTGAGTACGCGCTTATTATTAAAAAAGACTGCTAATCCGAATCCAATAAAAAATACAAATAGGTCCCGTTGTACGCCCTGCTACTATTCGGAGGGCATATCACCGTTGACCATGTGCGTGGTGGCTTGACGATCGGCGGTCGAACGGAAGGTACATTGCGCCTGCGGTCTTGGCCCCGTATCGCCATTCTCGTCCAACAACTCCGGTGCGTTCTCGCTCCCCCTTCCGACATCAAATTTCAAAATTCATCGCGGTCCTTTTCTTTTTTTGGCTTTTGGCTTTTGGACACTAGACGATTGTTAGATGGTGCGCTGTTGCGCGCATTTGATAGTGGACGGGTGCTAGAGGTGGCAGAAAGTCCGGTGGTTGGCGCCATGTTGACCTTGTTGATGTCGGACGGGATGGCAACGAATACGACGCGCGTCGGTTCGTAGAATATAACTGGCCCTGACGGGAGCTGAACGGCCGCTATTGGGTTCTCCATTTGAGTGATAACCAGTGAGGTGAGAAGGCGAATGTAAGTTTATGGGGAGTATAGTTGTTCCGTCTTACCTACATCCGCGGTATTAAGCAGAGAGGAACTGATTCACGTATCAACAAATTAATGAATGAGATGACGTTCTGGTTCTGATAAACTCCCGAGCGCTTCTGTTATCGAGGACGCCTGGTGATGCCGGTGATGATTCATTCAATTTCACGCGTGGTGCTCATTAAAACAAACATTTTATGAATGCAATGGTGCACAAACACGGCAAATACAATGAGGAGCAGTGGGGGGGATGAAGGCAATATGGTGAGAGAGGCCACGCACTACGCAGGATCAAGTACAACTAAGCAAATATATGCACGGAGAATGAGTGGGAATGACAATGAGGGACAACGGACATGGCATGACAATTTGTACATATGCGGATAAAACCTCCAACTCCGATCAAGGGAAACACTTGTTCCTATTGTTGTACAGCTGGGTTCGGAATGGGCACGTCCCCCGATCGTTCATGATCAGGTCCCTGTCGCCTAAAATCTCGGGGGCTCAGAGACTCAGCGGGCGCGCTCGCTCGTTTGCGTCGTCTTGATATTGTCCCTTGATACTCGTCTGCTTCTTCAGCCTCGGCCACGGCCCATGCACCGGGTGTGGGCGGTATCCAATTATACGGCGGGCCATACGGTTGCGTACGTGCGGGCTTCGGTTTTGGTTTTGACTCGGCCGCTATATCCCTTCCCTTGCGGGGCAGATCTTTTCGGTGATGCGGAGTTTTGGGGATGCCGTAGGAGTGGACTTTATGCGGCGATGTTGGGGTCGCTGCTCAGAGCGCTCAGGGCTGATAGGGAAGTATGATAGTGACATGGGACTGGGGAGTTTGTACGCCGGCGAGAAGGAATCGATTCGGGCGATGACACGATATTCGATGTGAAGGAAGCTGGTAAAGGAAGTGATATAGGAGCGGGCCGACGAATATTGCGACTCGCACGCTCAGCTGTGTTGTGACAACAAAAGTTAGATTAAAAACTAATAAACCAAACAGAGTAAACACACCGACGCGAAGACGGACATCGATCGGCCTCGACTTCTTCAGAAATCCAAACCTCCCTCTTTGAGTGACGTTGGCTCGACCGTCACCCTTTTCACCTGCGATAACGTGTTCACCAAACTGTGAGACGAGAGCATTCGATGACGATGATGACGACGTCGACCCAGTGGTAGAAGAGCGGCTCCATGGGAGCACGCGCGTAAGACGAGCAGGGAACGCGCGTTTGATTTCAGTGAGTGACTCGGTTAGTGTCTCGGCAGAAGAAAGCGGCGAGTTGTCAGGAGTCACCGGCGCAGATGCAGATGCAGGCAGAACGGATACCGCTCCGGATTGCACTGTGCGGCGTGGTAAAGGGATGGAACAACCTCGTGGAGATGACGGAGCAGACGCTGGCGCTCGGGAGGGTACGATTGTGATGGTCGCTTCTTCTTTAAACGAGTCAAGACGGATGGGCTCTGGTCTTGGAACAAGCTCAGCCTTCTCGTGGATTCCCGTAAGCAAAAGTGGTTCTTGTGGCCGCGCGGGAAAAGTGCGCCGGCGTAGCTTCGTCGTTATTTCAGGAGGTGGTTTTCGAACCGAAGGAACGAGCCACGTCAATGACAGCACGGCAATACTCTATTCATAGATTGGATTCAAAGTAACTACCGAGGATAAAAAAAGAGACTGACCGTTACGAAACCCGTGCACCCCACAGCAATCGCGAGTAGAACCACAAACGTGGTATTCATCACCCCGCGCACCGCATTCGCTCCCTCTGCGAGGTTTAATGCCACACCGAACCGGATGTTGACATAAAAGCGCCATCTATTGGTGATAGTCCAATCGTTACGAGGAGCCGTGGCCCGCTCATCTGCACTGTCCTCAGCGTGCTGAAAGGAAGCCAGAGTTTCGATCTGTTGTGATGAATCGTTACAGCCTCGAAGGAGGCGTTTGGTGGTAGGGCAGTAGACGCCGAGGGCTATACAGGTGAAGGAAAACGAGAAGAGGATGCACGCCAGCTTGACGATCGTTGGAACGAGGCGCAACTTGGCCGTACGATTAGCGAGACAAACGAAGGCCACTGCAAGGGGGGCGTTACTTGCGGGGGCCGAGGGGTATTGTGCAATGACGCCAGATATGCCTGAGGAAAGAACGGATGGGATATTGATTGAGCAATCGAGTGGTATTTCCGCCCACAGGGTAAAAAAGCCTATCCTAGTGGATGGGACAGACTAAGAGAAGATTGTGGGTGTGGGGAGGGAACATGCTGAGGAAAAGAGGATGCTGGCTGTATAGCCCTGTAATATAAAGGGACTTCAAGCCGAGCGCGCGCGAGCTGCAGCAGCACAAAAATCAGACCACCTCGATCCCTCGTAATCGCGCTGACACACACCTCGGACATTCCCGCCCCTGTGTCGTCCTTGTCATACATACCCACGTCAGCCCACATGCTCATCTCTTGTCCACGCCCCCCACCTGCCATCATCAACAGTACACCAATCAATGACCGTTCTCATCGGGTGTTTCGCTACTTCCTACCGTGGCCATGTTCAGTGTGCATCTACAAATAAAAGGGGGCGCAATCCTCGTTTCGTCTTGTGCCTGGCGGAGAGCCGAGCCGAGCATGGATGCGGTTGTTCGCAGTAAAAGTGTACGGTATCCAAGGTTTAATTATCGATCAAAACACTTTCCGCTTTGGTCTGATTAACGTGGCGGAGTCTGGATTAGACCGGTGACCGTCTCTCGGCGAGCCCAAAGAGGGATATCTCGCTAGAGAGACCGGTAGATCTGAGTTTAAACTTGGCGGACAGAGATAATTACTCTATAAGGATATGCCCAATAAAGAAATTTGTCATGTGATCACGGTGGTGGTTTTATCATAGTGAACAGTGTTGCCTTTAGGCTCCATACAGCAACGCGTTATTATTATTATCATTAGCATTAGTGGTTTAGCACCTGTTAAGCAAGTGATTGGTGTGACAGGGGTGTTGGATGTATATAATATGAGCTATTTTAAATTGTGGATATGTGCAAGAAAAGTGATTTGATCGGGATTCGAACCCTGGCCCTCCCCTGGCCCCCAAAATGTATACCAGGTGCTCTAACCACTGAGCTACTCAGCCTTTCGTCCTGCCCAACTGGGCTGTCATCTATATTCTGCTGCTTCGACTACACCATGTGACAGATTACAATCTAGCAACTTACGGGATCTCAGTAGTGAACTCAACCTTCAACGCTTCAACCAATCACATCCGACACCTCCTATCACAAGTCACACGCTAACAGGCACTAAACTGCTAATGCTAATGATGATAATTATAATAATGTGTTGCGTATGGAGCCGTATAGCACACACCGTCGTGAATCATGATCACATGACAAATTTCTTTATTGAGCATATCTTATGGAGTAATTATCTCTGTCGCCAAGTTTAAACTCAATCTCCAGGCCTCTATCGAGGTTTACCCTTTAGAGGCCGTTACGAGCTAAGTCTGGATCGTCGCGGTCATCCATCCTAATCCTAACCTCGGTGAAGTGTTCGGTCATCTTACTGTCGTGCTCGTGATTGATTTTAATCTATCGCGTGATCGAGTTAATAACTGACCAAAAAGAGGGCCCCGTGACAATAAAAAAAAGGGACAGGAACAACACCCCACTACTCTTTACCTTTATAATTGACACACATATCGTTGAATCACAAGCGCCTCTATTCGCCGCGCCGCACAAGAGTGTCATTCTTTAGCTGAAACAATCGAAGCGTATGAAAGCATGATCAGCAAACGTTGATTTACTGCACATGGCACGTGTCCCTCGCAGGCGTTTGCGTGCTGTACTAGTATAGATACAGTAGGCGGTCGGGACACGCACGCGAGCGAACCCGCGGGGCTATTCGGCTGCCGCCGGCTCGCTTACACGGTTGCAGTACTCCGCACAGTCAGATAGGCTTACCGTGAATGGAGCAAAATTTTGGGTCAACTCCGCGCAACATGAGTAGCTTATAGGTAAGTTACGGAGTTAGGACGGTCATCTTTGAATACGGGGAAGGAAACCGACAAAGTTTTTGCATCAATCCGAACTCGAACTTACATACAGTACTACTTGTAGAGGAATCGTACCATACCCTACTACGGATTAGTTTGATTAGTTTGCGTTTGCGATTGAATGTGGGCCCACATTCAAAAATTTCTTTTATCGCATGAGAAACAGATGATTAAAGCGACTCGGAAAACGTCCATATCGTACTAGTAGAAGTTTGAGAAATTTTACAAACAGACGAGAGACAGCATAAACAACAAACAGCGCCCTTCTTTCTACGAATTACGTTCTTTCACACGAAGCACAGAGCAAACTTTCCGGAGCGCCGAGTAAGCGACTCCACTCGTGAACACTTTCTAGGCGCAATGACACCAAACAGTTTTACAGTGCTCCAACGCTGGCAGGTACACATACGTCACGCGGTGGCGCAACTACGTACCCATCAACGCACGAGTGAACTCTGCAGGAGCCCCAAACACACTCGACGCTGCGTGCATAGGGAATCGCATTGCAATCATAGCTGGAGATATAACGTAAGAAAAAAAGGTGGAATAATATAAAGGATTTCAGAGAAGACGCACGCATTGTCGTCCGCAGCACACCCGCCGCAGCTAGACAGATCCGAAAACAAGTCGACGCACTCTATTGCGTCATCGCTCGCGCCACGTACGGGGCATGCAGAGAGCGGCGCAGGACATTGGCCCTCGTCGTCCCATTCTAGCTCATCTTCAAACATGTTCCCAAACACGTTTTGATCCTGCAGAGAACGCTTGGAGTGATCACCCTCATGGCGCGGCGTATGCACCTCGCGGCGGTGGTGCACAGCAGACGGCTCCGCTCGGGGAGCGTGTCTGGCAGACGGCCGTGCACGTGGAATGTAGTTGCGCTGGTCATGTCTGGGAGACGGCGCCGCTCGCGGAATGTTGTCGCGGTAGCCATGCTTGGGGGATGGCTCCTGTCGCGGGGCGTGGTTGCGACGTTCTGGCGATGGCTTCGCTCGAGCGACGAAGTTGGGTGGAGCTGCAGGGGATCTGACCCTCGTTGGGTCCCTGGCAGCCACACGTCCTTGATGAGCGCTGTAGCCTATGGAGAACGTACTGGCGAGTGAGATGAGTGCGGCGACGACAGAAACTAAGGTGGTGCGCATGGTTAGCTGGCAAGGGTGGTTGGTTGGAGCAGGAGCAAAGGGGTAAGTGTAGGGGTTCTGGAACCCCGGCAAGATAAATAAATACACAGCGTGCGGATATGCTGTGCTAGATAATCCAGTGCTAGATAATCAGGAGTCATTGGAGAATGCAACCGGGGTTTGGCCAAGAATGCTGATCAATATTCCGCACCATACCTTCTCGTAGGGAAGCAATCCCATTCTGGCAGGGTATTCTGAAATATTTTGGACATCTGCGGAGACAGTATGGCTCGGATAAGCTGATATACCAGTGTATCACGGAAGTCAGGCCCGAATTTTGGGAGTCGGGTGGAGACAAGCAGATAACGGGACATATGACGTGGCTTGCCAAGGGGAGTGAAAGAGGGGGACGGGGTCTATAGATCGTCCAATAGCGCTAAGAGATCTGCCTGTGCATGCAAACATGCATAGAGCGATGTTCGCCGATTTCTCTGCTGTGCTTGACGAATAGGGCGTTATTGGGTGATGTCCCAGCGCCAATATAATGTGCTGTTCCGCAGTCTTGAAAAAAACAACTACTGTGTGGGATACCTTACAGGTAATGATGATGTATAGGAGGTTCTAGGCGTCTCTCTGTCAGGGGAATGTACGTGGCATGCCGATGGCAACATCTTCTGTGGTGTGGTGCGTCTGTGGGTGCCGTATCCACCCCATGCGCATATGTACTTGCCGCGACTACTGGCCAAGGGCCAAGGCAAAGCTGAGGAGACGGATGTGAGGGCCAAGGGAAGGTGTTGACTCAGCTGCGACTTGTTACAAAAATGGCAAGTGAAGATCGGTGGCAACCAAGCGTAAGTGAACCTAACTGCGCAATATTTACGAGATGTGCGTCTATTTATTTTACCGTTGAAATACTCGTTATCTGGCCCTCTGCCCTCCGAGTCTGTTTAACCTCTTAGTGGTTTCCGTAGTCATGGGCCGAGAGGATTCCCTCGTCAACGGTTTCATCGGTTTCATCCTCTTCGACTTCGACGACAGCCTATTTGCACGGCTACTCTCCTACTTGCCAGTCTTGGACTGCATCTGCGTGTTTCGGAATTCGGATGTACAATACAGTACCAACCAACGGGAAAGTACCCCTACAATCTATAGCAGTGAATTCTTCTTGGCCTACACCGTCTTATCTCCACGCGTCGACAATCCTGGATGAAGGTTCCCATGGAGTGACAGAGCCAAACTCGGGGTTTATTACTGTACTCGATGATCAACAACAGGACTTAGACCAGAAGGATCGGGGAATGACGGGAGCTTCATCGCGCAGTCACCAGCTACCTCGGCGTACGCCACCTCTACTTGCACCTCTATCTACGACATCTGTTAGCTAAGGATGAAAGTTCTCCTGCGAATATCGGCTCTGCGGACTCTCACGTTGTCCACACCGCCTCATGCGGCTGCAGACACCGGCATACGGTGACGGTGAATGGGTTGTTGCTGTTTGCACAGTCTGCTATGACAATGAATCTGTGTGCAACGGACGCGAGGAGGCACGAGTATAGGGAGTAGCAGGAAGTGGAAATCAAAGGAAGGGAGGAACGAATGACGGGGTAAAGAAAATCGAGAAGCTAAAGGAATGAAGGAGAAGGGGTAGGTGGGAGTTGATGTATTCAAAAGTGGCAGATCAAAGGTGAAGCAGTACGAATGACGGGGTAGAGAAAATCAAGAAGCTGAAAGGGATGAGAAGACGACGCAAATGGTCAGCAAGGCGGTTACTATGGGACGCAGGGTCGGATGCGTACAGAAGTGTGGGCGCGAACGTGATGTAAAGGAGAGCGAGTAGGAGAAGAGGAGAGAACGTGAGAGAACGTTGAAACTTCATTAATATAATCATATAAAGAACGCGCAGGGAGAGACAATCAGGAATGAGGAAGGGGGGTGGAGATGTAGAGGGTGAAGATCGGGCCAAAACTTTGAGTGTGTGGTGTGGCGACAAGCATACCATATGGCTGATCAGCCAGAGAGATCCACATAACGAGCTGGTAGGGGAACCGGAGGCGAAGTGACAACGAAACCTAGATTCATATGCGTACCTTCATTGGCCCTGATGGCCTGATGGCCTAATGCATGATGCATGATGGCCTGATGACATAGGTATATCATGATGTCCTCGAGCACGTGATGTACAGTATATATTGTGGACCAGTATACATTCTACGTTCGCTCCAACCGTTGATTCCGCCCCGCCGTCAATGTCTTCCTACAAACTTTGGTGTATTATCGAAGGGAAAGGCACTCCCTGGGGATACAGCACTCCCTTTCTTATCATCGCGCCGTCGACTACGTACATCGCTGAATTGAAAGGAACGATCAAAGAAAGGATGAGCCCCCTTCTAGAAAGGGTCGCCTCTCTGAATCTCGCCCTTTGGAAGGTGGGTAGTGGGTAATCTCTATATTTAATTAGACAATACGGCTGACACCGGTTTAGCCTAAGGAGACTATCTGTGTCAAGCCATCTGAAGCTCTTGCCGAGCGCCTCCGAAACTGGTTTTTAGAAGCAGATATTTCGCAATTTGCTGAAAAGTTGGAGCCAACTGATTTAGTTGCGAAGGTCTTCCAAGATTTGAATTCAGAGCCAGAGCTTAACATCATTGTTCGGCTTCCTCAGGGTAAGTGGCGTTCTCAGCCCTCGCTTCATACACCTTATCATCCTCCTTTTTACCCCACCACTCATTGATTTGACCTATTGGTACCATCATCTTCGTCTTGTTGCTTCACCAACATATATCGAACCCTTTGTAAGTGCGCGTTGCTCATCATGCTACCACTATGCTAACTGTATTCGGTAGCACATGCCATTCCTCGGCGGTCGACTCCTTAAGATGACGGTGAGTGCGGATAGCTTGGCATACACGTATTCGAGAGCGACTGACGTTAACCTCTTGCTATTCTTTGGACTGGTTCATATGTGAATTTTCCTAAACCGTCCGCTATATATGACCAACTCTGGTTCATATTGTCCCTACCTCGTATCTCAACCACCGCCCACCAGATCCGCTGGATCAGCGAGCGTTCAAACGGCCACGTTTGTCAACTCCATCTCGGTCGCACTCCTTGCGCATACCCTCAGGTGAGTACAATTCATACACGTATTCTCGTCACTCACATCGATATCAGCGAGCTTATCTACACGAACCAATACAGTATCAGCCCTATACGAAAGGCTGAAGAGAAACCCTTTCATCCTGGTATTGTCATGACATTGGATATTCTCAACACTTTCTAATACTCTGCAGGTTCGCGGCACCCCCGCAAGTGGCAAGACGACACTCACTCGATTACTTGCGCAGCATATCCGTGAGCAAGAGCCAGCAGTGCATATTATTCCAGTATCTGGGTGGCCTCTCGAGAAGATTGAGCAGTGTGGCGGCTGGCAAGTCTATCTTGAACATGTAAAAGGATGGATACAAGGCAAGAGAACTTTCTTCATATTTGACGAAGCGCAATTATCATATGAGGATTTCGAGCTGTGGGGCGAGTTTTTTAAAGATATAGAGGCTTACAACAATCTATTTGTCATCGCCTTCGCCGTCTATGGCAGCCCAACAACCAGCCCTATCATACAACGTATACCATTTTCTATCAGCGACTCGCAGAGAGTCACTTTACGCCGCATTGACCATGGGGATGGCCTCGACCCGGTTGGACTCCTATTCTCCCGAATGGAGTTCGACGACCTCGTGCGCAAACAATTCCCGTCCCCTGAACATTACTTCCATTCATCGTTCTTTGATAACATCTTTGTTCTCACTGGAGGCCATGTGGGAGCCATCCACGACCTCGTGAAAGTTATTGTTTCTCATGATGTACAGTAGGCTTTCTTTATGACGTCGGAGCACATTCGCTGACAGTGTATCTCAGTCATATCGCGAACTTCGGCGCACTCCTGGCCGAGTTTATACGTGGGACGTATTTTTGGCGAAAGTCAATCTACGTGACTTGGTGGTAAGACTGGACAAATCGGCCAGCGTTTTCATAAGGGGCTACCTCGCGATGAACATCTTCAGAAGCCTGCTATCGCTCGCATCTTCTCGAAAGTCCTTTGTGAAGGTCGAATAGTCGAATCTAAATCAGTAATTGGAGAAGACGCGACGGCGCTTCGGCGATGTTTCTACAACGGTTGGCTCCATGCGGACAAGCACTGTAAGTCAACAACGAAGAAGAAATAGTTTATGTTTTTCCGTCACCGCTCCATCGGTGGTTCGTGGAATGGAAGCTGTGGGACACCGTTCCTACAATTCCATTTGAAACAAACAATATTCTTCAGCTTGCGCTCGAAGTCATTTCTAAGTTCTGTCCACGCTTGCTTTCCACCGAACGAAGAATCGGCCCTGGATGCATTCAGCGACTACCGGAGGCGCAATATCAAGATGAATTCTACCGTTGCTGTCACGCGTACTCGAATGGATCGCTCATAACCTTTCCTGAATACGATACGGCGAAAGGGCGAGCCGATTTTTACATACCCTCCAAAGAATGGGGTATGGAACTTCTACGTGACGGTGATCAGCTTGAGCAACACTCGGGTCGGTTTTCGCGATCGGGATTATATGGAACATCTCTACAGCTGGAGGACTACATCATATTAGACTGCCGTAACACGCCGCCAACGCGTGGACACCCTAGTATGCATATATTCTGTCCATCGATTCTCTTTTTGTCAAGCTAACTTCACGCACAGACACTCCGAAATTATACCATGTTGTATTTAGTTATGACTACCAGGAGGTATGTATCCTGGACCACCTGCTGCAAACTGTGCGCGGTGGAGAACTGAGGCTTTTGTCATCCTCGTAATCTTGAATATTGTTTCAACCAATTTAGTTATTTTAATTTTCACGGCACCGCCGAATGCCACTTTCGGTGAATTGTAGGTTCCTTGTAGACTTTTTACGCATTTTGTACTTTTTTTCCCCCCGCTCTATAGAGCTCGTACGAGCTCGTAACAAGTAACATGCAGGTTCCCGATGCGCTCTGTCCATTTATCTCGAAGTCGCGGCTCTGGTCTTGGGGCCAACTAGGCAGGCCTAACTCTGCGTGCTCAATCTATCTCGTGTACTGTAAGGTAGCAATGTACTTTGGCGGCTCGCTCACTGTGCCTTGAAACTGGCCTAGCTGTGCCCGTACCGGCAGAGTCTACTGGTAGCTTAGTCGGGCTCACTAAGCCTATGAATGAATGGGTTGTTTTGGCAGGACAGAGGGCATGCAGGAGCATGAACGTACAGAGTGGTGGGGTCGGTCAGTTAGATAGGATATCCAGGGAAGATAACTTCTAGATACAGCTTAAGAAAATAAAAAGTGTAGTAAGTGATGGCAGTCAGTCGAGCACAACCAATGATGGTTTATGCATGATCGCTTGCATGGATTTGTATTCTAATACTGTCTGAATGACTACCCGTCTCACCACTTCCTACCTTTTAGAGCGCGCTCTTGCGCTATCTGATTTTGTTCATGGAACCACCTTTTAAGATGATCTATGGACTCCTGGAATGTCACGGGCTTCACATTCGTGTTCTTCGGCAGAACTCGAAGACGCAACATCCGACGAACAACGTCTCGCTGAAGGACAGTAGTTTGGACGACCATCAGGGCGATGCCTGTCAAAACATATAGGTTGAGGCCCTGAAAAAAAAAAGGTTGGGCAATGAATAAGGTGACAGGGAGTAGATGAACCACGTACAGATGGGAATTGGCCCATAAGTGGGATAGAAATAACCGAGACAACGCGGAAGGCATTGACCATGTGAGCCGCAGTCGTGCGATCCGCCGTCGCTGCCATATCGCTTGCGCCGACCTGTAGAAACCAGACGCGGTCAGTAAGAGGAATAGCTCAGCACAGAGGGCGGAGAAGCACGCACATGAAGCTGCAGGTTCATGAGCACCGCCGAAGCAATCGGTAAGACGTAGTACGGGTCTGGAACCGTGAGATCGGGGAGGAACGAGACGCCGCTCCAATGCAACTGCTCGAGAGGGAGAGCGCATAGACGCTTGACGCCGAAGAACATCCCGAGCGTGACGGGAAGCTGCACGAACGGCATCAACAACATGGGTAGCATGCTCACGCCCGACTCCTGGTACACCTTGCGTTGCTTGAGTGCGACACGCTGCACCGCGACCTTGTCTCCGGACTTGTACGCCTTGTCAAGCTCCTGCTTGAGCTCGATCAGACGCGGTTGGTGCGGTGCGAGCGCGGAAGAGTTGCGGAGCTGCTTGATAGAGAACGGGAGCAGTAGCAGGCGCGAGACAAGCGTTCCCGCGATGATGGTGTAGAACCAGGGCAAACCGGTCGAGACATTGACGAGCTCGAGCATCCACGAGGACAAGCCGGCGGGGGACCAGCCAGCAAGCCCTAACGCTGCGAGGTCACCATATTGTAGAGGAGTGAGCGCCGCAAGTGTGTCAAGAGCGTCGGATTGGGGTAGAGGGGAAGCCGACGCGACGGCCTCGGCGGGAATAGCTTCTGCAGTCGGTGTGGTGTGAGAAGTTGGAGCGCTGGACGCGACCTCTGGTGGGGCTGAGACGGGCTCGGAAATGGGTGTATCCGCTGGCACAGTTCCTGGGGGTACGACATCTGTCTTTTTTGAAAAGAGCCATATGCTCCGTGTTCCGAGAGGGACGTGTACTCGTGGCGGACGCGGTGGGAGGCCGGCGCGCTGGGTATGTGATCAGCGTTGCTCCAGCGAGGTCAGCAAATTAACAACAAGCTTACAGGCGATCGCAGCTGCGCCGAAGATGGTATAATATACCGCCTCGTTGACCTACGGTAAGAGTTATAAGCGGGAGTTTGGTGAGGACTAGCGACACACCTTGCTCCGACGCACTGAAGTCTCGATAACATGGAAGTAGGTGATCGACTTATAAGGCCTTTTGGAAGGAGTAATGCGTCTCGAGTACTAAGGGGCTGGCGATATCCCTAGCCAGCTCGCGTTTGACGCTTCAGAATCAGGCGGACGACGGAGAGGTGGTGATTCAGGATTAATGACCGTGGCTCTAGTCCAAATATGGCAACACCTGTAGGTGAGCAGTACAATTTTTTTGACTGGCACCAAATGCACTCTTATCTAGTTAACACTTATTGGAAAACCATGTTAGGATTATGATTCAAAAAGATCACTGGCGAATTTTATTTGAGCCCCTGCTACGACACATAGAAGGACTAGTAACCCATACAATGCCTGAACGAAGAAAATAGTAAATAGAACATTCACATCCCATCCGGCTGCATTGGTACAGCCTGGCCACCTTTCGCCGCTGTTGGGGTAAACGTGTGCCAGCGGTCGTTGAACCGAACATCAAGGGGTCGTCCCCCATACATGTATTGCTGAAACTTCGCTGTGTCCCCCCACCATTTCAGATACGGACGAAAACTTGTCGAGAAAGGAACCCACCGATGGCTGTCTCTGCTTCTGCAACTTGACCAAATTGAACCACACCCGCACCCTTCGACCGTGTCCCATCAAATAAGATCTCTGCAAGTTCAACCTGACCCGTCGTCTCAAATAGTTCGACCAAATCCTCATTTGCCGTCGACCATGGTAGCTGCCGATTGCGCCAAATCAGCGACAGGATCCGAAACGACTCCAAGTCTACTCACATTGCGAACCATGATTTGTTGACTGGGCTCTGACTCGTAAGCCCCCGCGCCATAACCACCACTGTACCCTCCAGCAAATCCCCCATCATACGTCGAACCACCGTATCCACCTGCCTGCTGGTCCGGACCCGAGTAATCCTTATACAGATCCTGGTCCGAGAAGTTGCGACCGCCAGCAGCATATCCGCCGCCGCCGCCACCGCCACCACGTCCATAACCTCCGCGTCCTCCATAGGGCGAGCCTCGTAGTCCACCACGGAAGCCACGCAATCCACCACGGAAACCGCCCCGGTGACCTCCCGGCCCAGACAACCCGGCATAACGATCCTAAACAAAGAACATAAGCATCAAGACATCAATACGGTGTGAGCCTCACCTCGCGGACTTCGAGGATACGACCATACCAGTCAAATCCGTTGTACATGCCTGGTCATATCATGAATACCGCAGAGAGCCGAAACTAGATGAATCGTCGCGCACTAATAGCTTGTTGAGCATCCTTCGAAGTTTCAAATATAACCGTGCCACTGCCTTTAGGCCGGCCATCTGCCCCGATGTTGATGTCGGCACGTATAATGTTGCCCGCAGACCTAAATAAATCCTTCAAATCCTGCCATCCTGCTTGATAAGGGAGCTGCAAAGGATTGAGCCGAGGACAGATATAATATGGCAGGAACACTCACATTTCCAACATAAAGCTGATTGCCCGGATTTTGACTGAAGGAGTTATGATATGCAGGACGAGGTGGTGGTCCAGCAGTGAGTCCTTGACCAGCCATTGCCATACCTATTTTTCCCGGAACGGGTGTAGCACCAAAACGCGACTCGTTCTCTCGATCCTATTTATTTATGAATAAATCAATCAAGTGAAACAGAAAATTAGAGCAAACCTCTCGAATGAACACAGGGCGACCCAAGAGCGGCTGCTCCGAAAGTTCGCGAATGGCACGCTGAGAATCCTCCTGAGAGGCAAACTCGACAATTCTAATAATTAAAGGTCAGAACGCCTCTAAAGGAAAACAAGCCAAAAGATATACATACCCACACCCCTTGGAGATGCCAGTTGGGGTGACGAGCACCTCGGCAAACAGGACCTCACCAGCTAATAGCCCCGACAATCAGCTCAACCATCCTGCATCTCACTATGGCCCATCGAAACCGGGAAAAGGAAACCAGTGAACCCCACAACTCATCGGCCGCATCCAGACCCCGCCCCTCGCACCTCGAGAGCGAGCTCGTAATCTCACTGGAGCCGCCTCCGCTGCTGCTGCTGCTGCCGCCGCCGCCACTACAGCCACCAGAACCAAAAAAAAAACAAGAGGCCAGCTACTAAAACGCCCCCACCCACCTCCCCGCATGAACTCGATCAAGTCGCGGTACTTGACGTCGTAGCTAAGGTTGCCGACATACACGCGATTCTCCCGCTTGCTGTGTTTCGCGAATTCGGCCGCTTCTTCATGGGGCGCATTTATCGGCCCACCGAGAGAGCGCGGCAATGCCTCCGACGATTTGCGATCGCGATCCCGTGAACGGCTACGAGAAGAGCCGCCACGGGATCGCGAACGGCGCGAACGACGGCGGCCGGGTGAAGCCGAGCGACGCCGTGAGCGAGAAGGGGAACGAGAACGAGAACGCGGTGAGCGCGAGCGCGAGCGCCGTCGACGCTAAAGATAAGGAAAGTACATGAGGTAATATTAGTGTGGAAGGGCGAGGGAAACGCACGTCGCTGCGTCGCTCGCGACCCTCTGGTTCCCAGTGATCGCCACCGCCACCGCGCCTGCTTCGAGCTGTGACGAGTAACTATCAGCGAGGAGAGAAAGAATGATAACTGGGGAATGGCATGCCAGAGTCCCGTCTGTCGCGATCCCTGTCTCTGTCACGGTCTCTTTCGCGTCGCGAGTCTCTATCCCTTTCACGATCTCTGTCACGGTCATAGTCTCTGTCCTTTTCCTTGTCGAGGTCGTCTTTGGTCTTCATGTCGACATCCATGATAAGCTGAGACGTTGGGAGTGTGGTCAGTGAAGAAAACAGTTCGAGTAATACAAGCTCCGCTCAACAAAATTAGAAACTGTTGAAATTATGTCATCGAATCCGTACAAGGTCTGGTGGCGCCTGGAATGGTTCGGGTTTACACAAACCGCTGAAATATGTTCACAGAAGGAACGAACAAAAACTTGAATGCGCTCGAAAAATTCCGGAATGAGAACGTCGCACATGGTAAAATAATCTCTTGGTATGTGCCGGTTGCTCCAGGTCATGAAACTATACCCTCATGTGATGAGAATGCCAGGGAGACCGAGTCCGCCGCCTTCATGGAGAGTACCATTAGGGAAGACCGAAAAGGAGGTTCGCTGACGGGGTGTTTATGAGTCGAGTCATGATAATCATGGCACCGACAGGCACCTCAGCCTTACCCGAGCGGACTGGTAGTGTGAGGCAAACACCCTTCACGGGTGTATGCAATGGAAATTTAGTGCTCGAACCAAACCTTCAATGCAGATACTCGTGTACCCATTCGTGTCAGACATCGACACCTATTACGCCTTCTTACGGCCAGCTTTCAAGGCCGCCTCCTATAGCACATTCGAGGCCAAAGTTACCTTCTGCGGCTCGACCTGTGCAGACACTTGCCCCAAGCGCCATCCAATCGACGAATGGCATCTCAGCCGAGGTTACTGTATTCCCTTGGGTTGGGTCCAAGCTTCAAGATCTTGACGGCCCTGGATACATGATCAACGAGACGACGGCATGGATCACTTTACAAAGCCTTTCGAGAACAGTTCAAATAAATTATCCTTCTATATTCATCACGTATTCTACGTGTTTAGTCTACTCGCAGGCAAACCCTAGTTCGGAGGTTAACAAAGTGCCTCTCATACAACGAGGCTGAAAAATAGAACATACAAATCGCCTTTGATTTGCCAGTCTCAGGGGAGTACTGAGTGGCTACATATGAATTTGCAGTCGTTTTCTGGATTGCTACAGTCACAGGGGATGAGACGCCCGACGAGAGTATCAGTCACCGGGCCAGGCCCTAGATCGAAAGTTAGCAAGTTCAGTCTCATACAACGAGATCGAGAAACTAAAGAGGAGCTTACCAAATCGCTTCTCGTTAGCGGTGCTGACGACCGGTGAGGACTCAAAGTCTAGATCAAAAATTAGCAAAGCCCTTCTCGTACAACGAGGCCGAAAAAGAGGAACTGGAACTGACGCGCAGGAGCAACGGCGGCAGCATTCACGGAGGATGTCAAACTTGCACCGAGGACTGTGAGAGCGATGAATGCTTGAACGATGAAGGACTTGGAGATCATTCCGACAAGGACAAGACAGTAGGGTGGAATGAAAGGGCGTAAGAGAAGTGAAGCGGCGAAAAGATAGCACTGAAGCAAGAAGGATAGAGACTGCTAGGCACCTGTTCTCTGAAGACAGGTGACGAACGGTGTTGATGAAAGAGAGCAGAGCTGAGGCTCGAGACTTTTATACATGTTGGAGACTCGCCGTCGTCGCCGAGAGGCGTCCTACCCCTAAAAAATTGATCGCTCGCTAGCAGGGAGGGTTTTTCCTGAATTGGTTTGGCTCATCTGGCTCAGGCTACGGCAAGCTGTGGCAGTACTGTGGCAGAGGTATTGTATGCAAAGTACAGTATCCATCAAGAGTCAGGGCCGCTAGGCTTGTGCGTTCGCGTCGCGTAATCCCGATCCTTCCCTTTTGCGTCTGTTGTTGGATGTCATGATGAGTAATCTTCGTGTTCGCTTTGCCGAGTGTGATGAACACGGCACGGGAAAAACCGGATCACCGTACTAGCGGGATGACCCTGTGATCGCCGTGCCCCATGGTCGCCGTGATGCTGTAATGTTGCCATTTTGTCCGCCATGGCCGGGCTCCAGCGAGCTAAGTAGGGCTAATATCATTTCACCTGCTACTTAGCACTTACTGTAGTGTCTTGCATATTGATCCGGACAAGTAGTTTTGCGCCCGTGAGCTTGTACGTATTTGTTCCTCCCTCCGTCACGCCGCTTGATAGTGCCTGCACAGCCTGAGCAATTTCGAGGGCAAATAGTCCGATGCCAGTGGTTCTACGACTTAACCTTCCTCTTGACAAGATTGTGCTTTTGTCTGGCCGTAGTTGAACCACCATCTCAGATTTTACATCTGTATGATATATTTGGACAGATGATGGTGAGTCACTACTCACTGGACCTTCAGTTTTTACTGTAATTCGAATTTACAGTACTATTTCCCCCGTGTGTACAACTAGGCACAGAAGTAGCATGTTGTCGCAGAGGCAGGCAAGTTGTTCTTGAATATAAAGGGGTAGAACCCTCAGGTGTACTCCCTGGTGCTGGTGAAAGTTCCCGTGAGGAAGCGAAGTATGTCAAGACATGCAAACTGAGATGATGATGAGTTTTGAGTTTTGCGAGCGTGCGTGACAGAACGTCACTTGGGAGGAACAAATACGTACAAGCTCACGGGCGCAAAACTACTTTGTCCGGATTGATCAATATTCAAGACACTAAGTGCTAAGTCGCAGGTGAACATGAAATGATATCAGCCCCACTTAGCTCGCTGGAGCGGGCCCGGCCATGGCGGACAAAATGGCACATTACAGCATCACGGCGACGGGGCAAGCACAGCAATCACACATCCCGCTAGTACAGGTGGACCGGTTTTTCCCGTGTTCATGACACTTGGCAAAGCGAACATGAAGATTACTGAGTTCGGGCCAGTCAGTGCACATGTGGGGGTGCTGGCGTATCATGACATTCAACAACAGACGCAAAAGGTAAGGTAAGGGATTACGCGACGCGAATGCATAGCCTAACTAGCGGCCATGACTGTTGATTGATGGATACTGTACTTTGCATACAATACATCTGCCACAGTACTGCCACAGCTTGCAGCAGCCAGCCAGATGAACCAAACCAATTCAGGGAAAGCCTCACTGCTAGCGAACTTAGGGATACGGCGCCTTTCGAGTCTGCACATGTATAAAGCCTCAAGCCTCAGCCCTGCTCTCTTTCATCAATACCGTTCGTCACCTACTATCTTCAGAGAACAGGTGCCTTGTAGTCTCCATCCTTCTTACTTCAGTGCTATTTCTTCGCCGCTTCACTTCTCTTACGCCCTTTCATTCCACCCTACTGTCTTGTCGAAATGATCTCCAAGTCATTCATCGCTCAAGCATTCATTGCTCTCACAATCTTCGCTGCAAGTTTGACATCTTCCGTGAATGCTGCCGCCGTTGCTCCTGCTCGTCAGTTCCTTTTTTCGGTCTCGTTGTATGAGAAGGAAGGACTTTTCTAACTTCTGATCTAGGGATAGTCGACTTTGCACAGAAGGCCACCGTGCCGACGACCGCTACAGCTACTAACAAGAGGAGATTCAGTAAGCTCCTCTTCAGTTTCTCGGTCTCGTTATACGAGACTGACTTTGCTAACTTCCGATCTAGGGCCTCGCTCAGTGTTTGAAGATATCGCCGGGACCACCGACTGTGCCAAAGAATGCAAGGGTGACCCGAACTGCGAATTCACATGTGAGGATGCTGACTTGGGAGGCTTTGGTGGGTGAGACCGGTAATCAAAGGCAATTTCGTATGTTTCTCTTTCTCGGCTTCGTTGTATAAGAAACACCTTGCTAACCTCCGAACCAGGGTTTGCCTGCGAGTAGACTAAACATGTAGAATATGTGATGAACAGAGTAGTAGGGGCTAATTTATTTGAACATATGTTCTCGACTCGAAAGACTTTGTAAAGTGGTCCATTTTGTCGTCCCGTTGATTGTGTGAGTGTGTCCAGGGCCGTCAAGCTCTTAAGACTTGGACCCAACCCAAGGAAATATACTAGTAACCTCGGCAGACATGCCGTTCGTCGATTGAATGTTGCTTGGAGCAAATGTCTGCGCCGCGTAGGCCGAGCTGCGGATGGTAACTTTGGCCTTGAATTTGCTCCTGTTGCTATAGGTGACGGCCTTGAAAGCTAGCCGTACTAAGAAGGCGTAATAGGTGTCGATGTTTGACAGGCATGGATACTGTACATGTGTATCTGCATTGAAGGTTCGGTTCATACACTGGGTCACTTACGCTAGAGATCGTGAGATATGACGTCGTGCGCAATACTCCTCCTCGACACCTGGGATGTGTGAATAGTATGAACTATGCTCCTCCTCAAAGTATATGCAAGTATGTGAGAGTATAAAGCACTTCAAGGTTAACGTTGTTAACTCGATTTCAACTTGCACCGTCGAGTTGAGTCAGTTGTCGACACCGGTATGATACATGCCACTTCGGTGGATCTTCGGATGGCGGGTACCAGATACCCATTGGATTGGGAAGGCGACCTCAGCCTAAAAGAGGCGTGGCCAATACACCCAGTCCCGTGGAGGGTGTTTGAATTTGCCCCTCACACCACCAGCCTGCTCGGGTAAGGCTGTGCGCAGACTGTATTTTGATAACACACTAGTACTAGTCCCCGGATTCCAGTACAGTGTACTAGCGCGTGTTCCAATCTTTCAGAGCTTGAAAGCCATCTCCAAAATTATTTACGCCTGTCTCTTGAGGCATCCAAGTGTGATTGATGCCTTACGGGTAACGCTCATATGGACTCATAAACACCCCGTCAGCGAACCTCCTTTCGGTCTTCCCTAACGGTACTCTCCATGAAGGCGGCGGACTCGGTCTCCCTGGCATTCTCATCACATGAGGGTATAGTTTCATGACCCGGAGCAACCGGCACAGACCAAGAGATTGTTTTATCATGTGCGACGTTCCCATTCCGAAATCTTTGAACGCTACCGGAAGTCCCCAACTCTTCGAACTCGAAGCGCGTCCAAGAAGTACTTCAAATTTTGGAAGAGACAGGAACCTGTGTAAAACCACAGGCGAGATGGGACCCGGGCGCAAAACTACTTGTCCGGATCAATATGCAAGACACTAAGTGCTAAGCAGCAGGTGAAATGATATCAGCCCTACTTAGCTCGCTGGAGCCCGGCCATGGCGGACAAAATGGCACATTACAGCATGATCCCGCTAGTACAGGTGGTCCGGTTTCTCCCGTGTTCATGACACTCGGCAAAGCGAACACGAACATAACTGAGTTCGGGCCAGTGTTCACATGTGGCGGTGCTGGCGCGTCATGACATGCATGACATCCAACAACAGACGCAAAAGGGAAGGGTCGGGATTACGCGACGCGAACGCACAAGCCTAGCGGCCCTGACTCTTGATGGATATTGTACTTTGCATACAATACCTCTGCCACAGTACTGCCACAGCTTGCGGTAGCCTGAGCCAGATGAGCCAATCCAATTCAGGAGAAACCCTCCCTGCTAGCGAGCGATCAATTTTTTAGGGGTAGGACGCCTCTCGGCGACGACGGCGAGTCTCCAACATGTATAAAAGCCTCGAGCCTCAGCCCTGCTCTCTTTCATCAACAGTTCGTCACCTGTCTTCAGAGAACAGGTGCCTTGTAGTCTCTATCCTTGTTTCAGTGCTATCTTTTCACCGCTTCACTTCTCTTACGCCCTTTCATTCCATCCTGCTGTCTTGTCGAAATGGTCTCCAAGTCCTTCATCGTTCAAGCATTCATTACTCTCACAGTCCTCGATGCAAATTTGACATCCTCCGTGAATGCTGCCGCCATCGCTCCTGCTTGTCAGTTCCTCTTTTTTGGCCTCGTTGTACAAGAAGGGCTTTGCTAACTTTTGATCTAGACTTTGAGTCTTCACCGGTTTCACCGGTCGTTGGCACCGCTAACAAGAAGCGATTCGGTAAGCTCCTCTTTAGTTTCTCGATCTCGTTGTATGAGATTGAACTTGTTAACTTTCGATCTAGGGCCTGGCCCGGTGACTGATACTCTCGCCGGGCGTGTCGATAGCGATCCATATGACGATAACAGTCCACGTTATGACGGCTGCGAACTTATGTAAGAACCCAGTACTCCCCTGAGACTGGCAAATCAAAGGCGATTTGTATGTTCTCTTTTTCAGCCTCGTTGTATGAGAACCACTTTGTTAACCTCCGAACTAGAGTTTGCCTGGGAGTAGACTATACACGTAGAATATGTGATGAATATAGAAGGCTAATTTATTTGACTCGGAACTGTTCTCGAAAGGCTTTGTAAAGTGATCCATGCCGTCGTCCCGTTGATCGTGTATCCAGGGCCGTCAAGCTCTTGAGGCTTGGACCCAACCCAAGGGAATACAGTAACCTCGGTTGAGATGCCGTTCGTCGATTGGATGGTGCTTGGAGCAAGTGTCTGCACAGGCCGAGCCGTAGATGGTAACTTTGGCTTGAAAGCTGGCCGTAAGAAGGCGTAATAGGTGTCGATGTCTGACACGCATGGGTACACGAGTATCTGCATTGAAGGTTTGGTTCGAGCACTAAATTTCCATTGCATACACCCGTGAAGGGTGTTTGCCTCACACTACCAGTCCGCTCGGGTAAGGCTGAGGTGCCTGTCGGTGCCATGATTATCATGACTCGACTTATAAACACACCGTCAGCGAACCCCCTTTCCTCGGTCTTCCCTAATGGTACTCTCCATGAAGGCGGCGGACTCGGTCTCCCTGGCATTCTCATCACATGAGGGTATAGTTTCATGACCCGGAGCAACCGGCACAGACCATGAGATTATTTTACCATGTGCGATGTTCCCATTCCAGAAGTTTTCGAGCGCGTTCAAGTTTTTGTTCTTTCTGTGAACAAATTTCAGCAGTTGCATCGAACCACTTATTCCAGGCAAGCGCGCGCGCGCGCGGGATGGTAACGGAGGGGTCCCGGTGGCCACCACACCAAGTGTCGATGACATAATTTCAACAGTTTCTAATTTTGGCGAGCGGAGCTTGTATTACTCGAACTTTTTTCTTACCACACACCTGTTCAACGTCTCAGCTTATCATGGATGTCGACATGAAGACCAAAGACGACCTCGACAAGGAAAAGGACAGAGACTATGACCGTGACAGAGATCGCGAAAGGGATAGAGACTCGCGACGCGAAAGAGACCGCGACAGAGACAGGGATCGCGACAGACGGGACTCTGGCATGCCATTCCCTGGTTATCATTCCTTCTCTCATCGCTGATAGTTACTCGTCACAGCTCGAAGCAGGCGCGGTGGCGGTGGCGATCACTGGGAACCAGAGGGCCGCGAGCGACGCAGCGACGTGCGTTTCCCTCGCCCTTCCACTCTAATATTACCTCATGTACTTTCCTTATCTTTAGCGTCGACGGCGCTCGCGCTCGCGCTCACCGCGTTCTCGTTCTCGTTCCCCTTCTCGCTCACGGCGTCGCTCGGCTTCACCCGGCCGCCGTCGTTCGCGCCGTTCGCGATCCCGTGGCGGCTCTTCGCGTAGCCGTTCACGCGATCGCGATCGCAAGTCGTCGGAGGCATTGCCGCGCTCTCTCGGTGGGCCGATAAATGCGCCCCATGAAGAAGCGGCCGAATTCGCGAAACATAGCAAGCGGGAGAATCGCGTGTATGTCGGCAACCTTAGCTACGACGTCAAGTACCGCGACTTGATCGAGTTCATGCGGGGAGGTGGGTGGGGGCGTTTTAGTAGCTGGCCTCTTGTTTTTTTTTTGGTTCTGGTGGCTGTAGTGGCGGCGGCGGCAGCAGCAGCAGCAGCGGAGGCGGCTCCAGTGAGATTACGAGCTCGCTCTCGAGGTGCGAGGGCGGGGTCTGGATGCGGCCAATGAGTTGTGGGGCTCACTGGTTTCCTTTTCCCGGTTTCGATGGGCCATAGTGAGATGCAGGATGGTTGAGCTGATTGTCGGGGCTATTAGCTGGTGAGGTCCTGTTTGCCGAGGTGCTCGTCACCCCAACTGGCATCTCCAAGGGGTGTGGGTATGTATATCTTTTGGCTTGTTTTCCTTTAGAGGCGTTCTGACCTTTAATTATTAGAATTGTCGAGTTTGCCTCTCAGGAGGATTCTCAGCGTGCCATTCGCGAACTTTCGGAGCAGCCGCTCTTGGGTCGCCCTGTGTTCATTCGAGAGGTTTGCTCTAATTTTCTGTTTCACTTGATTGATTTATTCATAAATAAATAGGATCGAGAGAACGAGTCGCGTTTTGGTGCTACACCCGTTCCGGGAAAAATAGGTATGGCAATGGCTGGTCAAGGACTCACTGCTGGACCACCACCTCGTCCTGCATATCATAACTCCTTCAGTCAAAATCCGGGCAATCAGCTTTATGTTGGAAATGTGAGTGTTCCTGCCATATTATATCTGTCCTCGGCTCAATCGTTTGCAGCTCCCTTATCAAGCAGGGTGGCAGGATTTGAAGGATTTATTCAGGTCTGCTGGCAACATTATACGTGCCGACATCAACATCGGGGCAGATGGTAGGCCTAAAGGCAGTGGCACGGTGATATTCGAAACTTCGAAGGACGCTCAACAAGCTATTAGTGCGTGACGATTCATCTAGTTTCGGCCCTCTGCGGTATTCATGATGTGACCAGGCATGTACAACGGGTTTGACTGGTATGGTCGAATCCTTGAAGTCCGCGAGGTGAGGCTCACACCGTATTGATGTCTTGACGTTTATGTTCTTTGTTTAGGATCGTTATGCCGGGTTGTCTGGGCCAGGGGGTCACCGGGGCGGTTTCCGTGGTGGATTGCGTGGCTTCCGTGGTGGACTACGAGGCTCGCCCTATGGAGGACGCGGAGGTTATGGACGTGGTGGTGGTGGCGGCGGCGGCGGATATGCTGCTGGCGGTCGCAACTTCTCGGACCAGGATCTGTATAAGGATTACTCGGGTCCGGACCAGCAAGCGGGTGGATACGGTGGTTCAACGTATGATGGGGGATTTGCTGGAGGGTACAGTGGTGGTTATGGCGCGGGGGCTTACGAGTCAGAGCCCAGTCAACAAATCATGGTCCGCAATGTGAGTAGACTTGGAGTCGTTTCGGATCCTGTCGCTGATTTGGCTCAATCGGCAGCTACCATGGTCGACGGCAAATGAGGATTTGGTCGAACTATTTGAGACGACGGGTCAGGTTGAACTTGCAGAGATCTTATTTGATGGGACACGGTCGAAGGGTGCGGGTGTGGTTCAATTTGGTCAAGTTGCAGAAGCAGAGACAGCCATCGGTGGGTTCCTTTCTCGACAAGTTTTCGTCCGTATCTGAAATGGTGGGGGACACAGCGAAGTTTCAGCAATACATGTATGGGGGACGACCCCTTGATGTTCGGTTCAACGACCGCTGGCACACGTTTACCCCAACAGCGGCGAAAGGTGGCCAGGCTGTACCAATGCAGCCGGATGGGATGTGAATGTTCTATTTACTATTTTCTTCGTTCAGGCATTGTATGGGTTACTAGTCCTTCTATGTGTCGTAGCAGGGGCTCAATAAAATTCGCCAGTGATCTTTTTGAATCATTATCCTAACATGCTTTTCTAATAAGTGTTAACTATAAGAGTGCATTTGGTGCGAGCCATAAAAATTGTAACCGCTCGCAAAGACCAACTACACTACTACAGTATACTGTAGAGCCAACGCGTAAGGACGTCGGACGTCGGATAACAACGGTCCGACGCCCGGTCCCGCAACCTTTATGACAACGAGGAGGCGGCACAGATATCAGTAAGTTCAGAATAATTTGTTTTCTTCCTCCAGTTTTACATGTCTCTTCAGCGGTCACCGACGAGACTCCTTTATTTGCGCAGATGTCGACGAGCTTGTCGAACTGCGTGCTCACCAACGCACCTACAACGGGGCCTATGTGCGAACAGCGCTCGGAATCCTAGGATATTCCCTGGCTGTGCTAAGACTCTTCGACCGCAAGTTCTATCGCAGTATGCCTGATTTTTCCGTTTTTTTTTATCTCTTCCTGATTGCCCTTCATCTTCGTCATCTCTTCATCCCGTACCAGTCGGCCTATTATATGCCGCCCTCGCTTTTCTCTTATCTGTCTGCGCATTCCTCCGTGCACGCCATTCGCGGCACGGCTATGCAGATCGGAGCGACACTGGCGATTCTACCAATGTTCCAGCGATACGTACCGTTGGACAGGATCACAAGCAATTGTTCGGGCGGCCATTCGTGACCGCGGGGCGCATCGTAGCTTTCGTTGCTTGCATTGTCGCTACGACGGAGATAGTCCTTCTTGTTCTTGTTTTCCAGCTATGAATCCGCGATCATGTCTCAATGTTGTAACAATAGGAAGTCTTAAGACCAAATGTACACCATACGCAATCATTTATAACCTGTATCTCAACTTCTCAGCTAGAAATTGTCACACCACAGAACTTTGAGGTCTGAATCCCTGCCTCAGAACATGATCGTATAGATGCCTCTGAATGCCCACTCTCAGGCCGGCTGTCGGGAGTACTCGGTACAGACATTCCATTGAGGATGTTCTTGTCCGCCCTACCAAAGTCGTGGCGAACGTTTCATGTCCAAGATATTCAATATATTTTACCGGCACCTACAGTATTTATGTAAGAATGTCGGAAATACGAAGGAACGTCAGATTCGAAGGGAAGGACCGTGGAAACACAGTTATGTAGCTAATCCAAAGGAATGTCGAAAGACAAAAGGATCGTGGAAACTCTGTACTAGAGACACGACGAATAACGCGAGAGCGGAGCACCAGTGAGACACCATGCAGCCCGAACCATTGAGGGTATAAGAAAGATTGTCGTCAAATGCCGGAATCCATTAAAAAAATAAAAATAGTATGATTGTTGAATCGTACGCAGAAATCCTCAGAGGATTTGGGAATGAGGAACGTCCGGACCTCAAGACGCGTAGATTTCGGTGCCTTGTTCGTGCCTTGCCCTTGGTCTGTACCGCGACTTCTCGATGTGCGTTCTAACGCTCTCATGGAACAAAGGACTGGGCGGGACACATCGGCCACGACCCCGATGGGAGCTGTGGACGAAGTTAATAACGCTGTGGGATCCAGCATCTGCAGTAAATCTCACCTTATTTTCTTAACCCATTTTCCTTTCTTGGTCAAAATGGGGTACCTCGTAGGGATGATTTCAAGAAGCCACCATACACGAGCATCTTTCAATTGGTCGTTGATCCTATCTTCCACGTCCCTGGCGTCCAGCGAGCTCGAGTCATAACTTTGCAGAGATGCTAGGGACCGCTGCCCACTTAGTCCCAAACTGCTCTCGCCACTTCCGCTGGAACCCCGAAATGAGGACTGACTCGGCGATGGGGGAGGTTGTAGGATATCAACGGGGACGTTCCGCGATCGAAGGCTTTGGGATCGAATAAAACGCCGTAGTCAGCCTGAATGAGCCCCTGGATCATCCAGCGAAGCGAAATATTGGAGAATGTGTGCTTCTGTTTGTACAATACTGAACCTCTACCAACATCTATACTGTACTATCAGCTCGCAAACCCGTGACAGGGGACAGAAGAACGTACCAGCATGGCTCCCAACAAACCAGACTTCTTTTAAACCTGACTCATTCGGGAATTTCTCGTCCGTGGGGCTCTCTGGATTAGCCTGTCTTGGCCTATTCGGCTTGCTATGATGATGGAATCTGGGGTAGCTGTTTGTCAACAAAATGTATGTCCGCGTGGTCCGATGTGAGCCCGAAAATAATGTGTTGTTTCATTGATCTTGTCCGCCTTGTGGAGTCTGTCCAGCTATGCACACTGGAGGAACGGCGTCTGTGGGGAGTAAGATAAACTCCGGGTATGGAGAGGCAAAACACGCCCTTGGAAGGAAACTTGTGGGTCACCGGCACACGGCACTGGCAGTAGGGTAGTCAGTACACCTGACCTTCTCATAGCGCATATAGTGGTTGTCCGATTGGTTCGAACGCTGGCTCGTCCCATACGCCGCGTCGGTGCACGTACGGGCAACGAGGTCACGTGAGACCACTCCCTCTCGGACTCTCATATCTGCAGAGGCGCGTACCGAAGTTGCTCGCAATTCTGCGTATGACCGTACTACTGTTAATCTGAGAGTCATTGATATTAATGCGTTTGTTGTGGAAGAGGTGGTTGTACAGTAACGAGGGACTGCCAGAGGCCATGCGCGGTCGATTATCAGGAATTGGCATAGCGTTGTGTGCTGCCAGTGTGACTCGGCTTTGAACATGACTTGAATGTACAGTGTTTTCACGTTCCTTTACACACCACATTGAGATGTGTCTCTGACGTCTTTCCACATGTATATTTTCACAGTTTTAAGTAGTAGGGGCATTGTAAAGGTTCTTGAGACCATGTTTCACGGCTTCTATAGTCCGATTTAGGTGAATAGCATTAATGACACCTCGATTTCAAGAGAGCACTGAAATGTCACGAAATGCAGTCGTTTACACACCCTGTGACAGTGTGACGACACGCGTTTGTTGCTGCCTGGATGCAGTCACGCACAATTGTGAGAGCACCAAACAGGTTGTCACGCCAAACTGAGGCTGTCACGCTGGATTGCGGCCGCAACTAAAACTCCATATAGCTCTTGCAATTTTCCTCTGATCCCTATCATACAGAAGGGAGAAATGTAAAAAATAGTGTGATTTATTTGATAGATGCTTGAAAGAGGGTCAAAGATAGTAGTAATTTTATTAAAATTGGCATTACAAAAGTTGAAATTGCCGCGTCAAGTCATTTCTCCGAGGTAAAGCTTGTCTCCCTCCCTCACATCTCAACAAATTTCCCCCATATATCTACCAGACGTGGGCCATGGGCTATTAATCATGTATGCCAAGTTGTGAGTGGATACCATGCGATGTGAGGAAGCTCGCCTATAAGTGTGTAAAGGAGTGGTGGTGTGTAAAGGAACGTGAGAACACTGTACGACTCAACGGTGCATTTGCCTAAATTTAATCTTTGTCTCGCACGAAATCGGAGGTATGTTCTGTCAGGAGAAGCCTTCAACTTAGGGAAAGAGCATGTCCATCCTCTGTCGGTGTTCGTGGGCACTCTTCAGTGGATTCGGGTAGGCGTGCTATTATACGCTCAAATAACGAAGGTACTGTAAAGTAGGCTAGCGTTATTAACAATATCACATGTAATAAGTATTGATGTTAATATTGATTCAATCGGGCCAACGTCGCCAAGCCTTGAGGTGAATCACTTTCGACACCACTCTCTGGCAATGCAAGATGTAATGGTGTCAAATCATCACTAACACATCGCTGTACGAGAGGTGAAAATCTGATCGAGTAATAACCCGACGATGAGGTTAAAACCCTCCCACGATGCAAGACGCAGTGAAGACCAGGCATGACTATCCCGGTGATGATCTGGTCATGACCCCCCCACGACGGAACATGAAGTAAAGCCAAGCCATTGTTCTGGTGAATTAGGTGTGCGCTGTGATCGAGTAATAACTGGACGATCTGGTCATAACCCTCCTGTGACGCAATATGATGTGGAGCCAGGCCATGACTATTCTGGTATTTCGGGTCTGCGCCGTGTTCGAGCAACAACCGGACAGTGTCAGGGCGACCCTCTAGCGACGCAAAATGCAGTGAAGTCCAGCAATGACTGTCTAAGTGATTTGGGTTTGCGCCACGATCCAGTAATAACACGACAATATGGTTGTATCCCTGCCACGATGCAAGATGGAGCGGAATCCAGCCTTTACTATCTGAGGGATTAACGTCTACACCGTGATCGAGTAATAGCCGGACGACGTGTTCGTGACCTTGCTGCGACGCAAGATGCAGTGGAGTCCGACTAAGATTATCTAGGTAGTTAGACGCGCCACGATCGAGTAATGGCCTGACGACAATGCTGTACCCATGCCACGATGCAAAATGTAGTGCGGTCCAGCCATCACCGTTTGAAGAATCCAGGTTTACACCGTGATCGAGTAATAACTGGACGACGTGGTCGTGACCTTGCTGAGACGCAAAATGTAGTGGAGTCCAGCCAAGGTTGTTTGAGCAATTCGCGTCTGCGCCACGATCGAGTAACAACCTGACGACAGCGCTATAACCGTGCCACGATGCAAAATGTATTGCGCTCCAGCCATCACCGTTTGAGAAATTCACGTCTACACCGTGATCGAGTAATAACCGGACGACGTGGTCATGACCTTGCTGTGACGCAAGTTGCAGTGAAGTCCGACTAAGATAGTCTAGGTAATTCGCGTCTGTGCCACGATCGAGTAACAACCTGACGACAGCGCTATAACCTTGCCACGATGCAAAATGTAGTGCGGTCCAGCCATCACCGTTTGAGGAATTCACGTCTACATCGTGATCGAGTAATAACAGGACGACGTGGTCGTGACCTTGCTGCGACGCAAGGTGCAGTGGAGTCCAGCCAAGATGGTTTGAGTAATTCGCGTCTGCGCCACGATCGAGTAATGACCCGACAACAGCGCTGTAACCTTGCCACGATGCAAAATGAAGTACGGTCCAGCCATCACCGTTTGAGGAATTCACGTCTACACCGTGATCGAGTAATAAGCTGATGACGTGGTCGTGACCCTCCCGTAATGCAAGATGGAGTAAAGTCCCGCCATCAGTATCCGGGAGAATGATATCCGCACCGTGGTCGAGTAATAAAGCGACAATTTGGTGGTAACCCTCCAGATATGCAGAGTGAAGTAGAGTCCTGCCGTGCATTTGCGGGTGATTCGCATCTGCACCGTGATCGAGTAATAAACCGACAATCTGGTGGTGACCCCTCTGATATGCAGCGTGAAGTGGAGCCCTGCCGTCGATAGTCGTGTGATTCGTATCTGCACCGTGATCAAGTAATAAACCGACAATTTGGTGGTAACCCTCCCGACATGCAACGTGAAGTGGAGTCCTGCCGTGCATATCCAGGTGATTTGCATCTGCATGGTGCTCCAGTAATAGCCTTGCGGCATCCCGTCTCCCGTATTTTGACGCCAAGTACAGTGGAGTCTCCCGACTGTCTTCCTCGGCGTTAAGATCTGCACCAAGAACGATTAAAGATAACATGACGTCAATATATCCGTGATAGGATGCTTTGTGCAGTGGGGTCCAATTCCGGGAGCCCCGGGATTCTATGTCAGCACCACGCTTTAGCAGAAGCATTGCAACACTCGGATGACCCTGGTCCAAAGCTGCATGTAGCGGAGTCAAGTGTAATCCACCCCGAGCATTGACATCTCGTCGACGCGCATCAATGAGATGCTCTGCAACGTCACGAAAACCACAAAGCGCGGCGTAATAGAGAGGGGCTGGATAAGTCGGCGAATGGTGAAGAGAGGACATGGAAGAGGGGGTTGGGTCGTCGATATTGTACAGACGGAGCCAGATCGTGAAATGGGGCTTGTTCTTGTCAAAGATACATTCCATCTCATGTTTGAGATCTGAAGACGCGCCGTCGACCTGGGCATGGTAAACCCAGTATTCAGCCGCATACAAAGCCAGCGGGAAGTCTTGAATCTTGTCCCTGTCCGTGTGATCATCCAGATGAAGGAGTACACCCAGGCACGCTCTTGCAAAAAGTGTATGCGCTGGCCGTGGGAGAACATGAAAGTAGGAAACGTCTTCCGAAATTGAGATGCGATGCGAGGTCAAGAACTCTCTCACAGAGAAGTGAGAGAATTGCACAATTTTTCGACCACGGCTATTGACGACAGCGACCAAAGTCGAACAGGCTGATAATATGAATTCTTCTGGATTCTCGGGGCGGAATTGAGCATTGTAAACGGAGATCGTGTCCTTATTGGGTTCGATGGCAAAAAGCTCGCCAAGCTCTTCGACAAGAAGGGGCGCTTGGACACGACGAGGCACTGAAATAGACGGTGGGCATAGTCCCGCTTCTGCTTATTGATCATCCGTAAGGTCTGTTCGTATGTTCCGTCTAAGGTCTCCGGCAAATCATCCAAAGCACGTCGGACACTAGAAGGAAAACATCCACGCAGAGTTTCAACTTGGCAGAAGACCCAACGGAACCTTCACAGTGTTGTAAGCGATCAATATGGAGGTAAACACGGCAGTCATGGCTTACATCCCCGAGCTCCCATCAAGAGGGTGACCTTGGCCAATTCCTTGTCTTCTTCTTTCCATCGTTGTATGTGCCGGTCTGAGGAAAAAATGAATTCGATATAGTCAGAAATATCCTGATTTTGTCCGACTTGTTCATGAAGTGACACGTTGTGAACTGCCAAATCCCCATGACTTTTTGAATGTCTACCTCAGGACGGCTTGTGAAACACAAATGTACATGTGGGAGTCGTAAGTCGACAAGCTCTTGCAAAATCGCAAGGACTTGTTCCCGTGGCGTGGGGCATCCAGGGAAATTCGGGCATTCATCGAGTGCGTCCACGACGATATATAATTCGCCTTGCCTTGGAACTTTGAGCATCTCCTTGAGACATTCTATTAGCATCTCCTCGTTGGGCTGTCGGGTCCCATTACCGTGGATCGAATAGCGAGAGGAGATAATTTCGGAATATTTATCGGATTCGAGACAGAGTTGTATGAGGAGAGATGACAGAAGGCTACGCGCATCCTGCTTGCTAATATCCCGGAAATCAAAGTAAAAAAAGGCAAGGGTAGCTAATCCAGTCTGACACATGTCCTGGATGTCTTGGATGACTGATGAACTGGTGAGAGTCAGTGCACATAGAAGAAAGGATCTTGTGATGACACTTACCAAAGGACACTTTTTCCGGATCCAGCTAAGCATATGGGAGAAAATCAGCCACGGCAAAAGATAGGAAGGAGATATGCGAACGTAGGCCATGGATCCACATAAGCGAACCCTCCGATTTCCATTTTTTGAAAATGTCGCCTTCGGTAAACCACGTGGCCGTACCGCGATGATGCGCTTTGCGAGCAATATTTTGATTTACCCACGGATCTGTGGCAGACAACCAACGGCAAAACTTCTCTTGTAAATTGTCACCTACGAAGCAGTTTCAGCCTCTGCGCCTAGAAATGGTAATACCGAGCGATTACGGACGTTCAACCTTGTTCACTTGAATCGCTATCTCCTGCATGAGGACTAGAGGACCAAGTTATAAAGTGATGTTTGATTACGCTAGTCAGATGGACATACCAAGACTCCGTCGCATATCGTCTATCGACGCCTCACCATCTATCAGATTGATCTTTCGTACCATGGATGTACTCATACATACATAAGATGCGTACCTTCCATTACCACCTGCATCTTATTGACCAGGCGGCAGACAACGTCGTAAGTCTGCGCGACAGTCATGTTGGACTCCTCGCGGGTGAGTCGATCGAGCCTATCGAGCACTGATTCAATTTCCTTCTCTCCCAAAAGTTTTTTTGCGTATCTCTCTACCACAAGGTAAGCGAAGATTATTGTTAGCAAGGGCAAACATACTGAGTCGCCCTTGTTTCATTTGCTCAGTCGCAAGAGCAAGGACAGTGATTAGTGCCGCCATCATCTTGGTGACTATCTCGGTCACTGCGGGAGCCTGAGCGGGCGGAATTTCGATATAAATGTTGAGCCGTATAAGGAAGTTCTCGATGGACTCGAAAATATCGACTAAGGAATCGTAACTTTTGCTCACGTCCTTGGCCGCCTGACAGATCTGAATGTGATGGGGAGTTGGGAGGAGATAAGGAAGGAGAAACGCACCGATAGAAGGGTTTGGATGGCGAAGAAGACTGCCATTGCGGGTGGAAACACCTTGGGATAGAGTGTCAGTACCAAGATCTTAAGAACAATGAATGTTGCAGGATTTACCCTGCTAGCGCTGTCGCCAAGGACTTTGTTGGTAGAGATGGTATGCAATGTCTTGACGATTGGTTTGAGCCACTTGAGCAATTTGGTGTCGCCCTTCCTGAACTCGCCGAACTCTCTGGCTTGTTCTCGGAATATGTTAAGAATAGAATCGGGGCTGTCACAACTATCGAGCTTGGAAGCTAGTGGGTTGTCCAAGTCACATAGATCTTTCCCAGTTTTCTTGGTGTAGTCCTTCAGGGCAGCATCAAAAATCGCCTGGAAGTTAGATGTAGTGGAAGTAGTATTAGAAGTTGAGGACATGGGACAATGAAGAAGATATCTGATGTCGTAAGTAGAAAGGTAGGGTGATAGAGGAATCGTACGGTAAACGTTTGCGGCGTTTGCGTGACCTCGTCACCGTGCCAACCAATATCTGTAAGCAGACGCCCGTGATGCTATTCACTGCCGTAAGTGCTAACCAAATTATGCCATGTCAACGGCAGTCATACTGTATCGGGCAGAGTTCGAATGCTCGTCCTTCTCTGCTCCATAGGGTTGCCAATATCCGAATCGGAAGTCCAAACTTGAGAGGGGAACGTCTTTGAAGAAAAAAACTGAGCAACGACTCCCTCTTCGACCCACCCCCATCAGCTGGACACAACGTGTGGTTATCGCTGGTGCTCTATATTGGACTCGGACAAGGATTCAAAAAAAAAGTCATGTCTCACCTTATAGAATTCTGGGTGTTGTCCTGAAAGCGTTATTGGCCACCCTGGCTGCGGACGTGAAATGTGCACGGCTAGATCCCCACTCCGTCTGATACTGCATTTACACCCGAATCTGAAAGCCGTCGATGTTCTCATGGGTAAAGAGGTGGTTGGAGGATCTAGGAGGCAGAGGGCCACGATTGATACCAGGAGGACGTGGCGGTGACGGTACTAGTAGTGCTGTGACTTGGAGACGCTGGAGTTTGACCTGAATACATACCATGCATCTGCAGTACGACTCAAACCGGGTAAAGTGTGTTGCCCTAGATTCAAAACCCTAGCTTCTGTCTCATGAAATTGGAATCGTATATCCATGCCACATACATACAGTATCCAAGATAGGGCATGTAGTAAGAAACTAGTACGATAGGGCGAACTTTCAAAAGTTGAAGAAACACCAATGTCACGGTCGTACCCAGTCCAATGCTCCTCTCCTTTATGCAACTCAAGACACAGACAGTACGTTTCCGTACCTTTCTCATAACGCGCCCTCGATTTATGTTTGAGCTTGGGATCGTCCATGTGTATCTCGACGCCGAATGTAGGGTTTGGCGGAAGTCGTCGCCCGCGTCCAAGATGGGGCTGTCAACATTTGTCTTGCGCATTCTGATACGTATACGACGTTGGGAGAATCTCGAGGATCCACCACAACGGCATTTTCACAGGTCGTCTGTTGATGGCTGTACGGCATCCTGGGCGTCTAGGGCGCCACATCAACGTCATTGCCTGTGGAATTGCCTCCCCTTGCGGTGAGGGTTCTGTTTAGTGCTAGTGGAGATATTCTACCGTGAAAATGCGTTGTAGTATTCGACTGCACGATCCGTTCGATCCAGCGAAGAGGAATGTCGGCGAGAGCATGTGGTGCAGTATTCGGCGCTTTACAGTACCTCCGTCGACATCTGCGTATCATCAACCTACTACACTCAGAATGATCAAACGTTCAAAAACGTACCAGATTGACACCCAGCGATCCATATTACACCTCTGACACATCGGTATATATCTCATCTGCGCCTAGTCCAGACTGTGTTCCGTCTTTTGGCACTGGAAACTTCGATGATTTATCAACTTGAGAACCCCACGGTGATACAAGTTCGGACAGAACTTCGCGCGTGCTACTTAGGAAATGGAAGGCATTTTTAGTTATCACTTTGAAATGTGCCAGATATCACGTACTTCGCCGAGCGATAAGGCCTGTCTGAATACCCGAATTGTGGTGTTGAGGAAGAAATCGGCCCTATATAACTCCGACGCTCGCAACCGTGTCTCTGTCGATCAATCGCTTTTCAGTACCAAGCATCCCTCGCGAACAGCTCTGCCCCATCATAAGTACCCACGCGACAGAATGTCTCCTTGAACCCCCCTGCGAGAGCCTCATCACTTGGATTACTGGACTTGTAGAGTTTGTATGCGAGGGTATTTGCTCCGTGTTATCTTTCGAGAGTAGACCGACCTGTATGGTCAACGTTGGCGTCAGGAACACATTAAGTATTTAGATATGCAAAGTCAGCGAGCTGCCTCCCATCAGAACCACTCTGGGACCGAACGAACCGAATAAACAAACTCAGTCACCAACGTTGTAATTCTGCATGAGGAGTGTGAAACCATCTATCACATGTCGATAGAGGTACCAAGCGATGGTCTCATCCAGGATCGTCGCAGCCTATTGAAAGATGGGCTTGACGACACCCAGCGCGAAGTGCGTACCTATTCCCGCCTACGAAGACATAAGAGCGTTGGAAAGAGTAAAACGGGGCACTCACTTGGTAATAGCACAGCTATCCCTCGACCCTGTCTTTTCTCAAAAGCGAATATAACTTGATCACGTTTGTGACATCGTTATCATATCCATTCGTCGTGCCATCAAAGCATACTATAAGACAAGCATGTGGGCTTACGGGCCACCCCACCAGGAGTGGCAATGGGAGCGGGGATAGAGTTGGAAGAGCCTGTGGGCATGGGGCAGATGTCAACTTGAACAGGACAGCTGTCGTTATATATTGGGCATGGCTTCCGAAGGCTTGGCCGTTTTGAACCGGGACGCCGTAGATCCCGAGAGTACGGTTCCAGAGGTCAGGGAACTGAGGGGACACGAACAAGCAAACGCTGACGGGGACTCCATTCTGCCTTCATGGCTTGCCTTCGCAACTAGGAATAAATGTTCCAACATACGGGACGCACTTGTTTTAATTGCTTTCCGCTTGGCGGTAGTCTAGAACTTTACTGCGTTAGAGAAGAGAAGAGCTGACCTTAATGAAGCCCTCAAACTTGTATTCCCGAAGAGCAAGTCCCGCGTTTCGAACCAGCGCACTGAGGATGTAAAACTGGTATGATAGCAATTCAACGAGTCTAACTTAGGGTCTGCTGAAGGGAGAGGAGAAAAAACTTGAGGACACCGAGTTAAAGCCCAGAGTATACTAAATGTGGGTATGCTGCGTAAAGGTGGGTACATGAATGTACTTCACTAAATGCCAGCTCACAAGGAATGAATGTGGTGGTAAAATAGCCCAAAATCCAACTTGATAGAATCGTAGGCGGATGAATTGTTCATGGACAGGTTAGAAACGAAAGTAGCATGTACCGCATGTATCTAGTCCATTATTATCGCCATCGAATGGCCTGGTCTCCCTGGAATATTGGCGAAGTAATTTACTAGATGGTGTATGCTCAACAACTCTCATCCATGTAGAGATTGTTTGCGTACCTTTAGTGCCATCTTGTCCACTGTCAACCGTAGTCATAACGTCCGGGCAATGGTCCCTGTATTTGCTTTGCTGAATAGTCCAATCGACATGATGGGCATAAACGTTTGTAGCATCTAATACACGCTTTGCATGCTGGGCTCGGACACGACATAGTTTTGCCTTCAACACTGCCTTTCGAAAGTTGGCATCAGCAAGCTTACACTTCTGTATCGCGGTCTTGCGTTTTGCTTTAACTTGTGTCCTGAGAATCTTGACGTCGATAGGGTTTTGAGGAATTGGGATAGTCTAGTGAGGAATAGAAAGGCATTGAAATAAATGATGTCTAGAATACATGAGAGTACTGTTATGCTACTCACGGTCATGGCATCGAGAACAGGAGCCAAGTCATCATCGGAGTCTGAGTCAGATATATCGTCGACAAATTGATCCGAGGCCAACGGTAGAGGTGGTAGAGGGCAAGGGGTATTTTCGGGCTGAGGTGACATCTGAGTGGTGGAACACGTGTTGGAAAAACAGCGGCGCGTGTGGGAAACGAGTGGGAAGGTGGGCAAACGCGCAAGGGTGCCCGGGTGTATAAGTTATGCAAGTGCTATATAACTTACTGGAGAAATGTATGTATGTCAGGTACAAATGGAAGGACTCGGAATGACATGAAAAATGGTGTTAAACTAGAAAGGGAGGAGCCGCGCGTGCGAGCTCAATTTCAACAACACGGATGTGAAAGGTTGTTCTAAGGTTTGGTCACGCAACCCACACAACACGTGCAGCAGCTTCGTCTTCATTATGACCATGGTAAGCGCGAACCCATCGTCAGCGCGTCTCAGTCGTTCAACTAGTGACCTGTCAGGTGTCGAGTGCCAGAGAAGACCCTGAACCCCTTCCTCAGATGGTAGCACGAACATCATTCCTTGGAGCGAAAATCCAAGCTCTAGAATAGTTCGTTAAGTTTGGGTCTTTGGGAGGAAGGGCAAGCAGGAGGAGAACGACAAGAGCAACCAAAAAGGTAACCGAACTCCCTCTCCAGCCTGGTTCGACTCGACACCCGTCACGGTTTCTCGCAGTGTGGTGCTGTGTGCGGATTTGAGAAAGGTGTTGGCTGCCGCTGGTGAATGTGAAGTTGTCGAAACCTTCGTCATTCCCCCTCCCTCATACTCCATAACAGCGCCCCTCTACCACTGGTTTAGAGCCACTCGGACTAAGTCCCCAAATAACGCAGGACACACTGCGCCACGTTAACGCCGATGTTCTCGGCGCCACAGTCGCGCCCTCTGGGATGATCGGTTCGAGGTTGATGATTGCGTAGAGGGCTGTACGGTGGAACTTTAGCGGGTAACGTCGAATGTAGAGATGAAGAGTGGCATGGTCATTGTGAGTGGAGTCTGACTTTGAAGCACGCCCATGCACCGACAATCAGGCATAGCATACGTTCCTTAGATTCAAGGCCCTACCTTTGTTTAGCCTCCCGTAAAATCAAAATCACTTCCTTGCTATGTACATATCCAAGGTACACGCGTAAAGGAACTACAGTAGCGGGCTAACATCCAAATTCAGTCTCAGTCAGCCTAATGCTCCTTTGTACGCCACGGGAAGTTCGTTCAAGAGATGTAAATTTCCGTACCTTTTTAATAAGGCGGTTTGTACTTGAGCCTACTAAGGATCATCAGGTTTATCATGCGTGCATAGCTTGACGCTCGTATGGAAAGCCGGCAAAGATGCGGCTCCTGTGCTAAAGTGATGGAGACTTCGAAAGACGTGATTCCCGCCTTTCTTGCGTGCTTTGAAGGGAGTATCGGAGCCAAACACGGGGGTGGTCAACTTGCATGAACGGAAGCGCACCCGCTTACGACGGTGGTGTCTAAGACGGAGGGTGGGCCAAATGCGGTCCTACGTATCAGGCCGATCGCTGGAGATGGTTAACTGAAGAGGGGGTGGTGTCGATGGAATAGCCGCAGTAGTTTTTTTGGACAGCTATGAGCCTATGAGTGATCAGAGCGAAAGTGTTTGAACACTGACTCACACTTTTATATAGTGATACATGAATGATTTTCCTTGTGGGTCTGGAGGATTTGTGTGGGAATCTGGAACGATCGTCGATTAGTTGGGGTACTAGGCTCATACGAATGGGGAGGTTTGCAACAGGTCCGGGCAAGAGGCCAGAGGCTTGCAGTTGTTCCATGGTCGTCCATTGGAAGTTGATTTCCTTTGGAATCACGAGTGGCGAGCTCTGTCGCCAGTCAAGACCATATGGTCTCACACCAACCTGTACGTGTTTGTAGTCACCGTCGAACGCTCGATCAGCGCATCAGCCTGCGCTCAGCGCTTATCCATCTACCAATTACGCCCATCCTTTCTAGGCAATCAGCCTGGGAATGCTTACGACATCGATAAACATTCAATAGGCGGATAACCCACTACCACTGCCCGACTCTCCCCCATCATTCCTCCTAGCGAACCCAACTTCACTTTCCGTTCCCACATCTCTTCCTCCCCTGACATGAGTGATCAATCAACATCGTCTCATCTAAAAGTCTTTTTCGAGCCTGCCTTGCAGGATTATGAAAGGCAGACGGGGATGGCATTGGCAAACATCCACTCGCCGAGCGCCTCCAGGAGTGTCACACTGTCGAGTCCATCACTGCTGTTCTTCATGAACAAACACAGGCCTTCAATGAATTCCGGAGAAAGGAGAAAATCATGAAGTCGCTCAAGAATGCTGTATCGATTCTGTGTAAACTTTCTGCGTGCGCCAAACTTGGAGAGATTATCGGCATGGTGCATCAGAAAACACTTACAGTGTGTTCCATACATCTGACCCTCATTTCATAGAATTTTTCTCCTGCGGAGGCAGTACACTCTGGACTCGCTGTCCTACTCTCTGTATGTGCCTTGCTTTCGTTCCCAGTCGCGCATCACTATAACATCCAATTATATCAGGTAATCAAGGGCGTCAAGGGCAGTTATGATGCGCTCATTGAGTTGCTTGAGACAATCGAACAGTTTTTATCTCGCCTCGACATCTATACGAAGATCACTCCCACAGTCGCTATGACTGAAATGCTTGTCAAGGTACTGGCGGAACTTCTCTCCACGCTCGCGTTTGCAACCAAGCAGGCTAGTCAGGGAAAACCAAGTAAGTCCGCATTTACGGTGGTAATATATATTACCGGACTCAATGTAATCTAGAAAAATATGTCAAGAAGTTGTTGAGGGAGAAGGGAGTCGAGGCGGTTCTTCAAAGACTGGACCGACTCACCGAGGACGAAGCTAGACTGACCGCGGCGCAGACCCTCGAGGTGGTCCACGGCCTTGTCCAGAATATGAGGGTGGTAATGGACGGTGAGCAAATCTACCAGGCTTGCCACTTGCTGGGTGTAGAGTATCCTTCATTCTAGACGGTATAGCATCGCTCGACTGTGTCCGGAATGCGCTTGGTATGTTTTTGGGGTGCCAACGAATCAGTCATCTCGGCGTCTAACTGAGCACCAGAAACCATGAATCAAATCGCAAGCGACACGAACAAGTCGAATCGTCAGTTAATGTTCAGTCCTGCGATAGCTGACCAGAGTTGCTGAGATGGTCTGGCAGGTGACAAGGTGGAGAGAGATGTTCGAATATGGCTGTCCCCTCCCGATCCTTGGAAAAACTTTAACATGGCCCGCGGATCACGACACAGCGGGACGGCGGAATGGTTCATTCAGGGAAACACATTCTCAGCATGGAAAGCGTCCGATCCTAGCTCACTTCTATGGATCCATGGAAAACGTTTGTTTTTACCCAGTCTTCTTTTTAGAGACTGACAGTTTTCTTTGTAGCGGGTGCGGGAAAGAGTGTCTTATGGTACGTTAAGTATTAGATACTTCTATCTTGAGAACTCATCATGTTGGCTAGTTCCTCAATAATCCAGGACATCCTTGCCATGCAGAAAGCTGGACTCGCGTCGCTAGCATTCTTTTACTGCGATTTTAGGGATGATCAGAAGAAGGATCTGCGTGGATTGCTATCGTCCCTCCTCGTCCAGCTTTGTCATCAGTCCGACTCTTACTGTGACATCCTTTTCAAATTTTACTCGAAACACGCCGAGGGTTCACAGGATCCCAGCGACGATGAACTTGCCGGATGTTTAACAGGTCTTCTCAAACTCCTGGGACATGCCCCTGTCTACCTCATTATCGATGCTCTGGATGAGTGTCCAAACACATCTATCATCCCATCGCCCCGTGCCAAAGTTCTGAGCCTCATAGAGGAGCTTATCGATTCACGGTTTCCTAATTTGCGCATATGCGTCACCAGCCGACCAGAGACAGATATCAAGGATGTCCTCGATACTTTAACTTTCCTCTCTGTTTCCCTACATGACGAGGACGGACAAAAGAGAGACATTGAGGACTACATCAAGTCGTTCATTCACACGCAGACGAAGAGAAGAAGGTGGAAAGAGGAGCAAAAGCAACTGGCAATCGACGTCCTCACAGAAAAGGCGGATGGCATGTAAGGCTTCAGTACAAAATTCCTGATGACTCTCACTCATTTTTGTAACGTAGGTTCCGCTGGGTAGATTGTCAGTTGGCCTACATCTGCAACTGCATACCAGCACGTATCCGGCACGCACTAGCCGAGTTGCCAACGACGCTGGACGAGACATATGAGCGAACCTTGCGAGAGATCGATAAGGAAAACTGGGAATTCGCCCATCGACTGTTTCAGTTCGTTGCAGTAGCTTCCCGCCCGCTTCGCGTCGAGGAACTCGCCGAATTACTCGCATTTGACTTCGAGGCAGGGCCAATTCCGAAATTTCACGAGGATTGGCGCCTGGAAGACCCAGTAGATGCGGTGTTATCAACATGCTCCAGTTTACTTGTCGTCGTCGACATTGAAGGTTCCCCCGTTATACAATTCTCTCACTTTTCGGTGAAAGAATTCTTGACATCCGCCCGCCTGGCTGAAACAAACGACATTATTCTCCGCCGTTGTCATGTTTCTGTGACACCTGCCCATACACTCGCGTCACAAGCCTGTTTGGGCATTCTGCTACACCTAGACAAGGATGTTGTCACACGCAACAGTCTGAAGGACTTCCCTCTCGCCGAATACGCCGCGGAGCACTGGGTTGACCATGCCCGCTTCGAGGACGCGTCGCAAAATGTGGAAGGTGGAATGAAACAACTGTTCGACCAGAGCAAACCTCATCTTTCGGTGTCTCTCTGGATACACAACCCAGAATTTCCACAGAATGAGCGAGCCGAAAAGCCGTTGCCACCTCCTCGATCCCCTCTGCATTATGCTGCTTCCTGGGGCTTACATTCCGTTGTGGAGTTTCTCGTCATCGGGCACTTAAAGGATGTGCACTCTCGAAGCCTCATAGACAATGCGACCCCATTGCATTTGGCTTCGAGATATGGACACATGGAAGTCGCTCGCTTCCTTCTCGAGAGTGGCGCAGATTTGACGGCCCAGAACAAGGACTGGGAGACTCCATTACATGTGGCGTCGCGGGACGGACAAGTGGAAGTCGCTCGCCTGCTCCTCAAGTATGGCGCAGATCTGACGACTCAGGACAAGGATGGGAAGACCCCATTACATCTGGCGTCGCGAGACGGACAAGTGGGAGTCGCTCGCCTACTCCTCGAGCATGGCGCAGATCTGACAACTCAGGACAAGGATGAGAAGACCCCATTACATCTGGCGTCGCGAGACGGACAAGTGGAAGTCGCTCATCTGCTCCTCGGGCTTGGCGCAGATCTGACAGCCTTGGACAAGGATGGGAAGACCCCATTACATCCGGCGTCGGGGCATGGACAAGTGGAAGTCGCTCACCTGCTTATCGAGGGCGGCGCAGATGTTTCAGTCCAGGACAACGATGGGAAGACCCCATTACATCTTGCCTCGAGATATGGACACATAAAAGTTGCTCGCTTCCTTCTCGAGTGTGGCGCAGATTTGACAACCCAGGACAAGGACGGGGAAACTCCATTACATGTATCGTCGCGAGACGGACACGTGGAAGTCGCTCGCCTGCTCCTCGAGCATGGCGCAGATCTCACAGTCCGGGACAAGGATGGGAGGACCCCATTACATCTGGCGTTGGGACATGGCCAATTGGAAGTCGCTCACCTGCTTATCGAGGGCGGCGCAGATGTTTCAGTCCAGGACAACGATGGGAAGACCCCATTACATCTTGCCTCGAGATATGGACACATAAAAGTTGCTCGCTTCCTTCTCGAGCGTGGCGCAGATTTGACAGCCCAGGACAAGGACGGGATACTCCATTACATGTATCGTCGCGAGACGGACAAGTGGAAGTCGCTCGCCTGCTCCTCGAGCATGGCGCAGATCTCACAGTCCGGACAAGGATGGGAAGACCCCGTTACATCTGGCGTCGACTCCTCACTCATATCGGACCACACCTCGGGAATTGGCAGAAGTTGCTCGCATACTTCTCGAATATGGCTCAAATTTAATAGCCCAGGACAACGATGGGTTGACTCCACTTGACCTGGCGTCGCAGGATGAGAAGCTTGCGGAAGTCTTTACCCAGCACGGTGCCAGTTCTGGCGCCCATTAGAAGATGGATTGAATCAATTGATGATACGTTTTTGTTGCTCCCGGGAAGAGGTGGAATCGGATCTGTACTTGATAGTTTCATATCATAACAACGAATCCCTAATATCATAAAGACAAGATTTTGAAATGATGAGTCACAACTCGCGTGGCATTGCTGACACACAACTCGCGTGTTAATCGCGTGGCCATCACCGGACCAGACCCTCCCTTAACAGAAAATTTGATATGATGACTCTCTACTCACGTGGCATTGCTGACACACAACTCGCGTCCTTAAATTAATCGCGTGGCGATCATCAGACCCGACCCTCCCTTAATAAGAATGCTGAAAGACAAATGACGACGATTTCAATCAAGACATGTGACGTTTTCTTCCTCTCTACAACTGTCGGAGACCCCTATTTACCCTGTGTACATATTGAAAATCGAGCTCGCGTGGTTCATTCCTCCCTAGCTCGCTTATTTAATGTCATGCTAATTGTCCTTCCATTCACCTTACTGACGTGCTACATACATTTGGGTACTATAAAGTACATGTATTTACACCTGGGCACCCTTGCGCGTTTTCCCCAAATCCCACTCGTTTCCTGCACGCACCGCCGTTTTTCCAAGTTCCAACAATTGTCCCACCTTACGATCTAACGACAATCTAATGCTTTCCGGATCACCATTGGACATCTCCCCAGTGTCTGTACTTTCTTTCATGGCTTATCTTTTGCTGTCGCGTCGTACAGAAGAAAAGATCGACGATGTGTGTAAGCAAGTGTGAGGAGCCTTAATCATTATTGTAAAAAAAAAACTGTGCCACATCCTCTTACATCTTACTCTACATCACTCTACATGATGAAATCGTGTAATAATATTATAGTTATTCCAACTTAGGTCAGACGGATCACTATAGTAGTAAAACAGATAACCATTAATGTAGACGGCTGGCTGGCTTCCTCTTTGGGGCTTGCTTGGCTCTCGGGGCTGGCTTGGCTCTCGGTGGCTTGCTGGGCTTCCTACTCACTGGGGCTTTCTCGGCCTCGGACTGGGGGCTCGCTCGGCTAGCTGGGCCCGGGCGCAGCACGGGCCACCGCTAGTATAATGAAAAAAGTCGAGTTATACCAAATACATGTGAGTATGCGTCGACCCGAACTGGATTGTTCGGGTGTCAACCAGACCCCATCATACGCACACAAGAAAGGTGACCATTGAACCCAGCTGCGCAGGTCCGGCAAACTCCGCCCCCACCGCCACTATACAACCATGAAGATGTTGAAGTCGAACGTGCGAGCGTGAGCGCGGACGACAACGACCTCCTGGGCAACCTCAGCCCACCCTCAGGCTCTAGATCCTCCGTGTTTCAGGAAAACAAGGTCTTGTTTCCAAATATGCATAGCGCCCTTACGGCATCAAATCGAGTATCGAAACGCTTGTACTGTACACTGAGAATGAATGGGCTTGGGGGCATTCCATGTGTAATTTTCCTTCCCAAACCGTAAATCAATGTGTAAACTAGTATGTATTTTGGTAGAGAATGTAAGAAATGATATCTGTATGCACTATACAATGCATGATGAACAAAAGATGCCCCTACCGCCTCACTGCACCTCACCTGTTGTTTCTTCGAGCGCTCTGCTGCGCTCACGCTTTGTCTCCAATGCTTTGTCTCCGGCTCATGTCCCTCCGAGTCGCCTTCCGACAATAATAATCTATTTCACATCATCAATGGGAGTTCTTCGCCTTTGAAGTGGCCTCAACAAGAGCTTGAACAGCTGTGGCTCGGAATGACAAGATTGGTCTCAGCCAGCTGTGGGAAGCATGACACCACCAGGTCTTAGGGACCGTGTGGGGTCTGTTTTGATTTATAAACATGAATGCAGTCAAAGCCTGCAGGAGCTCGCTGTCCAGACAGACAGGTCTATTTACGAATTAGGTACCTTGGTATGTACGTCACGGTATACGAGTTAAGTCTTCTAATCGCAATTGCAAGAATTTACCGCCCGGCTTCTTCACCCGTTCCCTATCCAACTTCTTGACGAAAAAGAGACCATTAAGAAATGAAACACGAGGAAGTGCAAACAGAGATGTTGAGAAATGCGAACTGTCAGTCTAACAGGAATAGGAATTGAATGGTTTTCCATGCTCGTTATGCAGGATTTGTCTTCCCGCGTCTTTGTCTTGAACAGAGTCAGCTGACAGCCACACTTGCAATGTTTGGGGGTTAGCTGGTCAGCCCTATCGTCAATAATTGCAAGCGGAGCGAAGCAATAAGGTACAGGAATACAATACTTTTTTTTTGCGATTCCGCATATTTATGAAAATCATGTAAAAATGCAGGACACGGTTTTTTTGGGATCCAATTCATGTTCTCATGCGCGCGACAGGATCGGCATCATGTTCAATAAGAACGCATGAAACTTCTGCAAGCCTCTAGTCCCCCAACCCCAGATCAAGTGGAATCGATCCATGTTTGTCCTTGTCGCATCGGCACCATGCTCACGAAGTACGCATGCGACTTCCGCACATCGCTGTGGCGACTCTTCATCCCGATCTGGAGTCGACAACAGGTGTAATGGAGTCTCCCCGTCTTTATTCTTGGCCGTCAGATCTACTCCATGCTTGATAAGCAAGCGAACGATTTCTAGTTGGCTGTTAAATGACGCCAGATGTAGTGGAGTCCATCCATCCTCCTCCTGCGCTGACACGCGCGCGCCGTGATTGATAAGCATGGAAGCAATTTCCACTTGTCCGTCTCGCGACGCCAGATGTAGTGGAGTCCATCCATCCTCCTCCTGGGCCGACACACCCGCGCCGTGCTCAATGAGCATGCAGGCGACTTCTACATAACCCTCTCGCAACGCCAGGTGTAATGGTGTCTCCCCATCGTTGTTCTGGGCTGTCAGACCTGCGCGACGTTCGATGAGCATGCGAGCAACTTCCACATGTCCCCGAAGCAACGCCACATGTAATGGAGTCTCCCAGGCCTTGTTCTGGGCTGTCAAATCTGCGCCATGCTCAAGAAGCATGCGAACGACTTGTACTTGTCCGTATCGCGACGCCAAATGTAATGGGGTCTCCCAATCCTTGTTCTGGGCGGTCAAATCTGCCCCGTGCTTGAGAAGCATGCGAACAACATTCATGTGACCATATCTCGAAGCCAAATGCAATGGGGTCGCATTGTCGATGAGGAATCGAGAGCGCACATCCTGTAAGTGCCCGATGACGAGGAACGTCACAATGGAATGTAAACCCCAGGATGCAGCATAATGTAAGGGGGATCCGGGAGGTGGCAACGGCCTTTCGGCTCGGTCATTCTGTGGGAATTCTGGGTTGTGTATCCAGAGAGAGACCGAAAGATGAGGCTTGCTCGGGTCGAACATTTGTTTCATTCCATCCTCCACATTTCGTGACACGTCTTCGAAGCAAGCATGGTCAACCCAGTGCTCCGCGGCGTATTCAGCGAGAGGGAAGTCCTTTAGACTGTTGCGCGTGACGACATCCCTGTCCAGGTGCAGCAGAATGCCCAAACAGGCTTGTGACATGAGTGTATGGGCAGGTATCGTAGAAACACGATAACGCCGGAGAATAGTGTCGTTTGTTTCAGCCAGGCGGACGGATGTCAAGAATTCTTTCACCGAAAAGTGAGAGAATTGTATAACGGGGGAACCTTCAATGTCGACGACGGCAAGTAAACTGGAGCATGTTGATAACACCGCATCTACTGGGTCTTCCAGACGCCAATCCTCATTAAATTTTGGAATCGATCCTGCCGTGAAATCGAATGCGAGCAATTCGGCGAGTTCCTCGACGCGAAGCGGGCGGGAAGCTACTGCAACGAACTGAAACAGTCGATGGGCGAATTTCCAGTTTGCCTCATTGATCTCTCGCAAGGTCCGCTCATATGTCTCGTCTACCGTCCCTGAAAAGTCGGCTAGTGCATCCTGGATATGCGCTGGCATACAGATGCAGATGTGGGTCAACTGACAATGTGTCCACCGAAACCTGCGTCACAAAAATGAGTGAGTCACCAAGAATTTTGTACTGAGGCCTTACATGCCATCGGCCTGCTCTGTGAGGACTTTGATCACCAGTTGCTTTTGCTCCGTTTTCCACTTTCTACTCCTCGGATGCGTACAAACGACCGAGTTGATGTAGTCCTCGATGTCCTTCTTTTGACCGCCCTCGTCATGCAGGGAAACAGAGCGGAAAGTTAAAGTATTGAGGACATCCTTGATATCTGTCTCTGGTCGGCTGGTGACGCATATGTGCAAATTAGGTAATTGTGATTTGCTAAGCGCCTGTATGAGGTTCAAGACTTTGGTACGTGGCGATGGGATGCTAGATGTGTTTGGACATTCATCCAGAGCGTCGACAATCACGTAGACTGGGGGATGTCCTGGGAGTTTGAGGAGATCTGCTAGACATTTGACAAGTTTATTGTCACTGGGAGGCAGCGAGCCCTCGGCGTGTTCCGAGTAAAATTTGAAAAGGATGTCACAGTAGAAGTTGGATTGATGACAGAGCTGGACAAGGAGGGACGACAGCAATCCACGCAGATCCTTCTTCTGATCTTCCCTAAAATCGCAGTAAAAGAACGCTACCGACGCTAGTCTAGCTTTCTGCATGGTAATGATGTCTTGGATGATTGAGGAACTAGCCAAACGTCAATTCTCGAGGTGGAAATACTAAATGTTCAACGTACCATAAGACGCTTTTCCCCGCACCCGCTACAAAGGAAACTGTTAGTCTCTAAGACAGAAGACTAGGTAACAACAAACGTTTTCCATGAATCCATAGGAGAGAACTCATACTAGACGCTTTCCATGCTGAGAACGTGTTGCCATGAACGAACCATTCCGCCGTCCCGCTGTGTTGTGATCCGCGAGCGATGTTATGGCTTTTCCAAGGATCGGGAGGTGACAGCCACTTTCGAACATCTCTCTGCAACTTCTCGCCTGCCAGACAATCTCAGCAACTTCGGTCAGCTATCGCAGGACTGAACATTAACTCACGTTTCGACTTGTCCATATCGCTCGCAATTTGGTGTTCAATTAGAGGCAGTGTTGTTTCGTTATGGCCCCCAAAAACGTACCAAGGGGTATTCTGAACACAGTCGAATGATGCTTTGGCGGAAAGGGGAGACGGGTTTGCTAGGAGGAAATGATCGGAGAGTTGGGTGAGGTGGGTTGGGTCACTTGGGTGCTGTGGTAGTGGGTTGAACGAGGACTACGTACCCTGAGGAAATAACATTCCCACCCTGACTGTTCTAGAACGGTTATCTAAGCGCTTGTCCACATTAAGTTGGGACTTCGTTTTCCACTGCATGCAAATCAGAGTTTCAGTCCGAAGAAACTTGAAGAAAACTCTAAGAGGTTTAACATTTTATTAGAGTTCTTATGTCAGAAATACTTAAGAAGATACTTGAAGTTTTCTGAAAGAAAAAAAAAACTCGACGAAAATGTTGAGTTCCAGATCAAAAAAAATTATTTCCACACTTAGACGACTTAACGACAGTGCAAGTACTCGCTCTAAGAATTAGAGTGACTATTGCAAGTAGCAAATAAGTACTTGTTGCGTTGTTGCATCATTGAGCTTGTCTAAATGTAAAATATAATTTTTTTGGCCGGAAACTCAACAATTTGTCAGAGTTGTTTTTTTTTCAGAGAAACTTTAAGTATTTTTTAAGTATTTCGATATAAAACTCTAATAAAATGTTAAACACTCTTAGAGTTTTCTTCGAGTTTCTCAGACTGAAAACTCTGATTTGCATGCAGTGTTCCTTACGCCGTCGTGTCGAGCTACAGTAGGAGCAGTGGAGCTGAGGCGGGAGTTATAACGGAAAGAATGTCTGCGGGTGATCTACTTTCATGTGGAATCAGTATTGTAACTTATTATAATCGCGGCCAAGGTTGTTGCAGTGGCATGATCACTTGCGAGGTTCGATTAGTGCCGACCGGTGCCGACCACCCACTAGCGCTCACAAGCGTTCATTGGCAACTCGCGCAAAGGGAAACGCAATATCGCAGAGGACTCAGCCAGTTTCCGAGCTACGGGATCATAGTTCCCCATAAAGGTCAAGTGAATCAGTAATACTCCCAGCCTCGAATGTGTATATTGTTGATGTTGACGATCACTTTTTCATAACATTTGCTAGGACATGAAGTTATAGATCCAATTCCACCTCTCTTCCCAGGAACTACAAAAATGACAGTGTCCCTTATTTGTATCAATCCATCTTCTATTGGGCACCGGGACCAGCACCGCGCTGGAAAAGGACATGTGCTACTTCCGCAAGCCTGCTATCCCGTGACGCCAGATCAAGTGGCGTCGACTCGTTGTTGTCCTGGGCTGTTAAATTTGCGCCATGTTCAAGAAGTATGCGAGCAACTTCTGCCAATCGTTGAGGTGTGGTCCGATATGAGTGAGTCGACACCAGATGTAATGGCGTCTTCCCATCCTTGTCCTGGGCTGAAACATCTGCGCCACGCTCGATAAGCAGGCGAGCGACTTCCGCTTGTCCGCCTCGCGAAGCCACATGTAACGGAGTCTCCCAGTCCTTGTTCTGGGCCGTCAAATCTGCGCCACGCTCGAGAAGGAAGCGAGCGACTGTTATGTGTCCATATCTCGAAGCCAAATGCAATGGGGTCGCATTGTCGATGGGGCTTCGAGATTGCACATCCTGTAAGCGCCCGATGACGAGGAACTCTACAATGGAATGTAAACCGCAGGAAGCAGCATGATGTAAGTGAGATTGGGGAGGTGGGAACGGCCTTTCGGCTCGTTCGTTCTCTGGAAATTCTGGGTTATGTATCCAGAGAGAGACCGAAAGATGAGGCTTGCTCGGGTCGAACAGTTGTTTCATTCCATCCTCCACATTTCGCGACACGTCCTCGAAGCGGGCATGGTCAACCCAGTGCTCCGCGGCGTATTCAGCGAGAGGGAAGTCCCTCAGACTGTTGCAGGTGACGATATCCTTGTTTAGGTGTAGCAGAATGCCCAAACAGGCTTGTGACGCGAGCGTATGGGCGGGTGTCGTAGAAATATGATAACGCTGGAGAATAGTGTCGCTTGTTTCTGCCAAGTGGGTAGATGTTAAGAATTGTTTCACTGAGAAGTGAGAGAATTGTATAACGGGGGAACCTTCAATGTCGATGACGGCAAGTAAACTGGAGCATGTTGATAACACCGCATCTACTGGGTCTTCCAGGCGCAAATTCTCATGAAAATCCGGAATTGGTCCGGCCTTAAAATTGAATGCGAGCAATTCGGCGAGTTCCTCGACGTGAAGCGAGCGGGAAGCTACCGCAACGAACTGAAACAGACGATGGGCGATTTTCCAGTCAGTGTTATTGATCTCTCGCAAGGTCTGCTCATATGTCTCGTTCAGCGTCTCTGGAAAGTTGGATAGTGCATCCTGGATACGTGCTGGTATGCAGGGGCAGATGTGGGCAAGCTGACAATGTACCCATCGGAACCTACGTCATAAAAATGAGTGAGAGTCACCAAGAGTTTTGTACTGAGGCCTTACATGCCATCGGCCTGTTCTGTGAGGACTTTGATCACCAGTTGCTTTTGCTCCGTTTTCCATTTTCTACTCCTCGGATGCGTGCAAACGACCGAGTTGATGTAGTCCTCAATGTCTCTCTTTTGACCGCCCTCGTCATGCAGGGAAACAGAGTGGAAAGTTAAAGTATTGAGGACATCCTTGATATCTGTCTCTGGTCGGCTGGTGACGCATATGCGCAAATTAGGTAATTGTGATTTGATAAGCGCCTGTATGAGGTTCAAGACTTTGGTACGTGGCGATGGGATGCTAGATGTGTTTGGACATTCATCCAGAGCGTCGACAATCACGTAAACTGGGGGATGTCCTGGGAGTTTGAGGATGTCTGTTAAACATCCGGCAAGTTCATCATCGCTGACATCCTGTGAGCCCTCGGCGTGTTCCGAGTAAAATTTGAAAAGGATGTCACAGTAGGAGTCGGACTGATGACAGAGCTGGACAACGAGGGACGACAGCAATCCATGCAGATCCCTCTTCTGACTGTCCCTAAGATCGAAGTAAAAGAATGCTAGCGAAGCCTTTCCGGCTTTCTGCATGGCAATGATGTCTTGGATAATCGAGGAACTAGCCAACATGATGAGTTCTCAAGATGGAAATGTCAAATGCCTACGTACCATAGGACGCTCTTTCCAGCACCCGCTACGAAGAAAACTGTCAGTCTCTAAAAAAGGAGAAAACCGGGTAGCAACAAACGTTTTCCATGGATCCATAGAAGCGAACGCGGATCGGACGCTTTCCATGCTGAGAACGTGTTGCCGTGAACGAACCATTCCGCCGTTCCGTCGTGTTGTGATCCGTGGGCGATGTTCTGGTTTTTACATGGATCGGGAGGTGACAGCCACTTTCGAACATCTCTCTGCAACTTCTCGCCTGCCAGACAATCTCAGCAAATTCGGTCAGCTATCGCAGGACTGAACATTGACTGACATTTCGACTTGGTCATGTCGCTCGCCGTTTGATTCATGGCTTCTGATATTCAATTAGACACAGATATGTTTCGTTGCGGCCCCAAAGAACGCACCGAGGGTATTCCGGACACAGTCGAACGATGCTTTGACGGGAAGGGGAGACGGGTTCCCTAGAAGGAGATGATGGGGGGGAAGTGAGGCAGATGTGGCCGGCAGAGGGTTGAAACGCGCATAGCCTCGTGTACTAGTATCGATATCGTAAACATTTACACGCTGATTTCCTAGAAAGATGGGCGTAATTGGCGGAGGCTCGATAAACGCTGTGCAGAGCGCTCGACTGGTAATTGTGACCTGCTGGAAGTAGACAAATGGGTTACAGGAGGGTGTCTGGGGGTCCGAGTGGGGTCCAAGTCGACGCAGTCAAAACTGTCCATGAGGTCCAACGTCCATCCTCCACCGTCCATTTAACTTTTCATTTGTTTCATCCCCAATCAGCACCGAAAGAAATTTTGATTTCCAACTGATGTATCAGATCTCGAAACATCTCCTGGCTTCCAGGCCGCTGTTGCAAACAAGGACAAGGCTATCGACTCTCTTCTACGACCCGCTCAAAAACGCGCTTTATCCACAAGGAGAGCCATTTGTGTTTACAACTTGAAGTGTGAGTCGGTGATGCCTGCTGCCGAAGACTGCTGCACCCTGCAGCCACTTCATCAATAGTATCCAGTCAAGTACCCGTACAAAGACCTCATTTGGGTTGCCCAATTATGGGCTCAGGTAATCCCTCGAAAGTAAAAGATAGCAGAAGTTACTACACCCTTCAAGTCCGCAGAAACTCGCCTTTGCACCGCCGTCAGACTCATCATCAGAGCACTGACGGGGAGATAGTGCAATGTGAACATGTGTCCGCAGAGAGTTACGCAATGCCGGCCCCTACGCCGAGAAGGGGCACGAAGAGAGTGTGTTGCTTTTAAACTGAATTGGTCAGTCATCTGTCTTGAAGAACCTCCTGTGGCGCAAAAATGAGCATTGACTTTGGCTGGGACTGAATTTGAAAGTTGGTCCAGCTACTAAATTATCTTATGCATGTACCGTAGATACACAATTACCGGATCCAATGGTCGCCCAGCCTTGAGATGAATCACCTTCGGCACCACCCTCTGGCAATGCAAGATGCAATAGTATCAGGTCATCAACTACTAGCACATCACTTTGCGAAAGATTCAAATCTGATCGAGTAATAACCCGACGATGAGGTTACAACCTTCCCACGATGCAAGACGTAGTGAAATCCAGGCATAACTATCCCGGTGATTCGCCTTTGCCCGTGATCGAGTAATAAGCGTGACCGGTGGTCATAACTCTCCCGCGATGCAATATGATGTGGAGCCGAGCCATGACTGTTCGGGTCTGCGCTGCGATCGAGTAATAACCGGACGGTGTCGTTGCGACCCTCTAACAACGCAACATCCCGTGAAGTCCAGCGTCGACTGTCCGAGTGGTTTGCATTTGCGCCATGGTCGAGTAATAACACGACGATATCATTGTATCCCTGGTACGATGCAAGATGCAGTGGAATCCGGCCATCACGGTCGGAAGGATTAACGTCTACACCGTGATCGAGCAATAGCCGGACGACGTGGTCATGACCTTGTTGCGACGCAAGATGCAGTGGAGTCCGGCCAAGATTGTGTGGGTGATTCGCGTCTGCGCCACGATCGAGTAAAGACCTAACGATAGCGCCGTAACCTTGCCGTGATGCAAAATGTAGTGCAGTCCAGCCATCATCGTTCAAGGAATCCATGTCTACACCGTGATCGAGTAATAGCCAGACGACGTGGTCGTGACCGTGCTGCGACGCAAGATGCAGTGGAGCCTGGCCAAGATTGTTTGGGTAATTCGCGTCTGCGCGTCGATCGAGTAATAACCTGATGATATTGTCATAACCCTGCCGCGATGCAAAATGAAGTGCAGTCCAGCCATCACTGTTTGAGGAATTCATGTCTACACCGTGGTCGAGTAATAGCCGGGCAACGTGGTCGTGACCGTGCTGCGACGCAAGATGCACTGGAGTCTGGCAAAGATTGCTTGGGCAATTCGCGTCTGCGCGTCGATCGAGTAATAACCTGATGATATTGCCATAACCCTGCCGCGATGCAAAATGAAGTGCGGTCCAGCCATCACCGTTTGAGGAATTCATGTCCACGCCGTGATCGAGTAATAGCCGGGCGACGTGGTCGTGACCGTGCTGCGACGCAAGATGCAGTGGAGTCTGGCAAAGGTTGTTTAGGTAATTCGCGTCTGCCCCTTGATCGAGCAAAAGGCTGATGGTATCTCCATCACCCTGCTGCGATGCAAAATGCAATGCGGTCCAGCCATCACAGTTTGAGGAATTCACGTCTACACCATGATCGAGTAATAAACTGATGACATGGTCGCGACCCTCTTGTGATGCAACATGAAGTGGAGTCCTGCCGTGCATATCCGGGTGATTCGCATCTGCGTGGCGCTCCAGTAATAACCTTGCGGCATCCTGTGTCCCGTGTTTTGATGCCAAATATAGTGGAGTCTCCCGGTTGTCTTCCTCAGCGTTCAAATCTGCACCGAGAACAATTAGAGATGACATGACGTCAATGTATCCGTGATAGGATGCTTTGTGCAGTGGGGTCCAATTCCGGGAGTCCCGGGACTCTATGTCGGCACCACGCTCCAGCAGAAGCACTGCAACACCCGGATGACCCATGTCCAGAGCTGCATGCAGCGGTGTGAGGTGCAATCCACCTCGAGCATTGACATCTTGTCGACGCGCATGAATGAGATGCTCTGCAATGTCACGAAAGCCACAAAGTGCGGCGTAATAGAGAGGTGCTGGATAAGCCTGCAGAAAGGACATGAAAGAGGGGGTTGGGTTGTCGATATTGTATAGACGGAGCCAGGCCGCGAAGTGTGGCTTGTTCTTGTCAAAAATACATTTCATCTCATGTTTGAGATCTGATGATACGCTGGCAACCCGGGCATGGTCAACCCAGTACTCAGCTGCATATGAAGCCAGTGGGAAGTCTTGAATCTTGTCACTGTGGATATCATCGTCCAGATGAAGCAGTACACGTAGACAGGCTGTTGCAAAAAGAGTATGCGCTGGCCGTTCGAGAACATGAAAGTCGGAAACGTGTTTTGAAATTGAGATGTGATCCGAGATCAAGTACTCTCTCGCAGAGAAGTGAGAGAACTGCACAATTTTTTGACCACCTCTGTTGACAACATCGACCAAAGTGGAACAGATTGATTGTATGAATGCTTCTGGGTTCTTTGGGCGCAATCGAGCATTGTAAGCGGAGATTGTGTCCTTATTGGGTTTGAAGGCAAAAAGCTCGGCAAGCTCCTCGACAAGAAGGGGGCGCCTGGATACGACGAGGCACTGAAATAGACGGTAGGCATCGTGCTGATTCTCCTCATTGATCATCCGCAAGGTCTGTTCGTATGTTTCGTTCAAGGTCTTCGGTAACTTATCCAAAGCATCTCGAACACTGGCACTAGAACATCTACGCAGGGTGTCAATCTGGCGGTTCACCCAAAGGAACCTTCGCAGAGTGTTGTAAGCTGTCAATATGGAGATAAACAGGGCGGTCGTGGCTTACATCCCCTCAGCTCCTGTCAAGAGGGTGTTCTTGGCCAATTCCTTGTCATCTTCTTCCCACTCCTGTATCTTCGGATCTGAGGAAAAAACGGACTCGATATAGGTGGAAATATCTTGCTTTTGTCCATCGTGATTATGAAGTGACACTTTGTGAACTGCCAGATCCTCCAAGGCACTTCGAATTTCCACTTCAGGGCGGCTCGTGAAACAGAAATGTACATGTGAGAGGCGTAAGTCGACAAGCTCATGCAAAATCTTGAGGACTCGTTCCCGTGGCGTAGGGAATCCGGAGTAACTCGGGCATTCATCGAGCGCGTCCACAACGATGTATACTTTGCCTTGCCTTGGAACTTTGAGCATCTCCTTGAGACATTCTATAAGAACCTCCTCGCTGGGCTGTTGGGCACCATCACCGTGATTCGAATGGCGAAGGGAGAGAATTCCAAAATAATGATCGGATTCGCGACAGAGCTGGATGAGGAGAGAAGACAGAAGACTACGCGCATCCTGCTTGTGAATATCCCGGAAATCAAAGTAAAAGAAGGCAAGGGTGGCTGATCCAGTCTCACACATGGCCTTGATGTCTTCGATGATTGATGAACTGGTGAGAGTCAGTGCACATATAAAAGTGAACCTTGTGATGACACGCACCAAAGGACACTTTTTCCGGATCCAGCTAATCAAATAGCAGAAAATCAGCCCTGGCAAAAGATAGGAAGGAAATATGCGAACGTAGGCCATGGATCCACATAAGCGAACTCTCCGATTTCCATTTTTTGAACATGTCGCCTTCGGTAAACCACGTGGCCTCACTACGATGGTGCACGTTGCGAGCAGTATTTTGATTTACCCACGGATTTGTGGCAGACAACCAAACGGAAAAGGATCTTTGCGATTTGTCACCTACGAAGCAGTTTTTCAGCCTCTGCGCCCAGAAAGGGTAATATCGGGGATTACGAACGTTCCATCTTGTCCACTTTCTTCTGCATGAGGTCTAGAGGACCAAGATATGAAGTGATATTTGATCACGCCAGTCAGATGGACATACCGAGGCTCCGTCGCATATCGTCTATCGACGCCTTGCCACCTACCAGATTGGTCTTTCGTACCACGGATGTACTCATACGTACATAAGGTGCGTACCTTCCATTACCACCTGAATCTTCTTGACCAGGCAGCAGACAATGTCGTAAGTCTGCGCGACAGTCATCTTGGACTCTTCGTCGGTGAGTCGACGGAGCCTATCGAGCACTGATTCAATCTCCTTCTCTCCCAAAAGCTTTTTTGCGTATTTCTCTGCTACGAGGTAAGCGGTGGCCATTGTTAGCAAGGGCAAACATACTAAATCGTCCCTGGTTTATTTGTTCTGTCGCAAGAGCAAAGACGGTGATTAGTTCGACCATCATCTGGGTGACTATCTTGGTTATTGCGGGAGCCTCAGTGGGAGGAATTTCGATATAAATTTTGAGCCGTGTAAGGAAGTTATCGATGCACTCGAAAATGTCGACTAGGGAATCGTAGCTTTTGCTCACGTCCTTGGCCGTCTAACGGTCCTGGATGTGATGGGGAGTTGGGAGGAGATAAGAAGGGAGAAACGCACGGATAGAAGGATTCGGATAGCGGAGAAGACTGCCTTTGCGGGTGGAAACACCTTGGGACAGAGTGTCAGTGGCAAGAACGATGATAAATAATAAATGTTGCGGGATTTACACTGCTAGCCTTGTTGACAATGATTCCGTTGGTAGAGATGGTATACAAAACCGTGACGATAGGTTTGAGCCAATTGAACAATTTGCTATTGCCCTTCCTGAATTCGTCAAATGCTTTGGTTTGTTCTTGGAATATGTTAAGGATAGAATCGAGGCTGTTACAACTATCGAGCTTGGAAGCTAGCGGGTCGTCCAAGTCGCATAGATCTTTCCCAGTTTTCTCTTTGTAGTTCTCCAAGGCAACATTGAAAATCGCCTGGAAGTGGAAATCAGACGTAGTGAAAGTAGTATTAGAAGTCGAGGACATGGGACAATGGCGGAGTTGTGAGTAGAAAGGTAAGGGGATGGGGAATGCAGCCTCGTGCCGACTGATAAGCAGACGCCCAGTGTTATTTCCTCACTCCATTCACTGTCGTAATTTTCCAAATAAAGCCCATGTCGATCTCGAAATGGTGAGTGATGTTCTCTGCGCCATATCTTAGCGCTACTATATACCCGAATCGGAAGTCCAAAATCGAGACGAGACGAGAACGTCTCCGCTCTCTATGGATAGTTTTCTATATTGAACTCAGACAATATGCCTAGGAGGTAGAGGGCTGCGATCGATTAGCAGGAAGACGTGCGGTGACCCGGATAGTGCGTGACTTGGAGACGCCAGGGTCACGGTTTGGCCTGAATACTGTGCGACTCGAACCGGGCAAAGCGCGTGTTTACCCTATATTCAAGCCCCCATCATTTTGTCTTCATCGATCTCGCATAAACTCATAAGTGTATCCATGCCATATACATATCCAAGATACAGCACGCAAGAAACTACTCAAAAGTAGGATGAACCTCCAAAGTCAAAGGAAACATCGACGTCACCGTCGCACCCAAAGTCCAATACTCCTTTGTACGCCATAGGACGACGCTCAAGACACATAAGTTTCCGTACCTTTCTCATAACGCGCCCTCGGTTTATACTTGAGCTTAGAATCTTCCATGCGTACCTTGACGCTTGTGTGGAATGTTGGGTCTGGCGGAACAATTCGCCGCCCGCGTCCAAAATGGGGCCTGTCAACAATGATTAATTATGACCCGACAAAGGTTCGACTTTCCCAAATGCCAGCGATGACTCACCAGAAGGTGGTAATCCATTTGTCTTGTGCGTTCTGGAATGTATACGACGTTGGGAAAATCTCGAGGATCCACCACAACGGCATTTTCCACAGCTGGTCTGTGATTGGCTGTACGGCATCCTGGGCGTCTAGGGACGCCACGTCAGCGTCATTGCCGGTGGCGGTGGAACCGTCTCCCCCTGCGGTGGGGGTCCCGTCCAATGCTAGTGGGTATATTCCACCGTGAAAATGCGTCGTAGTCGAACAGAATATGTGAATCCGACTGCACGATCTGTTCGATCATCCAGCGAAGCGGAATGTCGGAGAGAGCATGTGGTGCAGTATTCAGCGCATTACTTCCGCCGACATCTGCGAACCGTCAACCTACTGCACTCAGAAAGATCAAGCGTTCAACAACGTACCCGCGTGACACCCAGCAAACCATACCTCCGACACATCGGTCTGCTTGTATATCTCATCTGCCTTTGGTCCAGATTGTGTTCCGGCTTTGGGCGCTGGTAACTTGGATGATTTATCAGGAACTTCACGGTGATACTGGTTGGGGCGGAACTTCGCGCGGTGCTATTTAGGAAATCGAAGGCATTGAGTTATCATTTGAAATTGTGCCCACAACCATCACATACTTCGTCAAGCGATAAGGCTTGTCTGAATACGTCAATTGTGGTGTTGACGTCTACAAAAGGAAGAGATCGGGCCATTATGACTCCGACGCTCGCAACCGTGTCCCTGTCGATCAATCGCTTTTCAGTACCAAGCATTCCTCGCGGGCCCCATCATAAGTACCCACCATACACCAACAAATTTGATGGGCACGGGGCGACAAAATGTCTCCTTGAACCCCCGGGCGAGGGCTTCATCACTTGAACTAGTGGACTTGTAGAGTTTATATGCGAAGGATATTTGCTCCGTGTTATCTTTCGAGAGTAGGCCGACCTGCATGACCAACCAAGTTGGTGTCAGGACAGATGAAGTATATCGATACGGTAGCGAATTATACCTTGTGCAACATTCCCGCAAGCGCTCGGGCAGTGTATGCACCACGAGAGAACCCTGGCAACAAAATCACAGTCAGTGAGCTGCTTCCCATCAGAACCACCTGGATCAGACGAACCGAATAAACAAACTCTGTCACCAACGTTGTAATTTTGCATGAGAAATTTGTAACCATCTATCACATGCTCATAGAGGTACCAAGCGATAGCCTCATCCAGGATCTTTGCAGCCCATTGAAAGATAGGTTTAACGACGCCCGGCGCAAAGTACGTTCCTATTCCCATCTACTAACACATAAGAGTAGTGCTTTGGAAAGGGTAAAACGAGGCAGTCACTTGGTAATAGCACAGCTGTTCCTCTTCTCTGTCTTTCTTCAAAAGTGAATACAGCTTGATGACGTTTGTGACTTTGTTCCCGTATTGATTCGACGTGCCATCAAAACATAACACAAGCGTGCGGGGCTTATGGGTCACTCCACTAGGAGCGGCGTCGGATGGAGTAGAGTTAGAAGGGCCGGTGGGCATGGTAGGTTGGGGTAGGGGGTGTCAGCTTGAACGGAGGATACCCGTTTTAATATATTGGGTATAGCAAGGCTTGGCCATTTTGAACCGCGACACCATTCAGTAAATCCCGAGAGAACGGATTCGGAGGTCAGGGAAAGCGAGCAAGCAAGCGCTGACGGGGACGCCTCATGACCTGGCTTGGCTTCGCGCCTAAGAATAAATGGAATCACTTGTTATTATTGGCTGCATGATGGTGGACCAGAACTACAGGCATGTTATGGAGAAGCCCTCGACCCGGGGAAAGAAATGTCCGTCTCCTCTGTTTGTGGATACTTTTCTAGTGGATTCAGTCGGCGTGCTGCGCTCAAGGACCCTCGGCTCGAGGTGAACTTTAAATGGTCCCGTCGAACTCCCGGGGCCAAAAATAGGACCTGCTTCTTCAGATCAGCTGACATTAGATTAATTGCAAACCGAGTCTCCGGCTAAGTTATGCGGTTGCGGTGATTGCAACACAAAGTGCGTTTGGCAACGCGCTTTCCAAAAGCGCCCCAGGGCTGCCAAATCATGACAAATCAAATGTGGTCCGTAATTGATCTGGCGGGCGACCCTTTTGATTTGGCTGGGGCGCTTTTGGAAGGCGATTTTTGAAGCTCGCCTCCGTTCAATTGCCCAATCTGCGTCTATCGAAACGAGACGAGTGCAGAACGCTGCGTTCCAGTCAAAGTCAAGTTGCGTGGAGCCGGGCCACTCACCGGCGCAGTCGCCCCGTGACTGACGTATCCCACGTGTGAGGGGCGTGGCCGGCTTCACTCGTCCGTGTCCTCCGTCCTCCGACTTCATTGACGCACGATCATGGCAAGCGCGAACCCGTCATCAGCACGTCTCAGCCGTTCCGCAAGCGATCTGTCAAGTGTCAACCGCCAGAGAAAACCCGGAACATCTTCCCGCGTGGATGCCCTTCCACGGGCAAAGATCCAAGCCTTGGAGCAGTTCGTCAAGTTTGGGAGGAAGGGCAAGCAGAAGGACAAGGACAAGAACAATCAAAAGGCAACAGAATTCCCCCCTCCTGCCTGGTCGGACTCGACACCCATTTCGACCACTTCTGCTTCACAAGCGACTGCAAATACCGTTCCCAATACCGCAGCACGCGCAGTCTCACACCGTGACAACTCTCCACCAGCGCTACCTCCTCGTACTCCACTACAGCATCCCTCCCGTGCTGCCCCTACCACTGGCTTAGAGTCCCCCAGACCAAGTCCCGCAATAGCGCAGGATACATCGCGCCGCGTTAACGCCGATGTTCCCAGCGCCACAGTCACGCCTTCTGAGACAACCCGCTTACCCACCCTTCAACGACGCGGTTCTTCTTTCCCCAACTCAGGATCGCTCGATGGCGAGGCCGTCACTCCCCCAGAACCCCTCACCCTGGCAAGGCGCATTCAAGCCCTGCTCAGCTCCCAGACGGCACATCAGGCATCAACACCATCCGCGACAGATGCAACAACTTCATCCGGTGCTGCGCAGTCAGAAACTGCCGGTCCAGCCACTCCAGGTGGTTCCATGCCTCCAAGTGACTCGCGCTTCTTTGAATTGCTTGGTAACCCGAATGTCATGAGTGGCTCTCTTGACAAGGGTAGGCAATCTGTCTTTGCGATCCTCGATCGCCTGCGGCATCCTTTGGCCCATGGAACGGAAGCTCCCACTGGTGTTGTACCCTCCTCGACGCCTGGGGAGGAATATAATGACGATGACCGTGAAGGAGATGGCAGCATCATGCTGTACGCTCCGCTTGTCCCTAGCGATGACTCCGAGGTTGAGCTTGCAGCGTCGGACATCACGTCCGTGTTTGACGACGGAGAGACATGGGAGTATGAGCAGCCTGCGCGTCCGCTTTCCTTTGTCCAAGCTGAGGGGCAATCCACTCCGCGCTCCACCTCTCGTACACCTCCCCGGAAATCCCAGGCAGATCCGCTCAAGACGAGGGGCCCGCCGATGCCTCCCAATCTGACACACGAAAAGAGCCCGGCAGCGCCGGATGGTTCGACACATTGAAAGATAAAGTGGTCGGGGGTGGGAAGCTCGTTTCGGACAAAGTTGCCGAGGGTACAAAGTCATTGACGGGTAAGGCGGACGAGGGTCGGAAAATTGTGAATACGAAGACTCGGTGGGTACCAAGTCCAGACAAGATTTCATTTCAAGCAACCTGGTGGGGTTATCGCTTGTGCGTTTTTGTTCCGGTGTTCACACGCGAAACTGGGTTGATCTTGTGATCGTGTCAGATACCTGCCTCCGCCTGTTCTGGATGTGTTGGACAATAAGCGCCTGGAAGGAGCGAAGCGCGCTGCTCTCCTTACCACGGCTCTTCAGTGGTTACTCAGTCGTGTCCCGCTCAATCTCGTACCGCCTCAGTTCCGACCCGGGGTTTTAGTTGCGCGGCGGCTAGTGCCTTATCTCGGCTACATCGGAGGTTTCATCGCGTGGAGCTGGGGTGCAATGAGGTCCTTCGATAATGGTACGCGGGATTCCTAATTCTATGAGAAATCGAATTTCATTCTTTGTAGGCAAGGGGATTGTCTTGACTGCTACTTGGCTTTTACCCGTTGCTCTCATCCCTGGGACGTGGGAAGTTACGGATACCTCACTCCCCCCCTCTCCCACCGCCGCCACGAGCGCTCGCTCTCTACCCGATTCCTGATGCCCCAACTCGAACACTAATGTACCAATCATAATGACTATCTTTTGACCCTCAGTTTTCACGCTGTAATGCAACACGTCTCTTGTAATCGATATACACGAAGTTAGGAGCAGGGCAGGTGTATTCTACTTGTTTTCCATTATCGTGCCTCGGACTCTATATACACGTCTTTGTGCTAAACTTACTAAATCCTACACCTACTACGTGCTGCTGAAACGTTAGCCTCTCACTTGCCCTCTTCGAAGAAGCCTGCAAGCCATTTTGCTTCTTGTTCCATATCCTCGAGCGTCCTCGGCTCGCGGTCGGCGTCGGCGTCCATCCTCAGAGGCTCCGGGGATCGAACGTCAGTATTTGTTTGAGACCCGGAAGACGCAGCGAGGTCCTGCGGGAGCCCACCCTCCCGCTTCTCGAGTTCGACGTAAACGGCATCGGGCTGGGATCCGGTGAATCGATCACCTTGTAGGCGGCGCGGGAGGAGGTGGAAGTGGACATGCGGCACTGTTTGCCCCGATGCGGGACCGTCCTGCATAGACCATAAACTCGATCAGGACATCAGTGGTGGAGGGAGAAGAGGCGTGGACGGGTGTATATTGGTATATATATATGATATTAATACCTGACACGCGATGGTGAGACCGTCTGCTTTGTATGCGCGCTCGACGACATGTCCGACGCGTTGCACGGCATGCATGAGCTCTGTGAGCTCGTCCGCGCGCAGGTCCGAAAGACGCGGAACGGGGCGCGTAGGACATACGAGCACGTCTGAAAAAAAAAAAAAAAGGATTGTTAGTTTTTTTAGTTTCATTTATCACTGCGTTTTTTGGTGGTGGTGACGACGCGACGGCAACTGAGCACTACTGCAGTACGTACGACCGGGGACGATAGGTTTGAGGTTCACGATTGCGTAGGCTAGGGCGGTGCGGTGGAAGACTTGGCGGGTTACCTCGAATGTCGTGAAGAAGAGTGGGGTGGTCATCGTCGAAATGAAGGGGTGCAACTTGTATGGGAGACTGGTGCGACGATGGGTACAGTGCAGTATCGTACGTAACATTGCTTCCTCACACCCACACTCACGCTCCATATTTCTGAGCGCTGACCTGAAATCCGAGAAGCTGTAAACATACCATCGCCCATTAACGCGACGCAGTCCGCGAGAACTCGAAAGTCGTCGATTAATACTGTGGAAACCCTAGCACCCCGCGCTGCCAGGTTCTTGTTCTCTTTCATGATCTGATGGTACTACCACTGTGGAACATCCGACTGCCGTCACTCAAATGCCTTTCTCACACACTTTCAAGAAATATTCAAAGGCGAGGAACTGGCTAAATTCATCGTAGCTTCATAGGTGCCTGTATGCATAAAACCACCTCGAGCTCCATGGGATATGGGCTTGGAACGTGAATGCGTACATTACCAAGTATGTTACTTGAAACCTCCGCACAACTGCGAGGTTAGAAAAGGCTACTGTATGTACTTCATGCAGGCATGGGGAAAAACCATGAGAAGTCGTCTCATGGCGGTTCGACCCAATCTCTGCATGCGCTACACGAACCACTGGCACTCGCCGACCTTGGTGCTGAAAGAAAGGATGTTGCTCTGATCTTCTCGCATGAATACGGAATGAGCTACGGCTATCGAGTCAGTGGTCTCTTTACGCTGACGAAATCACCAGAGTTTGCATGTGCTTGAAATGCTACAGCTAAAGAGGCGCCGATATCGTCTCGAATTGGGGAGGTTTCAGGTATGAAACCGTGGACAGCAGTATTTTTGTATGTGAGTACTATCCATATGCGTATTCTCTTCACTCACATCAGCATCAGCGAACTCATCTTTGCGAAGAAATACCGCTTTATCCTGGTACTGTTATGGTGTTGAATATTCTCAACACTTCCTGATACTCTGCAGGTTCGCGACTTCGCCGCACCCCTGCGAGTAATACTATATGATGTCTAAGTTATTAACTACTTCTTGTGCTTTCCGGCGCGTGCTGATGTTCCTGGTGTAGTATGCGGGCCATGCGGTGTAATAGTATTGGAAGGTGAGGTGTACTGAGGCCAGCAAAGCCTGGTGTCGCTTTTGTCACGGTCAGATAACATTCAGGGTGTTTGGGCATTACTGACATACCTAAATCGGTGATCAGAACGGTCTCAAGATACACGGATGCAGAAATTCATTATATACATAGTAAGGACGAATTTCGAGTCACAAAGCTGCATCGTAAGTCAACTACCTGCCAATTCCAAAGCAAATCAGTCAGCATCATGGGTCATCTACCTGCACATGCATTTGCTATTCTCTCCAAGTCAACCAATCAGATGCAAGATTGACTCGACCCACGTTGTTTATAATATAGAAGATTGGAAATATTTCCTAGCAGTGTTTGGCTCCAAAGCCATTGCCAAATATTGCCACGCTTTGTGTTACGGACTGATCCCCTTTTGGTTCACACAAATACTATGTACCTCAATTTGCAGTTTACGCTTCGTTCTGCCTTTTCCGCTCTGGCCTGTGCTTCCCGATTACGTACTGTTTCAAGTTTAGAATCGTTTATTATCGTGCCCGTTAGTTAACTTATGTGGCGATGGACTGGACTTCCACCACCTCATAGGTTAATCAATTATGTTCGTGATGGCCATCAGCTGTTACTCTGATCGAGATATGGAATCATCTACCTAACGCACCTGCTAGAGTTTAGATTCCTTATCTGCTTTTCGTTTTGCACTGTCGCTTTGTTACTCCGAGTACAGGTATAGTATTGACAACCTGATGCAACCATCAGAGTCCTAACTCCATACCTATATGTCATTTCATGGTACCGATGACACTTCACGCCCATGTAGTTGACAACCTGGACTCTATGATGTCATAGTGTTCATTTCCTGTTTAGGGGTGAGTAGAGGTGTCCACAATATCGCGTTTCTTATGTAATCAGTGATATGGATGTATATAAATGATCCGGTAGAACTTCGAGAAGCCTTAAGCTTCTCTAGAAATCCATTTCCTGTCTTTTCGAACTTCCCTGAGCCAACTAGAAGGGTTTGCTTCTAGCTCATCTCTACAACTGAACAAGAAGAAGAAGAAGAGCTTCACTAAGGCACTATCTCGCTCCACAAGAGATCAGTCCTTAGACTTCGAAATATAGAATCACCAGAAACTACGACGACAAGGGTGCAAGCCTTGCGACAACTTGCTATACAGAGACTCAATCAATATCTTTTGATTGTCATAGACCTCAGACATCTAGCAGAATTAAGGAGACGATACACCCATCCTCCAAGAAGGCAGTAGTTGAGAATTACTGGAAGGCAGTCTACGCCCTATACTGTCTATAGAACGGGACATGCATTGCGTCATTAACAAAAGGGTCCAAAGAGCGTTCATATTAACTAGGAGAAGTCCGACACTCTCAGAGTCATCAAGATCGGCGGAATCAGAACTCATATCTTCGCGTACAAACTCCAACTAGGCTATTGCCGAATATGCTACAGGACGTAACACTTTGGGATTCGTGACGATCAACAGCTTCAGTCTGACTGACCACTTTGCTGAGCGTTGTCATCAAAAATTCACTAGTCAACTTGGCAAACCTCTAGACCAATGGTTTTCTACTATCAATCTCATCTGTTCTAGATAATACATATTGACCATTGGGCTCACAAATGACAGCTGGGGTTGGGTGATTCGGGGCCATATGCGACCCAACTGCCTCCATATGGAGATTGGAGATTTGACACTCCAATCTGGCGAGAGACAGACTGCGATATTCCACCATCAGATTTTCCGACAGGGTGGTCCAGCCTCCAATCTACCCGGTAATTCAGTACAAGAGTCAAGAGAATATCGCCGTTCAATGTTCAACAGTTGCTTGTTCAAAAGTTATTCTTTACCGAGTATTGTTGAGCGACGCATCTCGGGAAGGCTATCCGCCCTTCCCGATATATTATCCTATATACTCCCGCTGTGTCCCCTACTACATAATACAATGTACCGTGGGGTGGAATAAGGTTCCCCCTTCTCCTCTTCCCTCTCTCACTTGTACAGAGCTCCAGCTCCGCCCAAGAGGTTATGGGCCCTGCGGCCTAACAGCCTCAGGAATCTACACATATATATATATGACTGTCTAAACACATCGTTATCTTGAAACAGTCGAAGCCCCTATCTAATCACCGCATCATAACCCCTATCCAACATGTCATCCGTGAGTACATCTACCATTCCCTCATGGCCAACACAACAAAGTGAAAACCAGGAGGCATCAGCTACCTCACCATCTATAATACACATACGTCCAAGAGATTGGGCGGGCGAGCACCGAACGTATAACCTTCTGGATGAAGATAATTGGCAGTCCTGGAGGGACGACATCCAACTCACATTCAACGTTTGCGGATTACAAGGATATGTCTGCGGCAATATTAAAAGTCCTGACAGAACCACCGATCCCATCGGCGCTGACGATTGGGAATACAACGATGATTACACTAAAAAGATCATCCGCAACCACGTTAGCAAAGGCCAGAAACATCACACCACGAACTGCAATACATGTCGGAGTGAGCCGGAACGGAACACCGGAGCGCCTGTCGGAGCGCCTGCATATGCATGGCCCCGCGTCCCCTGCATTAGTAGTACATAGCGTTAGCAGCCCTTCTTGTACGTAGCATAGTGAAACACCACCTGTGGTGTAGGCACAAATAGCATCCACCTTACGGTACAATACCTTACCATCCCCTTGGGCTTCGTGTTTGCCCGCATACATATATAAGTACAATAGTTTGGTAGCCGCTCCCTCAGTCATCGTGCTGCACGCACGGATACTGAGGTGAGCTGGCTTCCCTTTTCTTGCAGTCCCACATAAGCTTACAGTAGTATAGTTGCTGTCTTATCTAGGTAAATACAATCAGTCATCGTGCTGCACGCACGGATACTGAGTTGCTGTCTTATCTAGTCGATCTCACGCGCGCGTCCGCTTTGGCTCACCCCCGGTTCTCACACTTTGCAACAATACAGCATCCGAGATGTGGCATAATCTTGAAGCCATACATCAGTCCTGTGGCGATCAAACCGAGAATCAGCTGATGAGAGAGCTGAACAAAGCAGAAGCCAAAGAAGGCAATGACATAATCCAGCATCTCGACAAGCTGAAGCAGCTGTGGGACCGTATCACTTTGGTCTGTCAAGGCAAATTACCTTATTCTCCAGAGCAATTTAAGAAATTCCTCTCATATACACTTCTGCCTACTTGGGACGAGTACACGAGACAATTCACATGAGACCCTCAGAAAATTAATATATCTGTCCATCAATTCATAGGCGAGTGTAATGAAGAATATCGTCGATGCCTCAAATGCGACAGCAAAGAAGGCATCGATAATGCATATGCTACGACGAAGCCGCTTATTAAGCGGCTAGGTAATAAACCCGATAATCAAAACTCGAAGCGACAACAGTGCACACACTGTGGCCACAACAATCACAAAACCGAAGACTGTTATCACTCAGCAAAACCGAAATGTACAGTATGTAAAAAACTTGGGCATAAAGAAGATCAATGCCGCTACAAAAAGAAAAATAAGAAGCTGCACAAAAACAAAGAGAAGCTCGTTGCAGATGCAATGACCCAGAAGAATGAAACTAATCTGGCATACATTTGATCTGAAGAAGACAAGACGCTTGCAGCGGTTGAGGACACCATTATGGATGACGATCCATTTATCGATGATCTATCTGACTACGATGTAAACTACGCTAACATTGCCACCAATGACAGTTCTCGCATGTATGATTGGTTGGCGTATAGCGCATCGACAAACCACATAACAAACCGGCATGAATTCTATAGCTCATATGAGCCAATGCCAGATGCTACTGTACATGGTATCGGTGGCAAAATTACACAAGTCAAAGGGCGTGGGACAATAAAACTCATAGCCCAGTATGGAACGCAAAAGCGTACCCTATGACTTGAAAATGTAAATTACATCCCAACTAATAAATATAATATCCTTGCCCTAGGGAGGTGGGATTCCCAGGGGCGAAGATATGAAGCGTCTAACAGTAAACTCATACTTTATAACTGTGACGACGTTCCAGTCCTCATGGGACGGAAGATCTCTTCAAACATATACAAATTTAAATTATCCCTTACGAAGCTCCCAACATAACAAATAACAAAACTTATACGTTTTCCTGTAAAGAAACTAAACAAACTTGGGAAACATGGCATCAACGCTTTGGACATGTCAGCTACAAAGGCCTTAAAAAGATCTTCGACAATCAATTGGTTGACGGCTTCACAGTCAACACTAATACCGAAACTCCGGACTGTATAAGCTGCACAGAAGCTAAGCAATCTGTAAAGCCATTCACATCAAAAATACACACCGCACGTAGGAATAAAGGTGAACTCACTCATATGGACTTGTGGGGAAAGTACAACATCTCCTCCATAAATGGACACCAATACTACCTTCTTTTGGTGGATGACGCAACACGCTATGTCACTGTGTATTTCCTAAAAACAAAAATGATGCTGCACAGCACGTTAAAAATTATTTGACACACCTTCATGTGCGTGGCATAAGTACACATGCCATACGCGTGGACTGTGGCACCGAATTTATAAACAAAAATCTAAAGGAATGGTGTCAATCGAAAGGGATGGAGATAGAGCTCACAGCTCCATACTCACCTTCACAAAATGGCGTTGCGGAACGTATGAACCGTACACTCGTAGAGTTAGCCCGCGCAATGATAAAAGCCATGAAGCTCCCTGAATTTCTTTGGGAGCAAGCCGTTGCTCATGCAGCATATATCTGTAATCGCGCATATACAGTGGGCTCAAAAACCGTTGCAATGTTTGGCCATTTTTGACTGGGTGCGATATAGCACTTAACAGAGTGGGAATTGCACTTAGAGTTGGCAGAGTAGAGTAAAGTACTTAATCTTGGCTTTCAAATGCTGTTTTGATCATATGATTTGAATGAGCAGTTGTAGAGATATAACCATTTTAATCTAAGGTTATCATTGCAACAGTTTTAGAGCTGTTGTAAATATCCAACTGTTTAAAGTGTGCAATGTAGCGCTTGATGGACGGAGAATCATGCTTAGCATAAATACAATTAAGTATAGTATTAGATCGTGGCTTTCTAACAGTGTATTAATCATATTATTTGACCAAATGGTTGTAGAGTTATGCCCAGTTTAATTTGGTGTATCCATTGCAATGGTTTTGTCACAGTTTCGGAGTATTTGCAATGTAGTGCTTGACTGAGTGAGAATGGTGCTTAGTGCAAATAGGGTGAAGTAAAGTATTTAATCCTGGATTTCTAATGGTCTTTTAACCATATCATTTGATCCAATATTTGTAAAGATATGTCTAGTTCAATTTAGGGTATCCTTGTAATGATTCTTAGCCATTGTAAATATGCAATATTTAGAGTGTATCAGTACTTTATTAAGTCCTACTTTGCTTTAAGTACTGCCCTAACCCTTTTAGACATGCCTTTTACTAATTTTTGATACTTCTCAACTGCTAACTTCTCCCAGTTTAGCTTAATTCTTTCTATAACTTATAAATCCCATTAAAAGGGCTTTTATGCCCTGTAAGGCCTTCTTTCAAGAAAACCTTAAAAGATTAAGTGCTTTACTTGGCCTCATTTATGCTAAGCATCATTTTCAATACATTAAGCACTACATTACAAGCACTTTAAAGCTGTTAAAAAGGCTATTACAATGGATACCCTAAATTAAACTAGGCATATCTCTATAACCATTGGGTTAAATGATGTGATTTCAAGGCTATTAGAAAGCTAAGATTAAATACTTTACATTACATAAGCACCACTCTCACACCATTAAGCATTAAATCATGTATTTACATATTTACAACAGCTTAAAAACCATTACAATAAATGCCCCAGATTAAATTGAGCATATTTTTACAACCATTGAGACTAATGCTTAGTATACATAAGATAAATAATAGTCTTTAATCTTAGCTTTTCATTAGTCTTTTAACCATATCATTTGATCCAATGGTTGTAGAGATATGCTTAGTTTAATCTAGAGCATTCATTATAATGGTTTTTAAGCTGTTGTAAATATGTAAATACATGATTTAATGCTTAATGGTGTGAGAGTGGTGCTTATGTAATGTAAAGTATTTAATCTTAGCTTTCTAATAGCCTTGAAATCACATCATTTAACCCAATGGTTATAGAGATATGCCTAGTTTAATTTAGGGTATCCATTGTAATAGCCTTTTTAACAGCTTTAAAGTGCTTGTAATGTAGTGCTTAATGTATTGAAAATGATGCTTAGCATAAATGAGGCCAAGTAAAGCACTTAATCTTTTAAGGTTTTCTTGAAAGAAGGCCTTACAGGGCATAAAAGCCCTTTTAATGGGATTTATAAGTTATAGAAAGAATTAAGCTAAACTGGGAGAAGTTAGCAGTTGAGAAGTATCAAAAATTAGTAAAAGGCATGTCTAAAAGGGTTAGGGCAGTACTTAAAGCAAAGTAGGACTTAATAAAGTACTGATACACTCTAAATATTGCATATTTACAATGGCTAAGAATCATTACAAGGATACCCTAAATTGAACTAGACATATCTTTACAAATATTGGATCAAATGATATGGTTAAAAGACCATTAGAAATCCAGGATTAAATACTTTACTTCACCCTATTTGCACTAAGCACCATTCTCACTCAGTCAAGCACTACATTGCAAATACTCCGAAACTGTGACAAAACCATTGCAATGGATACACCAAATTAAACTGGGCATAACTCTACAACCATTTGGTCAAATAATATGATTAATACACTGTTAGAAAGCCACGATCTAATACTATACTTAATGGTATTTACGCTAAGCATGATTCTCCGTCCATCAAGCACTACATTGCACACTTTAAACAGTTGGATATTTACAACAGCTCTAAAACTGTTGCAATGATAACCCTAGATTAAAATGGTTATATCTCTACAACTGCTCATTCAAATCATATGATCAAAACAGCATTTGAAAGCCAAGATTAAGTACTTTACTCTACTCTGCCAACTCTAAGTGCAATTCCCACTCTGTTAAGTGCTATATCGCACCCAGTCAAAAATGGCCAAACATTGCAACAGTTTTTGAGCCCACTGTACAACTACAATAAAAGATCAGACTCCCTTCCAGGGATGGTACAGGATGAAACCAAACGTCTCACACCTGCACGAATTCGGAGCACCAGTCTGGGTACTCATTCAAGGCCAAACAGTAGCCAGAAGGATTATGCCCAAATCAAAGCGGTGTGCCTATGTCGGATATAATGATGCTTCTAAATCAGTATTATATTATAATGCTGAAACAAGAAAAATACTAACCTCGCGCAATTATGTCTTCTTAACCGCAAAAGAAGCAGATCCAATAGAAGAAATTCAAATTGAAACCACCCCTATGTGCGAAGGGGAGCGAGGAGGAGAGCACACGCGTGAAGAGGAAGAATCTAGAGCAAGTCGTAAATGTAAACAGCCTGAAGGGGAGGACGTACCACAAAAAACAAGGGGAGTCCGACCCAATTACCACAAGCTTAATGATCCCTTTTCAGATGAAGATGAGTTCTCTGAAGAGGAAAATAAAGAAAATAACGAAAACTTACTTGCTGAAGTCCTTACAGCTGAAATCGGTGACAAATTCCATAGCCTAAAAGAGGCAAAGGAATCGACCGATTGGCCAAAGTGGGAGTGCACAATCTGATCTGAGCTAAAACAACACCAGGAAAAAGGAACCTGGGAGTTAGTAGATAAGCCGGCGGATGTAAAACCACTCACCAACAAATGGGTCTTCGTCAAGAAAAGAAATAAAGAAGGACTGATCGTTAAGAATAAAGCGAGATTAGTAGTCAAAGGCTGTGGACAACGCCCCGGCGATTACTATGAAACACACTCACCCATCATCCGAATAGAATCAATACGTACCATATTAGCCATCGCTGTCACCAAATGGTTAATCATCCAACAAATGGATGTAAAAGGTGCATACCTTAATGGGACCCTAAAGGAAACCCTGTATATGCGCCAACCAGATGGTTTCAGTGACGGCAGCAGGAGGGTATGTCATTTGTTGCGAACCCTATATAGACTTAAACAGTCCGGACGCGAATGGAATGTGGAATTTGATACAAAAATGAGACAACAAGGATATGATCGCCTGCATTCAGATCCATGCATTTATACTCACTCAGGCAATGGCAAAATCGCGATCGTTACTGTTTGGGTGGATGACCTCCTGCTCTTCTCAAATACAGAAGAAAGCATGGAGGAAATGAAAAAAGACATATGCACCGAGTGGGAAACAACTGACATGGGCGAGCCTACAAAAATCGTCGGCATTGAGATCTCCCAATCTGAAGGACAAATTAGTATCTCACAAAAGACAAATATTCAAAGTATCTTACAGAGACAAGGTCTCGCCGACTGCAGCTCCATCCAGATGCCCCTCGATCCGAATGTAAAGATAGAACCAAACCCAGATGGAAATGAAGGAGATTGAAGCAATGTGTACGCACAATTGCTGGGGGAACTCCAATACATAGCCAATGCCACCCGACCTGATATCGCCTTCGCAGTTAATTGATTAGCCTTGTATACCACGAATCTGAGTATGCAGCATCAAACCGCTTTAAAGCAGATCCTGTGATATCTATCAGGAACACGGACGGAAGGTATAACATATAAATACGTACCTGATGCCCCTGTTACATTCGATGGATATGTGGATGCTGCACACCAGAATCATGATGATGGTAAATCCACCACTGGCTATGTCTTCATCGCTGCAGGAGGAGCGATCACTTGGCGATCGGGTAAACAAGCAGTCACTGCCACTTCATCCACAGAAGCAGAATATATTGCTTTCTGGGAAAGTGGGAAAGAGGTGTCCTGGCTAAGAAACTTCTATAGTGAATTGGGATTCCATCAGCAAAAGCCTACGACAATCAAACAAGACAATACCGGAGCGATTGCCATTGCTAAGAATCCACTCTTCCATAAGCGATGATGAGCTGGGAAGCTGGTCTGTGGGGAAACTATCACCCAACTCAAACCACGTGTGCTCCCTCAGCCGGCAAGTTCTAGGGGGTGGGAAGCCCTGTCTGATGTCGCGCAGGTATCTGCGTGAAACCAAACTTCGCAGGAGGGTCCGTCTTGACCCTAAGGACTTGGGATATGCTCCGCTAAGGGTGCGAACGCGTGCGGCGGTTCCGGGAGCAGCGTGACTGTTCCGGAAAGAGGTAGAGCGCGGCCTACCTTGCACGTCCGCGTGGACTTCGCTACTTCGCACCTGAGACCGCACTGGACCTCCGGAGGTGCTACTAAATTTCCTAAGGGCGCGGGCGCGTGCTGCACTCTCGGGAATGCGAAGAAGAGCGAACTGTGCTCTTAGGAGGATCTCTACACTGAGAGACTGAAGGGGGAACTCTGGGGCTTCTTCTTTTTGGGTCTATAGGTAGTTACAAGGTTTATATACTAGGGTATGACAGGGCTAGGCACTGTAGTGAGGGGAGGAGGGGACTGAGATACTGTAATAAGTCCATGAGGGGATGTGTCACGGAGCGCGGGAAAGCGGCGGGAAAGCGGCCCAGAACTCCGAAAATGCGCGCAGATTGATGTAGGATGTATGGGGGACGATGGGGAGAGAGTCCTGGTGCTCTGAGGACCTCTGGTACGCACTTTTATGTGAGCAGCCCATGCTGCATCGTATCAGCGAACCAAGCATATAGATTCCAGATATCACTGGGTCAGAGAGAAGGTACAGGCGAGGAGATTTGACACAGAAGAATGTCACACAGAAGACCAGACTGCTGATCTGCTGACTAAGGCACTAATATGCCCACTACACGTCAAACACACAAAGTCCTTAGGCATCTCACCAGTCTGAAGGGGAGTGTTGAGCGACGCATCCTGGGAAGGCTATCCACCCTTCCCGATATATTATCCTGTATACTCCCGCTGTGTCCCCTACTACATAATACAATGTACCGCGGGGTGGAATAAGGTTCCCCCTTCTCCTCTTCCCTCTCTCACTTGTACAGAGCTTTGGCTCCGCCCAAGAAGTATTGCATCAATATCACTAAGTCCAAATCACTGTGCACCAGTGATTCTCCCTCAGCGGGGACCTTATTACATATGGGTTCTCTCTGTGTGCACAAAGTAAACTGATGACTGAAATGATAAAGAGACATTGGCAGGATTACAATAAATTTAATTATTAATAAAGTTTCATTTAAGTTACAGCGACAACCGAAAATGTACGGAATTCTAAAAAAATAAAAGTTATGTGTCACTGTTTGGCTCGTATTTGTCACCATCTGGCTGCCCCGCAAATAAGAATGCACCTAGTAGTTGAAAATGATTTATTTTGATCCAAATCACAGCATTTCTGCTCTGGAGTTCCATGGGATATATTCTAATATGTCTCTAGTATGTACATGAAAATTGGCTAAGGTATGGTATCTTAGGAATACATTGCGCGATGCTTACCGAGAACAGGAGTCACCAATTTCTGTTGAAAGTGGACTCTGTAGGTCTGAAACTGCATCAAATCTCTCCAAAAAAAATCTGTAGAGTTTATAATACATATAATAATGTGCTCCCATGCTGTATTTGTTACTCTGAGGCATAGTGCTCATGCAATGGACAAAGGAATGTGTTGGCTGTCTTCATCACGAAATGTCACAAATATTTTAAAACTCCCACGGCAATAAGTGTTGCCAATTCAAATGAGAGACTTCAATGAGGGATTCCGACTGTGCGTAGCACGGGTAGTCGCTAGTTTTCATGTACATACTAGAGACCTATTAAAATATATCCCATAAAACTCCAGAGCAGAAATGCTGTGATTTGGATCAAAAAAAATCATTTTCAACTACCAGGTGCATTCTTAACTCTGCAGTGCAGCCAAATGGTGACAAATACAAGCCAAACAGTGACACATAACTTTTATTTTTTTAGAATTCCGTACATTTTCGGTTGTCGCTGTAAGGCAAATGACAGTTTTGACATTTTCATGAAGGGAGAAACATCAATTGCAATTATCGATCGAGTCAGCCAATTTTCATGCCAGGGCCTATGTCGGCATACTCTATATAGAATGTGAGAGGAGTGAGGGGAAAAGTGGATATGCGAGAGGACTTACGCTGGAACCCGCTTACATTATTTGTAACATTAGTGGCGGTTCCTGCAAGGTCAAATTTGTTTTTTTTCTTGACATTACTAGGCCGGAACTAGCCATGCCACGTGAGGACTACTCCGAAGAGAAAACTTATTGACCAACCTCGAGAGCCCAGTGGGGGACATATGTTCTGTGAGGGACAGGATAAGGAAAACTGCGGGCCAATTATCACATTGGATTCTTGGGGCAACAGGGAACTCACCTCCCGGGAGTCGAAACCGTTTTGCATTGCTGAGTATATTCCGAATAGCTAATGTCAGAAACATGAGCCCAAAAATTTGGAAAGAAAGACAACGAGATGCATCGTACTCGGTCCAGTCACTTCCCTGGCAATCGTCGCATACACTCAGGAGGGAATACATGACGGTGTTGCACATACAACCGGTGGCATCCATGACAGGCCCGGCAGGGGCATAGGCATCTCCTTTGTTGTTGAGAGGACCGAGAGTGTACGCTGTGAAAGAGATGAGACGACAAGACTCATGGGCGCAATACAACGAAGAAGACCACTCACAGCCGTTGTTGCAGGTTGAAATCAGGTACGCTGCGACCGTGCACGCATCTTGTTCTATACCGTTCAGCGACTGAGCCCAATGCCAAGCAATCAGATGATGTGGTGAAAACTATATCAAACATACCCAACTCCAGGAAGTGCCACATTTCGGAACACTAGAAACCTGAGCGGCCGCAAAGCAAGCAAAGGAGAGAAAGGATGCAAGTGATACAACAACTCGGAGTGACATTACAATAAGTGCCAGTGTGAATACTGAATAGAGAGAGCTGGGCACATGTTCCGGTTGAAAAGTATTGCTTGAGGGTTTGATTGGGCCCCTTTAAAAGAAAATCGGATATGTTTACGTAGCATACTCTGGTTGCTGGAGTGTGGAGTTGATACAGATCACGCACGACACTGGCTCACTGGCAGGTGCAACTCAGGCTGTCTGATACAGGGCACTTCCGAGTCGTCTACCTGCACAACGATCAATATTGCTTGCTTACATATTCAGCCAGCCTCTAGGGCTTATGAGACGAGACGAATACTACGGACCAGAATACTGCTGAGTGTGCCAGTGTGAGGTGTGATGATACCGATCACGCACGACAAGGGTGCTTGCTAGAGTCTGGGGACTGAGACTGATCACGCACGACATAGGCTCACATGTCTACGCGTATATATACGGTCATGTTCACATGTTACGGGCATCATAGTAGCCACTTCACTACCCGCTCATTACTGAGCCCCACTCGTATATTCCTTTCTCACATGTTCAATCCCCTTCTGGGGCTTATAATACTGTATGATCACTATGGACTGGAATATTATCGTTGGAGTTCATCCCATTCATCTTACTGCGAGCCACTCCTTCTGTCCATCCACGCGTCGCCTCCCTTCTCCGCTTACTTTATCGCTCTCGTAGTAGCTGCGCCCCTCCTCTTCTTTTCATTACAGAAATGGGCTCACTGCAGGTGTGCTGCCCGATACAGCACACATCATCCACAATCATATTCATATATTACGGACATCATACCCGCTATCGTTACCAGCTCATTACCGAGCTCTACACTGTATATTGTTGCTTACAATATTCAGCTAGCCTCTAGGACTTATAAGTCTACTAGTATTAGTACGGACCAGAAACAACATGAACGCAGGAAAGCCCGCGGGGGCTCGCTGTCCCGGTAGACAGGTCCATTCGTATAATTAGGTTGCTGGGTATCTACGGGCTAAATCTTCTAATCATAACTGCAAAAATTTACCGCCTACCATGGCGATTGATGCAAGTTTAGTAAGCCAAAGTAAACACTGGCCGACTCGGAGGTGGTTGAGCAGGGAAAAAGATGCTGTTCAATTAGCGTGTTGTTGCATGACTGGCGACTCATGAAATGCCAGCCAGTTTTTTTCGAGAGATTTATGTATTCGTCCTCCGGAAAAGTATTTGCGAAGATACGGAGAGGTTCACAAATCAAGTGCGTGCGTTGGAGGCGAAATATGCTGCAGGTCGGCGGATGCAAATTTGGTAAGCAAAACTGAGTTTCTCTCGAGCAATAAAAGCACTGAGTTCACTGGGGAAACAGGAACCATTTTGCGATAGAAACATATAACGTAGCACAGTCAACGCATATGCGAAGTTACGGAGAGACAGATGAATTGATGCGTCGCGTATGCCGATTTGTCCTTGTTTGTCAGTTCTCGTTAGCCCTCTCTTGTTCGTTCCTGAAGCCGATACTGTAATTGCTTCGCTCCGCTCGATCATCAGATCATTGAGTTCTTCCTATTCATCCCACTGCGAGCCTCTCCTTCTGTCCATCCACGCATCACCTCCCTTCACCGCTTACCTCCTCACTCTCGCGCTGGCTTGGCCCGAGGCTTCTTTTTATTTCAGCACTGCCAGTGGTGACTCGTCCGAGCAAGTAATTCACTGTGGTCGTCGACGTCGTCATACTTAGGTTGATTGACACATCCTCGCGTCACTCCTCTCCGAACGTTGCCCCGTTACCGAAGATAATAGAACACATCCAGTACCATTTTATCGCGCACGTATTCTCATAGATCAGCGACGACACCGCAGATCAGAACAAAACATCGGACAGAGTTAAATTATAAGTTGGGGACTTGTGCTTATACTAGCGGTGGCCCGTGCTGCACCCGGGGCCAGCTAGGCTGAGCTAGCCGAGCTCCCAAGCCAAGCCAAGCGAGCCGCCAGCAAGCATGGAGACCCAGTAGGCCCCCAGAACCGTCAGTCCCTCAGAAGAGACCGAGCCGCCAGTCCCCATAAGGCCGGAGAGCTGAGGGAGCCGCAAGTCCGAACCCGCAGTCCGGGAGAAACACGCGGCACACCTTTTCGATGAGGCCGCGTTCAGACGTCCCCCACAACACAACGAAATGACTTTTGGCGGGAAATATCTGACTTGACGATGCGAGTTGTCTAGACGAAGCAATTACACTATATATTGCGTCATCCAGCCTACGACAGGAGTCCACAGTAGCCAGGTGGGATATACGTGGCCCACTGGCTTGACCGAATTTGCCACTGATCTCAGAAAATCGAGTGACCACTTCGTCCATGGTAGGACGCTTCGTCAGGCCATTTGGGACCATATCGCTCATGAACTCGAAACCTTTGTATTCCTGGGTTTATCTGTCAGCACGGTAAGATTTGAAGGAAAGAAGAAAAGCCCGGATCTGCATAGAGTCTTCTCGAATCAAGTTTCCCAGATAGTGGGTGGGAAATGGGGGCGGAAGAGGGGCGCGGGTGCAGTCAGAGGCGGGCGGGCGGACTCACTCACTCAACAGCTTCAGTCTGACTGACCACTTTGCTGAGCATTGTCGTCAATATGCAAAGATTCACTAGTCAACTTGGCAAACCTCTGGACAAATGGTTTTCTACTATCAATCTCATCTGTTCTAGATAATAAAATATCGACCATTGGGCTCAAAAATGACATCTGGGGTTGGATGATTCGGGACCATACGCGACTCAACTGCCTCCATATGGAGATTCGAGATTCACTCCAATCTAGCGAGAGACGGAGTCTGACGGACTGCGATATTCCGCCATCGGATTCTCGGAAGAGCTTTCCGACAGGGTGGTCCAATTCCCAATCTACCCGGTAATTCGGTACAAGAGAATCGGTACAAGAGAATATCATCGTTCAACGTTCAACAGTTAAGTTGCTTGTTCAAGTTATTCTTTACTGAGTATTGCATCGATACACTAAGTCCAAATCACTGTGCACCAGTGACTCTCCCTCAGCGACGACCATATTACATATGGGTTCTCTCACTGATGACTGAAATGATAAAGAGCCACTGGCAGTGAAAAGTGATTACAATAAATTTACTTATTAATAAAGTTTCATTTAAGATGGATTAAGATGGGTTAAGGCAAATGACGTTTTGATGAGGGGAGAAACGTCAATTGCAATTATCAATCAGTCGAGTCAGCAATTTTCAAGCCTGCGCCTGCTTCGGGAATATCTATAGAGAATGTGAGAGGAGTGAGGGGAGAAGTGGATATGCGAGAGGACTTACGGTTGAGCCAGCTTATGTTGTTAGAAATTTCATTCAAGTCAATTTTGTCCATGGAATTACTAGGCCGGAACTAGCCGTGCCACGTGAGTACTACTCCGAAGAAAAAACTTATTGACGAACTAAGCGAGTCCAATAGGGGACAAATGTTCCGTAAGGGACAGGATAAGGAAAACTGCGGGCCAATTATCACATTGGATTCTTGGGGCAACAGGGAACTCACCTCCCGGGAGTCGAAACCGTTTTGCACTTCTTAGTATAATCCGAATAGCTAACGTCAGATACATGAGCCCAGGAATTTGGAAAGGAAGACAACCAGGTGTATCGTACCTGTCCCAGTCACTTCCCTGGCATCCGTCGCATGCACTCAGGAGGGAATACATGACGGTGTTGCACATACAACCAGTGGCATCCATGACAGGCCCGGCAGGGACATAGAAATCTTTGTTGTTTTTGAGAGGACCGAGAGTGTACGCTGTGAAAGAGATGAGACGACAAGACTCGTGGGCGCAATACAACGAAGAAGACCACTCACCGCCGTTGTTGCACGTTGAAATCAGGTACGCTGCGATCGTGCACGCATCTTGGTCTATGGCGTTCACTGTCTGAGCCCAATGCCAAGCGATCAGATGATGTGGTGAAAACTATATCAAACATACCCAACTCCAGGAACGGCCACATTTCGGAACACTAGAAACCTGAGCGGCCGCAAAGCAAGCAAAGAAGAGAAAGGATGCAAGTGATACAACAACTCGGAGTGACATTAAGTGCCAGTGTGAATACTGAATAGAGAGAACTGGGCACAGTGTTCAGGTTGAAAAGCATTGCTTGAGGGTTTGATTGGGCCCCTTTAAAAGAAAATCGGAGTATGTTTACGTAGTATACTCTGGTTGCTGGAGTGTGGAGTTGATACAGATCACGCGCGACACTGGCTCACTGGCAGGTGCAACTCAGGCTGTCTGATACAGGATACAGGGCACTTCGTCCACCTGTACTACGATCAATATTGCTTGCTTACATATTCAGCCAGCCTCTAGGTGCTATGCGCTTATGTCACGAGACGAATACTACGGACCAGAATACTGCTGGAGTGTGGAGTGTGATGATACCGATCACGCACGACATGGGCTCACTGTGCTGTCCGGTACAGCACACATCATCCACAATCATATTCATATGATACGGACATCATACCCACTATCGTTACCAGCTCATGACTGAGCTCCACACTGTATATTGTTGCTTACAATATTCAGCCAGCCTCTAGGACTTATAAGACTACTACGGACCAGAAGCCCGTGGGGGCTCACTGTCCCGGTAGACAGGTCCATTTGTATATTAGGTTGCTGGGTATCTACGGGCTAAATATTCTAATCGTAACTGCAAATTTACCGCCTACCGTGGCGGCGGATGCAAGTTTAGTAAGCCAAAGTAAATACTGGCCAACTCTGGCTGACTCGGAGGGGAATGCCAGCCAGTTTTTTTGAGAGTTTTTTGAGAGACTTAACATGAACGCAGGAAAGCCTGCGGGGGCTCGCTGTCCCCATAGACAGGTCGATTTGGATATCAGGTCGTCGGGTATCTACGGGCTAAGTCGTCTAATCGTAAGTGTGAAAAATTCCGCCAAACTTCTTCACGCGTTCGATTGAGATGTCGGGGAGGAATGCGAATTGTCAGTCACCCATCATCGTCCTTCTGTTTTGTATGACAAGCGAGACAGAGCAGGAAAACTGGATCCCACCGACGCCGTGTAGGGTAAAGAGATGAATTGAATTGCAATGTGCGCAATGCACGGTTCGGTAGAGCGGTGTGTTGGCTTGGTGATGGCGCCCATTTCTGTCAGGCGGCATGATGCAATGCCAACTGGATGGCACGCGATACAGATCAAATCATTGGGATGAATCCCTATTGCATGGGCGGCCAACGAACCCACGCAGCAGATGCAATTTTAGTAAGCTAAGTCGCCACAGGAAAAAGGTGGCAGAAGGAGGGAAAAGATGCAGTTGGTGCGTTGTTACACGGATACACGGAGTGCCATCCAAATTTTTTTTAGAGAGAGGCATGTATTCGACGTGTGGAAAAGAATTTGGAAAGAAACAGAGATGTTCTCAAATCAAGTCCGTGCGTTGGAGGTGATGTAAGAGGACAGCCACGTTGGCGGATGCAAATTTCGTAAGCGAAATCGAGAAAGCGAAAAAAGCAGTGAGTTGACTGGGGAGACAGAGACAAATTAGCAATAGAAACATGTAGCGTAGCACAGGCAATGCATCTGCGAAGTCACAGAGAGAGAGATGGATTGAGATGTCGTCTACAGGCGATTTACGTCGATTTCAGCCATTTCAAATGGTATTACGATTTGTACTTGTTTGTACCGTTTTCGCCAGGCCTCCCCTTTCCTGTTTTCGAGTGAAAGCGATAATTGCTTCGCAGCGCTCGCAATAATATGTCGACTCCCAGGTCGGCGGATGCAAATGTGGTAAGCAAAACTGAGTTTCTCAAGCGATAAAAGCACTGAGCATAGTCAATCACCAGGACGGACCTCCGCAAGCTCTACAACACACAAAGGCTGAGAGGCGACAGTGAGACATTACAGGAAGACGACGCGCATGTTCTCGATTTGCCTTGTTGATCACCTTTAACACCCGTTCATAAGTCTCGTCGTCCAGTGTTTCGGGCAATTCCTCGAGGACTTCTCGGAGTTCCCGCAGACTTGGTGGAAGACAGTGTCAAAGCGCTTCTAGCTGGCCGTTCACCCACCGAAACGTATTTGACAACATGAAGAACTTATCGAGCCATGAACTCGGAAGAGGACGCCTCACATGCCATCAGCTTTCTCGGAGAGTCTCAATGACAAGCTTCCTATCCTCCTCGTGACATCTCCGCATCCGAACAGACAACAGAACTGATGTAATCCACGATATCTTTCTTTTGTCCGCTTTGGTCATGCAGGGACACGCAGAGAGATGTCAAAAGCTCGAGGGTAACGCAAATGCGCAGATTTGGGACGCGCAAGCTAACAAGATTCTTGACAAGATCGAGGACCTCCTCTCTTGAAGTTGGTAAACAGGATTCGCTGGGACACTCATCGAGGGCATCCACGATGATGTAAATGGGAACTTGAACCGGAAGTGAGACCATCTCTGTCAGGCATCTTGCCAGAGTCTCGTCGCTAGTTTTCGTGCGCCACTTGTCATGTTCCGAATAAATGCGGGAGTGTGTCGCAGCAAATTTCAAACTGGCACATAGCTGCGAAATGATGGAAAGGAGATTACAAGAGTTCTGCTTACTTCATTGCGGAAGTCACAATAAAATAAGTGATGATCGCCGATCCTGCTTCGTGCTGTGCTATGATGTCTTCAATAATCTCGAACTGGGCGAAATCTGAGTCTATGCAGACAACAACAGTAGGAAATAACAAACCACAGGACACTTTTGCCGGATCCCGCTACAAGACGGGGGTCAGAGGGACGGAGTAGTAGGAAGGGAAAGGTACGTGCGTTTGCCATGTCCACAAGAGAGATAAAGACCGCTTCCACTTCAAATATACTGCCTTGGAAAAACCGCAATGTTGTTCCCTGTGGTGAGCCTTCCGTGCAATATTATGGTTCATCAAGGAATCCGGGGAGAGAGCCGAATTTGCAGTTTCCCTTCCATACGCGACCCAACTGCTTCCATAGAGACTCCGGCCCGTGCGATATTCCGCCATCGGCCCATCGGAAGAGCTTTCGACAAGGTGATCCGATCTCCAATCTACTGGCAAATCGGTACAAGAGAATATTTTCCACATCATCGTTTGTTATTCTTTACCGGTCCAGAAACTAATCCGACATCCAATGTACTGTACAATAAGTTTTCATTTAAAATGGTTAAATGGGTTAAGGCAAATGACGATTTGCTGGTGAGAAAAACATCAATTGCAATTCAGTTATCAATCGAGCCTGCCAATTCTCGTGCCTGGGGCTGCTTAGCGAGTGTCTATAGAGAATGTGAGAGGAGTGAGGGGAAAAGTGGATATGCGAGGGACTTACCGCCGATTGTAGTGATAGTGGCAGGGTCAAAATTGACATCATTAGCTGGAACTGGCCGTGAGTACGTTGCCAAAGAAAGAACTTATTGACGAACTGCGAGAGCCCACTTGGGGACACGTGTTCCGGAAGGGACACGATGAGAAAACTGCGGGCACATGATCACATTAAACGCAATGGATTCTCTGGGGCGACAGGGAACTCATCCCGGGAGTCGAAACCGTTACGCATTTCGTAGTATATTCCCGATAGCTAATGTCAGAAACATGAGCCCAGAAATTTGGAAGAAGAAGACGATCAGCGATCATACGTGGGCCATCACCTCCTGGCATGCTTCACATGCACTCAGGAGGGAATACATGACGGTGTTGCACATACAACCGCTGCCAGTCTGGAAATTCCCGTCAGGGATATAGACCTTCGATTCCGAGAGTTTGATAGTGTTTACTGCGAAAGAGATGAGACGAAAAGGCTCGTGGGCGCAAGACAAACGAATTCAGCCACTCACAGTCACCGGTGCAGGTTGAAAGCAGGTACGCGGCACCGTGCACGGATCTTGGCCAAGACTGTTGTCAAATGAGCCCATGCCAAACGATCAGATAATGTAGTGAAAACTGTATCAAGCATACCTTTTCCAGGACTCGCCACATTTCGGGCAGAAACCTACCGGCGCGCAAAGCCAGCAAAGAGAGAAAGGATGCAAGTGATACAATCGAAGGACATTTAGTGTGAATAGTGAATAGAGAAGACTGGGCACAGTGCTTAGGCTGAAAAGTATCGCTTGAGGGTTTCATTGCCCCTTTTAAAAGAAAATCGGAGTATGTTTACGTACCATAGCATACTCTGAAATATTGCTGGAGTGTAGAGTTGATACCGATCACGCACGACATTGGCTGAGGTGCACTGTCTGATACAGGGTACATGTCCACCTGTACAACGATCAAATATTGCTTGCTTACATATTCAGCCGCTCTAGGCCTAGGGCTTTTGAGACGAGACAACGACTACGGACCGGAATTGCTGGAGTGTGTGTGTGATACCGATCACGCACGACATGGGATCAGGTGTGTTGTTCGATTCAGCACACATCGTCTACCTGTACTACGATCATATTTACATGTTACATACCCGCTATCGTTACCAGCTCATTTCGGACCAGAAAATTAACAATTAACATAAACACAGGAAAGCCTGCGGGAGCTCGCTGTCCCAATAAACAGGTCTATTCGTATATTAGCCGGGTATCTATGGACTAAGTCTTCGAATTGTTTGTAACAGGATCTCAGACACTGGCAAAGGTGATTGAGCGAGGGAAAAGACGCTATTCAATTAGCATGTTGTTGCATGGAATACCAGCCAGTTTTTTTGGAGACGTATGCATTCGACCTCTGGGAAAGTATTTCGAAGATACGGAGATGTTCACAAATCAAGCTAATTAATCAAGTGCGTTGTTGGAGGCGAAATATGTCTATTCCCAGGTCGGCGGAATCGGGGCGGATGCAACTTTGGTACTAAGCAAATTGAGTTTCTCGAGCGATAAAAACACTGAGTTCACTAGGGAAATAGAAACAATTTTGCGATAGAAACATATAACGTAGCACAGGCAACGCATATGCGAAGTTATGGAAGACAGATGAATTGATGCGCCACCTGCAGGAGATCGATTTAACGTACTGCCGATTTGTCCTTGTTTGTCGGTTCTCGTTATCCTCTCTTGTTCGTCCTGAAGCCGATACTGTATTGCTTCGCTCGCTCGATCATCAGATCATTGAGTCCTTCCTGTTCATCCCACTGCGAGCCTCCCCTTCTGTCCATCACGCGCCGCCTCCCTTCACTGCTTACCCCATCGCTCTCGCGCTGGCTGCACCAGAGGCTTCTTTTCATTTCAAGCACTGCCAGTGGTGACTCGTCCGAGCAAGTAATTCACTGTAGTAGTCGACGTCGTCATACTTAGTTTATTGACACATCCTCGCGTCGCTCCTCTCCGAACGTTGCCCGTTACCGGAGATAATAGAACACATACAGCACCATTTTATCGCGCACGTATTCTCATAGATCAGCGTCGATCGGTGCTCGATCAGCGGCGACACCGCAGATCAGAACAAAACATCGACAGAATTAAATTATAAGTTGGGGACTTGTGCTTATACTAGCGGTGACCCGTGCTGCGCCGGGGCCAGCTAGGACGGAGACCCAGTAGGTCCCAGAGCCGTCAGTTCCCCAGAAGAGACCGAGCGCCGCAGTCCCATAAAGCCGGAGAGCTGAGGGAGCCGCAAGTCTGAACCAGCAGTCCGAGAGAAACACCCGGCACACCTTTTCAGTGAAGCGCGTTCAGACGTCCCCACAACACAACGAAATGACTTTTGGCGGCAATATCTGACTTGACGATGCGAGTTGTGTAGACGAATCAATAACACTATATACTAGCGTCATTCAGCCTACAACATGAGTCCGCAGTAGCCAGGTGGGATATACGTGGCCCACTGGCCGGTAGTACCTTGACCAAATTTGCCACTGATCTCAGAAAATCGAGTGACCACTTCGTCCATGGTAGGACGCTTCGTCAGGCCATTTGGGACCATATCGCTCCTGAACTCGAAACCTTGTATTCCTGGGTTCTCATCTCGGTAATATTTGAAGGACAGAAGAAAGCCCGGATCTGCATAGAGTCTTCTCGAATCAATAGGAGTGGGAAATGGGTGCGGAAGAGGGGCGCGGTGCAGTCAGTAAGGACAGCGGATCGGGAGAATGATTGAATGATCAGTCGATCGTCTGAGATTCATAACATAAAAAAAGTCGATTAGCGGCTTTAGTAATACATGAGAGTCCTTATCCATCCTTCATTTCACCGCGTTAGCACTATGCTCTGTCAGACATGCCGCAATGTCGCGATGATCATGCTCCAACGTAAGTTGTTATGGGATCCTACCCTCGTTGTCCTCGTTGTCGATAATCGCACCATACCTGAGCAGCAGGCGTGTGCCTTCAACTGTACCGTGAGTCTCGTAACCCCTTTACTGAAGGGTTCCTGCCACCAGGAGGACTGATGAAGTGGGTAGATCACATGTTATCCCGTGCATTAGGATTTGCACCGTGGTCCAACAACAGTTGCATAATACCGACTTGATCGCTTGATCGTTTATACGTTTATATCCCGACGACTTGCTGCCTCGTGCAATAAGCCCTTCCGAAGTCCATCGAACGTCGATATCGGCATTGTATTCAATTAGCATCCGAACTACTTAAAGGGGTCCCCACCAACTGCCCACTATATCGGAGAGCCGGGGATGTCGGACTGCATATTCACATCCGCCCCGTGATTGAGCAGCCACCGCACAATCTCCAGAGTCCGGGAACGCACCCCTATGCAGTACGTGCGGTTTGATTCACCTCGAACATTGACGTCCGCACCATGCCGATGCAGTAACTCTGCAATCCGGAAGTCTTTCCCATCCAAGACAGCAACCAATGGAGTCATTATCTGACCACCCCCTGCATTTATATGCTCCGGATGCTTGCCAACGAGGTACTCTGTCAGGTAATAGAATCCGCCTTGAGGTTTAGTATAAGGGCAATGCGTCATCTGACCCTCCGAAAGGTGTGAACCATTCCCGCTCGACATCTATCTGTTGCACTGGACCAACCGTCAATGTGGTTTGTCCGTGGTAGAGGCGTATTCAACAAGAGGAATTTCGTCGATATTATCCTCGGAAGATCGTCAGCAAGCCTGGCAAAGAGTGTGCAGGCTCGAGAATGCGAGAGACATCCGCACTTGAACGGGCCAACCGAGGATTCCTTGACTAAAAAGTGAGAAAAACTGAACTACTTGAAACACGACTCGTAATCAGACTTGAGCACGTAGCACAGTACCACCTGGTGGCGATCTGTCCATCGCCAATTGGGGTTCAACTACGGAGTTCCTCCATTCGCTGCAGCATAGTCAGCCAGGACTCTCGCGACAAACATGCAGAGGGCCGGAAGGGGACAGTGACATTGTGGACCATGCTCCCGATTTGCCTTGTTGATCTCCCGTAACACCCGTTCATAAGTCTTGTCCGCGTTTTGGGCAATTCCTCGAGGATTCCCCGCAGAATTGGATAGACAATGTCATAGCTCTAGCTGACAGTACACCCACCGAAACCTATTTGACAACATGAAACTTATCGAGCCATGAAGTCGGAGAGGACGCCTCACAGCTTTCTCGGAGAGTGTCAAGACAAGCTTCCTGTCCTCGCGCCATTCGGTGTCTTTGTGTTCGAACAGACAACAGAACTGATGTAATCCACGATATCTTTCTTTTTTCCGCTTGTCATAGAGACACCCGAGATGTCAAGAAGCGGCACATGTATTCGATCTCGGGCTCGTAACGCAATGTGCAGATTTGGAACGCCAAACTAACGAGATTCTTGACAAGATCGAGGACTCTCTCTTGAAGTTGGTAAGCCAGATTCGTTGGGACACTCATCAAGGGCATCCACGGTGATGTAAATGGGGACTTGAACCGGAAGTGAGACCATCTCTGTCAGGCATCTGCAGAGTCTCGTCTCTACGTTTTCGTGCGCCCCTGCCATGTTCCAATAAATGCGGGGACGTATCGCAGCAAATTTCAGACTGAGCACTAGCCGCGAATGATGGGAAGAGGAGGTTACGAGATCTGCTATCTTCATTGCGGAAGTCGCAATAAAAATAAGATGATCGCCTCCTTTTCGTGCTGTGCTATGATGTCTTCAATAATCCTCGAACTGGGCGAAAATCTATGCAGACAACAACAGTAGGAAATAACAAACCACAGGACACTTTTGTCGGCTCCGCCTACAGACGGAGAGGACGGGCAGTAGAGGAAGGAAAGGTACGTGCGTTTGCCATGGATCCACAAGAGAGAAAAAGACTGCTTCAACTCTTCGAATATACTGCCTTGGAAAAGCACGATGTTGTTCCCTTGTGGTGAGCCTTCCGTGCATATTATGGTTCATCGAGGATCCGGGGAGAGAGCCAAATTTGCAGTTTCTCTCGTAATTGGTTCTCTTTGACGATGAATCAGTTTCAAGAACCAACGGCAGTGAGACCGAACTACGAACGCTTCTCTTCATCTACAATGTTTTCAGACCGCTGTATGACTGCATTTGCTTCTTTTACATCCAGCCATATCAACGTTCAGGAGTGGGTGGATGACCAGAAGACGAATCTCGCCACCATCAACGATCACCGCCACCTTGTCGTCCATCTTATGCGTTACATGGTTTCCGCAATTGCCATACGAGATCCTCCATGGTAACTGTCTCCAGTCGCCTTAGCGCATCTTCAGTATCGTTCCTGCCGAGTAGCTTCTTCACAACGTTTCTAGAAAGAGCTAAGTCAAGAGAAAACTGTGTCCATATCTTTTGCCACCTAATGAATGCCATGTTTTATGATAGCTAGTTCTGAGGGATAGAAAATGATACGTACTGAAAGAAAGATGCCGATATCGGAAACATAACCTTTGCGGGCAAAAGTACCTGAGGAATAACGATCGGATCACTGATTCTAGGAAGATAGCCAAATCGACTAACATGACCAACACCCTGAGTACCTGAGGCCTGAGTCCTAGTGCTGCCGCGACTCGCACTTTTTTCGCCATACAGTATATGGCAATTTTCAATTCATTTGGACCGAGCGCGGCAGCACTAAGGTCCCTGACCAATAAAGTCAGAGAACGTATATAGAACGTTCACGGTAGGAGTAAGCCAATTCGTTAATCTCTCGTCACTGCTGCGATGGTGATTAATTTCTGTATAATGTCATGAGGGACAGATAAAATGGCGATGGGGAGTCGCAGGACTGCAACGGGCGGTAAGGGATGACAGATAAGCTTGCACTTTGTTGTCTTCTCATATGCCCCCAGGGCGGCATTAAAGACCGATTAAAAGTTGGAGGAGGACTCGGACGAGGAGGAGTAATGGGATGAGCCTGGGACATGAATCTGTATTGAGAGCGAGAAAAGGATGGTCGTGGTCGTGGGCTAGCAGTCTGATGGAACGCCCGCTGACATAATCGTGTCTAATGGGTGGATGTAAAGCCTTTTATAGTAACAGAAGCTACTCTTCTACCTCTTCAAAAAACTGTCTTCCTATCTCACGAGTCAGCACACAACACAAACGTGTGCCAGGAGAAGGACCTAATTATGAGGCTAGGGTGCGATTCAGGGATAGGCGTGGCTAGGTTAGGGTAAATGGAACGATTCCGAACCAAGACTGATACCTGAGGCCTGAGGCCCAAGTACTCAGTACTCAGGTACTCAGGCCTCAGGTATCAACTTGGCAAACCTCCGGACCAATGGTTTTCTATCATTCTTATCCGTTATAGATAATAACTTATAATCGACCATAGGGCTCAAAAATGACAGCTGGCGTTGGATGATTCGGGGCCATACGCGACCCAACTGCCTCCGTAAGAGACTCCGGGAGTGCGCCATCGGAAGAGCTTTCCGACAGGGTGATCCGATCTCCAATCTACACGGCATTCGGTAAAAGAGAATATTTTCCACGTCATCATTGGTTATTCTTTACCAGGTCCAGAAACTAATCCGACCGGTGACATCCAATGTACTGTACAATAAATTTCATTTAAAATGGGTTAAGATGGGTTAAGGCAAATGACGTTTTGCTGATGAGGGGAGAAACATCAATTGCAATTATCAATCTTGCCCGCCAATTATCGTGCCTGGGGCTGCTTCGGGAGTGTCTATAGAGAATGTGAGAGGAGTGAGGGGAAAAGTGGATATGCGAGAGGACTTACCGCCGATTGTAGCGATAGTGGCAGGGTCAAAATTGACATCATTAGGCTGGAACTGGCCGTGAGTACGTTGCCAAAGAAAGAACTTATTGACGAACCCTGACTGCGAGAGCCCACTTGGGGACACGTGTTCCGGAAGGGACAGGATATGGAAAACTGCGGGCCAATTATCACATTAAACGCAATGGATTCTCTGGGGCAACAGGGAACTCACCTCCCGGGAGCCGAATCCGTTGTGCAATTCTTAGTAAATTCCGAATAGCTAATGTCAGACACATGAGCCCAGGAATTTGGAAGGAAGACAGAGATGTATCGTACGTGGGCCATACACCTCCCTGGCATGCTGCACATGCACTCATGAGGGAATACGTGACGGTGTTGCAAATACAACCGCTATCATTCATGACAAACCCCTCAGGGATATAGTAATGTCCGGGGCTGACAGAATTAATAGTGTACGCTGCGAAAGAGATGAGACGACAAGGCTCCTGGGCGCAAGACAAACGAAGAAGACCACTCACAGCCGCCGTAGCAGGTTGAAACCAGGTACGCTGCGACCGTGCACGGATTTTGGTTAAGACTGTTGTCCGACTGGGCCCAATGCCAAGCGATCAGATAATGTGGTGAAAACTATATCAAGCATACCGCGTTCCAGGAGGGGTCCTTACAACTCGGAGCAGAAATCCCAGCGGCCGCAAAGCCAGCAAAGAGGAGGAAGGGTAGGAGTGATACAACTCGGAGTGACATTTAGTGTGAATAGTGAATAGAGAGAACTGGGCACAGTGCTTAGGTTGAAAAGTATCGCTTGAGGGTTTCATTGGGCTCCTTTTAAAAGAGAATCGGAGTATGTTTACGTAGCATACTCTGATTGCTGGAGTGTGGAGTTGATACCGATCACGCACGACATTGGCCGAAGTGCACTGTCTGATGCAGGGCACATTGTCCACCTGTACTACGATCGATATTACTTGTTCACATATTTAACCAGCCTTTAGCTCTAGGGCTTATAAGACGGGGCGAATACTCCGGACCAGAATACTTGAGTGTGGAGTGTGATACCGATCACGCACGACATGGGCTCACTGGCAGGAGTGCTGTCCGATACAGCATACATCGTCCACCTGTATGTAGATCATATTCACATGTTACGGACGTCATACCCGCTATCGTTACGAACTCATTGCTGAGCTCCACACTGTATATTGGTTGTTTACATATTCAGCCAGCCTCTAGGGCTTATTTTTTTTTAAAAAGACAACTACGGACCAGAAATTTAACATGAACGCAGGAAAGCCTGCGGGGGCTCGCTGTCCCGATCGACACGTCCATCTGTATATTAGGTAGTTGGGTTTCTAAGGGCTAAGTCTTCGAACCGTATGGCGGCAGCGGCGGATGCAAGTTTAGTAAGCCAAAGTAGACACCGGCAAAGGTAGCAGTGGTTGAGCGAGGGAAAAGATGCTGTTCAATTGGTGTGTTGTTGCATGGAATGCCAGCCAGTTGTTTTGGAGAGATCTACGTATTCGACCTCTGGAGAAGTATTTACGAAGATATGGAGATGTCCACAAATCAAGGCGTGCGTTGGAGGCGATTTAATGTCGACTCCCACTGCAGGTCGACGGATAAAAATTCGGTAAGCAAAATAGAGCTTCTCGAGCAATACGATATAAACGCTGGATTCACTAGGGAAACACAAACCATTTTGCGATAGAAACATGTAACGTAGCACAGGCAACGCATATACGAAGTTATGGAGAGACAGAGTCACCCAGAGGCGATTTAAGCCATTTCAAATGGAATGTTGATTTGTACTTGTTTTCAGTGATAGGCGGGGTGAAAATGGAATGCGAATCAACAAAGACGATACCTGAGTCACGGCCGTTCAGTCATGACTCTGACTCAGATTTATCATAACTGTCTTTACACATGGACACTTCCTGGGATGAATACGACGCGTACGATCTTTCGGAATTCTCTACTGCAGACTTTGTGCACATCGACAACCACACAACCGGCGAGACGACGCGTCACAACAACCGCGCGACTGCACCAGAGGAGGACAAAGTCGTCGTCATCGTCACCGACGGGGATTGGACACACGCCGTCGGGACCAGCGGATCTGGTGGTCTTCCCCAGGTTGCAGTTGAGCTAGAGCCTACTACTGACGAGCCTGTCGTTGTCAAGGTCGCGGGTGGTGCGAGTGGGAACAGGGACAGCATTGTAATCGTCGATGGTGCGTCGCGGCGCAGTCCATTCGAGGAGTTCAGATCACAAACTCTGAGCGTTTCCGACTTGGTTGGGCCTGCATGGTACATTCCCCCCCTTTTTTTCTTGCTTGTGATATGCTGATCGTACGCTAACAGGTGTGAGGTCAAATTTGACTACGGGCTTCGTCAGGGGCGGTCGCTCCCCCTTGCCAACAGGCCTGACCGCTTCGTCACTGGCGATGGAAAGGAAATTACGGTGAATAAAAAAGTTGCAAAGGTCAACGAGAAGGTCTTGAAACGTGGACGGGTGGGTATTGTTTCCTGATGACCGCATGGATTGCCTCCACTCACTGATTCTCTACCTTTGGTCAAAACTCTAGTCTGTTCACAAAAAATTGGAGCGCGAAATATTCCCAGAATCAGTCAAAATTGAACCTCTTTCGATAGAAGAGTACTGGGCAGCATAGTGCGTATTACCATTTGACCGTTTCCTACGGCTAACTCCCAACCTTTTTCAGCCTTGTTAACATGTTGACGTGTCTTGTCACTCTCGTGCAGCTTGGTTGTACTGTAAGTTAACACATGAAAAGGACCGTTCTGATAGTTCTAACCCCAGTTTCCAGCGCGAGATGCCGGTATTTGGTATCGTACAGGATTACCCGATCATTGGAGTTATTGTATGTATACGGGTTCGATTATCCGTGACACAACCACTTACTTCTGGCCAGGATGAAATTTTGCTCAAATCGATACCTGATCAAGAGGCAGTGCAAGGCCATTGCAACAAGCGTGCACGAACCTCCGCTCCCGGGACACCCAAGAAATCGACAAAGCAACGAGAATCATCTCCGACGCAATCTCACCTCACGGATTTTTTTGCTTCCCCGTCCAAGGCCAAGTCGCGCAAATCGACATCCCCGCCCCGTAACATGGTACACGAACTCTCTCTCATCGATACAAAAACGCGACGATCCAACTCGCTTCCATCCGACGATGATGCTTTCTCCTCTCGTATGCAACTTATGCTGTACCATCACTTGCTCTCTGCACTCCTCTCCCCTACGTTCTCATTCAACGCATTTTGGGAAAAAGTTCAAGTTGACCCTTTCGCACGATTCTCGGACGCATTCCTCACGCAATCTGGGCTCGCGCGCCGGACGGACGAAAACGTCGTGCTGGCATCCGCCGAATGTCTCGATGATCTTACAGATCTTTGGCACTCGACCGTTCGCTCGTTGCAAGTGCAAGGCGTCTCTCCGATTCTGGAGATTGTCTACCGCACTCAGCCGAAGCGCACTCGCCAAATTAGATTGACCGACAGCTTTGGTAATGTAGCAGTCCCAGAAGCGCGTGAGCTCGCGCTCGCAATCGAGACCAGTCGGCGGGAATTCGAAGATGACCCCGAGTTACAACGCGCATTAGCGGAGAGCTTGCTGGACGTCGTGCCCAAGAAAGGCAGCGAGACTGAGCTTACCGACAACAAGAACCCGGTCGCAGATCCGTTCCTTTCACGCCAAGTCACAGAGCAGCTGTCAGACAAACCACACATCCCTTGGTACGCACAGAGTGCGGCGACGGAGGGTACACAGTCCGAGAATGTGGAGAAAGGTCAACAAATAGGAGAGAAGAGTACGGCTGAGCTAAGCACAAGAGCTGGCAGGCGCAAAGAACCTCGGTCAGAGACGCCGGGAGTTATCGGGCGGAAGAGCTTCGCTTTTGATGAGGCGGTTCTGCATGCGTACGTGCAGGACGTATTGCAGTGGTGGCGTGGTGAGCGTCCGCCTCGCGGCGTCGACTGCGAGCATACCCGGCGTTGCTCGTAAGTATATCCATGCAATGCCATCATTCTGCGCCGCTCCGTGCTGACAATGTGCACACAGCTCTTGTGAGTATAGAGATGACTGTGAATGGCGAGAAATGAAAGCCAAGGAGGCCCAAGAGAAGTATCTCGAACGCAAATTCTACTGAATAGAACCACGTCGGAAGATGATGAATGTCGATGACGGGGTCAATTGGTCCTTGACGAATCAGTGTCCTGGACAGGCTGCATCTCTACGGTGGAGAGAGGAGCTTGCGTTGCTTCAACGAGAGGTGCGGCTCCGTTAACTACTGCGGACGTCATTTTTGCAGCTCGACAGCTCGCGGACCGCGGCGCGGTGGCTTTTATGTGGACGGGAAGTGGGTTGTGTCGTAACGAGTTTCGAAAGTAGGAAGCGAGATAATACCGCGTAACCATATAGATCGCCTACGTCTCCACCCGTGTTATGTGCGATTCTTCTACGTGTATAAATTATAATTAAATCATCGCTTCAGTTCCAACCACCTTTTTTTTTTTCTTCTCCTTTCTTTAATACCTGCCGATGGATGGATGGGAAGATTACCTTCATAGTTCCTTGACCGGAGAACACGCTCTCTTTCCAGCCCTCCGTTTAACCTCATTCGGCACGTTCATGACGGCCGCCGTCCTCTCAGCGTCAATATGTCTCGCAGAACGGTGCGCCTCCTCATTGTTTTGCTCCTTCTTTGTCCCAAGGCACAACATGACTTTGGCTCCTCCAGCTCCTTAACTTTTGCACTTTCGCAGCATTGGACTCCCTTTCGAGCTGTCCGCCGGTCAAGAGCGCGTAATGCGCTATGGCGCGCTGGCCTATACGCCCTAGCGACGCTACTACGGCTGTGCGTCCCTCGGTCCTTCCTTCTGCCCCACCCAGCTCACTGCTAACCTCATTGGCCGCTGTCCACAGACTGTACATGCTGCTCTCGATGACGTTCCACATCTGGTGAGTGATAACGATAAACCCCACCTAATGCCACCCCCACCTTACAATAACCCTTTACTTTCCTCCACTCCCACGCAGGCTAATTCTCGTCATTGTACGCGGCATGAATGATCCTCAACCCCGATTGTACAAAAGCATTACTGATTCGTACACCCGGAATTAAAAAACCGAAAAAAAAAATTTAAATTTTAATTGAACAGGTCTTCTCACTAACATTCGGCCAATTTATCATCGAGTACTACGAGCAACAACCGCACGATCACGGCCACGGCCCACTAGTGCCAACAACCCACGATCACCACCACCGAAAGTACGTCATAACCGATAATCTCCCTCCCTCTCCCACCACCTCTTTTTTTTCGTACTTTCTACCTTTTATCCCTATCAGCCCCAACTCACGCAACAAACGACCGTTTCAATTCTGCAGTACATATAACGTCACCTTACCCATCTCGCAATCTTTGCCGCCGCCGCCGTCGCTGCCGCCTCCCCGAATGATGTTACGCAAAACCCGCGGTAAGGTCAAGCCCGCGGGGTTGTTCATCCACCCAAACAACTCAAATTTAGCCCGCGCCGACGCCGTCGCAGTTGAGCTTGGCTTGCACCGCTCGACCGATCGTGTCGAGGCACTTCGGACGTCGTGCGATAGCGACGACGACGACGTGATGGGTGCGTGGGGACAAGGCCGTGGTCGCGATGCGGCACGTAATTTGCTTAGCAGCGCCACACACCGACAGGCGCGCTCCCATTCGAGATCGGAGTCTCAGCAGAAACTATTCCAGGTCGGGGACAGCGAAAGCGATGGTTAACCTAGCTTAGCTAGAGTCCCTTGTTATAACTTAAAATTTTATCTACGTCCTTGTCTTTTCCATCTACTGTTGCTAGTCATCGTCATGTACAAATCATCAGCTGCACGTTTTTAAGCATCTAAGAGGGAAGAAAGAAAGCACTGGTCCAGACCGTTTAAATACAATGCATCCTACTCGTCTGAACACAACTTTGAAAACAAAGAAAAACTAAAGCGGGGTACCAGCATGGAACTTAGTCTTGCGCTCCACGACCCGCGATCACGCCAGCGCGTCGCGGTGACGCAGCCGCGCTCGTTCCTGTACCTCCGCCGCCTCTGCGTCGTGACACAGGACTCCGCGGGGTGTCCCCCGCATCCGCGGTTTTACGCTGCCACTCATCAATTAGTCGTCCCACGCCCTGATACGGCTTCTCCGGTGTCGGCGACTGCACATCATCGCTCGTAGCAGGAGGAGCAGGGGAGAAGGAGCGTTTTGGGATCGGTCTCACAGGAGCATCGAGTCCTCCTTCACCACCGCTAGTGCCGCCGCCAACGCCACCCGTAGCACTGGACTTTATTGGGGAACGACGCCCGCTATATGATGACTTCCTCTCTATCGCAAGGCCAGGAAGACCGATCGGCGAAGCATGTTCTGCACGCGGCTTATCCGAAACCCCGATGCCAGCCAGTGGCTTCTTCAACGGATCCGTTGCGAGACCTGGTAAACCCACGGCACCGAGCTGGTTGCGACGAGACGACGATGAAACGTGGGTTGTTGTAGACCGAGAGAGGGATGATACTCCCAGTTGCGTCGAGGTGTTAGGTTGTCGAGAGGCCAGGCTCGGGACTGCGCTCCCAGAGGGTGGTGAAACGTGGGTTGTTGTAGACCGAGCGATAGATGACACTCCCAGTTGTGTGGAACTGTTGGGTTGCCGAGAGGCGGGGCTCGGTGCTGCGCTCCCACCACCACCCATCGCCTCATAACGCTGGACCATGTCTGAGATGGACGTGCGCCGCATACGCTGTGACCGCGTGTCCGGAGAAGGCACGTCCAGATTGGTGCTGCCGCCATCAACGGGAGACGGTATAGGGAACTTCACTGCGGCGGTCGTCGGAGAGTTGAGGAACATTGATTGTGGACGCGGGCGGGCTGTGGCAGCCCCGGGAGGTATAGAGGGTGACGGACCTGTATCACGACCATTCGTAGACTGCTTGCGATGTCTTGGTGTGTTTCGCGCAGTAGAGGATAGATCGTACTTTGCAGAGATAGAGTCAGTGGATATCGAAGGGGAGATAAGCGGTGAGGGCGAAGCAGAGCGCGGCTTTGGCGACTGATCAACAGGCGGGAACAGAAGCTTGCTCGGGCTGCCGAGTTCTTCTGGATCTTGTGAAACTGACTTCGATCCGAAAGATGGACCGCTACCCGCACCGGAAGACTTGGGGCGTCCGTCTTTCCCTCCCCACAAGTCGACCAGTTCGTGCACGGAACCCTGACGTCCCCTTGATTTGCTTCTCCGGCGACCACCTGCGCTGGCACCATCAGTCTTCTTGACCTCGACCCGCTGAGACTCGCGAGTGGCAGTATGTCGTGGAGGTCCGTAACCTGTTGCCTCTTCCGGTCCATCCTCACTGCTGGTCGTCGATGTCGTGTCTCGCCGCCTATGTGTTGGCAACCAGCTGTCGGCCGGGGGTGGTGCAGAGACACGCGGTGCTGTCGGTCCCATGCCGGTTTTTGGCCTTGGCTGTAGAGGCGACCGGCCACCACCCGTGTCCGCGTTGATTTGCTTCGTGGTCATGATCCAAGACGGCGTCGTTTTTGATGCGGGAGTTGGCGATGGCGGAGGCGACGGTCGCTTGTCAGAAACGGCAACGGCTTCCTGTGGGCTTGGTATATGCGGAGCACGCTCTACGATCACCGAGGACCGTTTACCGGGCGACTCTTTCAACACGGGCTTTGTGGTTGTACCACTCATCGGGTCATCTTCTGGTCCGGTCAACCAGTCCTGAGGCTCAGGGCGACCCATAATCTGGGCGGGAGAGGGTGGTTCACTAGACTTAAAGCCCTTGGTGGCAGGTGGGGTAAGCGTGAGAGATGCCTGACGCTTCGGGGGCATGGCGCGCGATGGAAGGCGCGGGATACGCGAAGGCGAAAGCTCTGGAAGACGCGATCCGGTGCGTTCACGCTTCGGTGTTCGTGCATCGCGCGACTCGAGGGGTGCGGAACCGGTGGCTTGCTCAGAGTGAACGCCGCCACCGCGACCGAGCGTCTGGGTGAGTTTCCTTCCAGTACGCGGGCTGCTTGGGCCGGTAAACGCACTGTACGAAGGTTTCGGAGAAAGGACGGAAGAGGTGCTAAGCGAACCTTTCTTCTCGTGCGATGGAAGTAACGTGGAGGCGGGTGGAGGTGGTCCGGCCGTCGAAGGCAGTAATGCACGGTCGAGGTCCTCGAATGCAGGAAAGCGTTGCTCCGCGGTAAGGTCGACCTTGGGCGCATTTGACTGCGCCTGCGGGAGAGGGGAGAGTGAAGGTCGCCAGGACGTCGAAGTAGACGGTACTGGTGATGGGCCTTTGGATGACAACCGCGGGGACGGCGAAGGCCGAGGAGAGCTCCCAGCGGACGTGTACGTTGTTCCTCTGCCAGGAACGGTCAAATTGGCAGATGACGATTCCGGACCCGATCCACCCGCACTTGTGCCAGTCCTGGCCTTCTGAACATCACCAAGAGTTGGGACAGGCGAGCGGTCAGACGGAAGTCCCAACCCGTCGAACGCGTCCTTCGGTTTATTGGGCACACGAATACGACTACTTATCTCCGAAGGCCGCTGGGTAGGCACGAGAGGTTTGGCACTTGGCTGCGGTGACGACCAAGGGCTGCTGGATTTTGAGGCGGCGACGGTGGAAATCGATGGTAAATCTAGCTTGGCCTCGAATGAGTCTCCAAAGCCACCCAGTGAGGAGCCCTGAACCGTTCTGCGACGATCACGATCCTTCGCCTTGTCAGAACCTGTGCCGGATCCTCGCGCAACACTCCAAGCGTCATCGAGGGACGCCGCTGGCGGCGGCCATCTAGTTGGGCTTGCAAGACCGGAACGGTGTCCACGTACTGCCCCACGCGCAGCCTTCCACGACTCGTCCTCTGCGTCCTTGAATTCGAATTCTGATGGTTTGTGTTCGACCTTCTCCTTCGCTGGACTTGAGGGACCCGTAGTAGCATGGTGGAGTGATATGGGCGTCGGTCGTCCACGTCGCAAGGGGGCAATCGCCTCGAGAACCTTTTCTCGTGCCTGAATGCCCGCGTTCTTGTCGGCATTCACCGGCGGAAGTACTTGAGCTTGGGGGATAGATGCGGTGGAAGTGCGGTAGGAGATAAGCCCGTCCAGGGCAGCTGATGTCGCAGGAGCGCGGTCGATAGCTAACTGTGAAACCAGCTGGGAACGGGACGGGATATTGTAGTTGAACTTGGATTTGGTACCACGCATACGGTGTACAATGTTCAGAGTCTCAAATACGGTTGGACGCTGTGCACCATGTTCACGTAGCATAGACGCTGCGCAATTCAAGTCGGCATCAATCAAAGTCGGACACAAAACCTGAACATACCAATTAGTGAATTCATCTGCGATGAATAGACAGGGTATGGTGGGATCTTGTATTGGACATTCAGGATAGCGAGAGGACCATGTTCCTCGAACGGTGTCGTGTAGTAGCATAATTTGTACAAGAGGACGCCCAAAGCCCATACATCTGACTTCTCGTCAATCGGACGTCGTAGATAGGGATCGACCATTTCAGGTGCACGATACTGGAGTGTGGTGTGTCGATTCAGGTCAGCTTCGAGGGTCCTTATTTCTTGGGTGTTGGCAGGAAGCCGGGGAGCCACCGGTGACGCGGAACCAAAGTCGCAGAGCTTGTATAGTACGTCAGAGGACTGAAGGATGTTCTCAACCTTGAGATCACGGTGTAGGAGGGCCGGACGAAGGTTGTGCATTGCAGCAACCCCCTCGCAGACATCGACAAAGATCTGGAGAATATCGGCCTCGGTGAGGCGTTCGCGTAGCCGCCTGTTCATCATGTCGATGATCCCACCGCCTGTCGTATGGTCAGGGAGTCAATGGGATTTATATTGTACAACGAACCTGGACAGTATTCCATCAGAATAAAGACTTCATATACACCATTAGAAGTTTTATTCCAGGCCGCATCAATAAGGTGGACAATATTTGGGTGGCCTTTCAGAATACGCTTTGGGCCATCAGTTAGAGACACGGAAAACACGACTCATGACGTGCGACGTACCATGATGTCAACCTCCTTCTTAACCTCGGTAAGCATCGACTCATTTGGAACTGCGATACGTTTAAGAACATGGTGTGTTGTTCCGTACACGGGCGTAGGAGTCCTGACGAGGTAGACATATGCGAATCCGCCTACCACAGTAACGTTACCAAGTGTTGACGGATGTGGGAATGAAAGACGAACCTTGGCTAAGGTATCTCTCTACCTGGACAGTATAACTGTTGACAGATATTTTTTGACCTGGGACCAGGGTACCCTTGTTGTTGGCCTGCGGGAGGGCCATATAATACAGTACTGTGCTGCACTGTGTTTACTTTGGAAACCACAGCCATTGAACATCCCTCTTTCGTAATCTCGCGTGCCACCCACGTGGCATCTCGGAGCCGCGTGCGATTTCGTTATTCCGAGGGTCCGACCCGGGGTTCACGCGCATATTAACTCACAGTTGTGCCACCAGCAACCCAGCCACAAAACGATGGACGAATCCAAACTACACATACCGCTCGGCTCACTGGGAAGAAACATAGCTCAGGATCTGCCATACTCGCGTCCTCAGACGCCGGGCCAACCAGCTCAAGTCCAGCTCGGGTGGATCGGGCTCGGCGCTATGGGTTATCCTATGGCCCGCAACCTCGCCAATTACCGCGTGGACCACTTCGAAAGCCAGTCTCCGCTGCTCATCTGGAATAGATCCAAGGATAAGAGTGAGAAGCTCCAACATGAACTGGGCGAGAGCAAGGTTGCCATCGCCCAGTCCGTCGTGGACCTCGCAAAGACCAGTGATATCATCATCGTTTCGCTGTCGGACGATGATATCGTCAAATCGACCTACAAGGATATCGCAGCTGCGCTGCAGGTGGAACCGCCGATGAAGCGCAAAATATTTGTAGAGACTAGCACTGTCAGTCGTGACAGATTTTTGCCCCCCGTCTGACACGTCTCATTCGAGTCGCTTACACACAAAATTACCAGATATATCCCAGCGTGGCAGGCACGTCAGAAGTTTATCTTTACACTGACCTCACTTCATTGACGCAGCATTGCTCTTCGTTCTGTAGGCGAGATTGATGCTCTTATATCTGCCATTCCCCATTGCCGCCTTGTATCCTCCCCAATCTTCGGTCCACCTGCTATGGCCGACAAAGCAACCCTCATAATCGCCCTCAGTGGTGACTATCGCTCGAAGAAAGAAGTCGCTTACACACTCGTGCCTGCCATTGGACGCCGCGTCCTGGACCTTGGCGGAAACGTCGAGAAAGGTGACAACCCATCATGCAAACATCTCGTTCGCCCGTATTGACAAAGAGACTAACGTACTGCACAAAGCACCGACATTCAAGCTTATTGGCAACTCTCTGGTCCTGGGCTCTCTGGAGCTCATCGCGGAGGCATACACAATCGCAGAAAAGTCTGGAATTGGTCAAGACCTCGTATACGAGTATATCAAAGGTGGGCTCAGGTCCAACCCCTCGCCTGCGGAACATTCTGTCCGCTAAACTTGAAGACACCTTCCTTCCTTCCTTCCTCCCCTACCCTTTATAGAATTGGTTCCCGCTCCTCTGTCCGTACCCTAAAAAACCTTTCTTGTTTTCCGTATTCATTCACTTTCCCACTATATTCGCAGGTGGATCTCATACGGTGACAAGATGTTGCACAACAAGTTCGACGGTACGGTCGGCTTCGCCATCGACGGCGGCGTCAAAGACGCCACGCATATCCGCAAACTGACCGCCCAGCACAACTCGCCGATGCCGTCAATCGACACCGCGCACCACAATCTACTAACTGCTCGCGCACTGCATACCGCCCAGGCGCGCACCGGCACGACCAGCTTCCCTGTACTCGACTGGTCCGCGCTCATCGCTGGCACCCGCGTCGCGGCGGGGCTGGACGCATTCGACGGTGGAAAGGCATGACCCTCGTTTATAGTCCGCTTTGTCTGGTGAAGATCGCTGATGATGGGTTATACAGCATTCCGGTCCTGTCCCTGAACAAGAGCCGACGACCTGAGCTGAACAGTGACGTGTATGATCTCGGTATAAGTTGAAGTGCTCCAGTCTCGGTATAAGTTGAAATGCCCCAGTCGTGTTATAGATGTTAGATTAGAAACGGTAGTATGCCAGTGCAAAACAACGACAGATTCATATCATAAGAGTCATCGACTCATATTCTTATACGAACGTTTGCGTTCGGATTTTTTGAGGGGCAAGTCAACAGCGAGAGGTGGTAGCTACACCCTAAGGGACCTCCTGTATCGCACAAACGCGACCAAGTTATCCCTCACTTCCTCTCCATGTCTCTTCAATTCTCTCCCACCCTCCTTCTTACGATCAATACCCTTAACCGCCCGTCGCACACCCTCCACAGCCCCCGCTAACGCTTCAAGTACATTGTATGCGCGGAAGTTGGCTTCTGTGGGGGCGCCCTCATCCGCGAATATATCAATCAACGATTCCGCGGCCTGCAGCATCGTTTCGGTGTCTGTACGCCCGGGAACGAGCAGACCAAGTAGGTACGAGGCGATGACGCGATTCGCATCAAGCGACGCCGGACTTGCGTGCTGCGCGAGCGCCGACAACGCTCCAATACACTTTACGCGGACCGCGTCGTCCTTACGCGCATCGCACAGCGCGATCAGCATTTGCACCTGTGTTTCTTCTGGAATCTACATCATCAGAAATAACACGATGAGTTTGCACTACGATCCAAAATATAGCAAAATTGACCGACAATTTTTCCCGTCCAGACGGCACCGACGCCCCATAACACACCTACAGCAACGTCCCACACAGCTGCCCGCGTGCTCCCAGGCACGGACTCGAGGGGATTCCCCGCTCCTGCGAGGGCAGCCCAGACGGTGCTCCACACCCGTTGGCCGGCGTGCGCGTCGGACGCCCCTGAGCCTGGCGCGGCGGCGAGCGCCAAAAACGCATTCGAGAGACACTCAAAGGCCGCTATATGAATCGCGCCGAGGGCGGATGTCGTCGGTGCGTGCGGCGATGGGGCAGGGAAGGAGAGTTCGATGGGCTGGATAAGCGCCAGAAGTGGCTCGAGAAGTGTTGGGAGGAATGAAGGCGCGCTAGGCGTGGGGGAGTCGTTAGGCTCAATATTTGCATCGTCGACAGCCATGGCGTCGTCATGGGTACCATCCATTGCGCTGTCGTCGGCGGCACTGTCCTCAAAGACCTCATCCGTGATCTCCTCCTCGTCCTCTCCCGGCTCAAGATCCGGATCCGGCAGCGTTGCACACACGCCAGTCAGTATCTCAAGGGCGAGCTGGACCGCCCTTAGCTTCGTTTCGATGCGTTCGAGGTTAACTTCGGTCTCGGATTTATGTTCTGATTTGAGCCCATCTTTCGTGTTCCGTTGATTGGCATCAGACGTTTCCGACTATTCCCCGCCGCGTTTCGTCAAGCTTGGAATGGAAGAGGGACCATGACGTACCTGCAGGGCTAGAACCAAGTCTCGAACGGACTCCGTCGCTTCTTGCAGGGATACCGACGAGACTACGGGGATAAGCACAGGAAGAAGAATATCTTTATCGAGGTCGACCGATGCAATGGATGAAGGCGGCGGGAATGGTGCGAGGTTCCGCAAAATACCTGTGCATGTTCCAATCAAACATCGAGAACATAGCGACCCCCCCTCTAACTGGACGTACCACACGCCAATATGCCCAGTGCAACGGCGCGCTCTTCGGCCGCAGGGCCTTTACCCTTGACGTCACGTACGCCTCCGCGTGCTTTTGCGATGTCGAGCAGACATGAGACGTAACTAAAATTAACCCGGATTTCGTCCGCGATAGGCGGATTGTCGTCCGTCAAGACGTACAGGCACTGGGCTTTGTCGGCACAGCCGCGTCAGATACTGCTCTGGCGAAACGGAACAAAATTGAAGCCGCGACGCACTGGCAGACGTCACCGTCGCAAGGGGTAGTCGGTCACGCGACGACAAAAAAGCCATCAAGAACGGAACGAGCGCGAGGTTGTTCACGGCGCTGAGCGCCTTATTCGACGTTTCCCTGTACTTTGACTTGTCAGACAGCCCAGAAATCTAGACCGCTTCGCTACGCCCGGGGTTGGCGGAAGAAGAAGCCCTCTCGTGGGCCGCACGCGCGACAGTTGACTCACGAGAGACACCACAAAATGGTAATGACATTTTCGGCAAATTCGTATACCACCTTCTGCGCGTTCTCGGGCGCCGTTTTGGGGGAGTCGATATATTGCGCCAAAATCGAAGAAATCTAGAAGTTGAAAAACAGAACCCCAGGGTCAGCTGAACTGCGCAATCAGAATATCATTCGGGCGGTGGGGTTTTAGGGGCGCATGACATTAGACATAACTTACTTTGGGCACAAACGCTGATAGTGGCGCGAGTATGTTTTTGTTGTACATCTCGGCACAAATGTCATATCCACCATCGATACACAAGTTTCTGTGGAATTGCGAAGCGAACTCGTCATGAGGGCGTTGAATACCATAAAAGTACCCCATTGGGCGTCTCACCGTAGCGCTCCGGCAGCCTCAACGACGACTTCTTCCTCAGAATCAGTGAGCCGGCCGATCAGCGTGCCGACTACATTTTTTCCCTGCAGGAGACGCCGTGCTGACGGGTCGTTATAAATCAAGTTTGATACCGCGACGCATGCCCACTTGCGCTCGACAGGGTCGGCGCTCTCCATCTGAAATGAACCCCAGAAATACACGACGCATATGTACATAAAAGGGTTGTTGTGTGCGCGTCGTGTTCGAGTAAAGGGGTGGTGAGTGTAGCACCCGGATCAGCGGAGATACCTCAAAATTGCTGTTACAAAAAGAAAAAAATGACTCGAACCTTTTTAATAATGGGTAGCACGGCATCAGTCTTGTTGGACGATGAGGCGGCCGCAGCCAGGCCTTTTGGAAGGTGTGAATCGGGTACACGCATGGGGTTGTGCCGCCGCATAGATCGTTTCTTCTGAGATTTGCCCATGGCTCGCAGTGGCACGATGGTCTGAAAGGAACGATAAGATGAAGCGAAGCCCTGGCACAGATTGTCACCTCACGTGACCCGGGCATCAGGACGCCCGCGCCCAGCAGCACACAGCACAGGCTTGCGTCAAACCTCGAGTATTCACATGAACCCAAAGAGCAAATGCGAACATCAAACCTTAAGGCCTTAAGCCCTACAGGGTCAAACATGTCTCTCACTGGCATCCAAGGAGGGATACATCCACACCCGCCCTTTATATGCATTACTAGACACCCACGGATGCGCACTCAATGAACACGAATGAAGCACTTTTTCACTTCGGTTGGCCCAGCATCAAGTCGAAAGCGACAAGCGCGGTCTGCAGACAATTTTTGAGGTCATTGTCGACCATGCCGCATAGTACTAGTATCAGCTGGGAACATTTGTAGTCCGGACTCATGAATGTCACTAAACAACGTGAGCCACCATCTGCACCCCGTCAATTCAACCGACACCACTTGTTCATCAACCCTCTCCCCCCCAACACGCAAACTCGAGTTCCATTCAAACTCCGACTCGCAGAGTGAAGACTCGACGTTGCCGTAAGTTCGAGTTGACACCGGTGACTTGAACTGGACTTGGAAAATCATGCAACTCGTTACCAACTTGCACCGCAAGTTACGCACCAGTGCGACTTGCAAGTCATATCCCCACACGTTTACAGCGCTGTAACGTCTACCATGTGCCATCCAAAAGAAGTCATCCTGTCGTCTCTTCTGAGTCAATTATTCGTCATAATGCAGTTTTCACATCACACAATACATTTGAAACATACCCATACGACGAGGAGAAGCTTAAGGAGGCTGGGCGACCGATAACTGGCAAGGTATAATCCCCTCCCTCTAGGGCATTTTACTGCATGTTGTTCTTGCTCAGCGCACAACGTAGCCGCACGGCCGAAGCGGGGTCATCGCTGCATCCCACTGCGTAAATCTGGGGTGTGCCATTCTCCGTACCGATGCGGTCAGTAGGAGGGCCACTCTCGAAAGGATGTCCCACGAAGGAATGACCAGCGCGGGCAATCGCTAAAATATGATTCTTGTACTGACTCTCCTTGACGATCAATAATATGTGGGCCGGGCTCGGCTACGGTATACAACTCGTGACTTGTCTGATGAGTTTCGTTTTTGCGAATAAGCCTCCCTCCGTGTGCATGGTCAAGACCATGGGTAGGTCATTACTATCTGCTCTAGTTGCAATCTCTTCACGTTCAACCGCGGGACCCTCAGCGACACCTCTCCTCAAATCGCTTTGACGACTTTACATCATGCCCACTCACGAATCCCACGAATCTCACACATCTTATGACTCGCAATTTCACGGCACACACGCCTTCCAAGTTCGAATATTCATACCATAACACGCTTTTCCCGATATGCCCTCAATCCGAATTCCACTATTTTCACCCTCCGCCTCACGTTGCACCTGTCGCACATCGAATAATTCCTTCACCTTCAAGTGGTCGAAAATGCAAAAGCAACGCAGTAGGACGGGTGGCGGAGGGTGCAAATGCCAGCAGTACCTGCACCATCGTAGCTGCACCCTACCATCTGTGGTGTTGGAACCGTTCCAGTGACCTCCTTCCTATCAGATAATGACCCACCCTCGTCTTCTCAACTCCTTACCATCACGAGTACTGTGCAGCCACCTAATGAGTCATCGCGGACACCATCGGCCACAGAAGCAGCAATAAATGAACTCATATCTTCAGCTAAATGTGAGGAGTCGTTAGATTTACCAAGTAATATCATGGACAACGACAACATGAACTGACAGTCTATCCTCAATTGTCGTCAATTTATCCTAAACTTTTGAACTTGGGTGTCAGATTGGCGGTAGCCAATGAAGAGTACTAGTCACTCGTTTAGACTCGACCCAATCGAGTCTGTGTTCATGACAGTCACAGAGATTAGTAGAGGGCCGTTAGGTCTATATTCACATCTAGTTTATTCTCATACTTGTTTATAGCTAGACTCAATTGTAGTCATCTCCTGTGCTTCAATACCGTTCTTTGCACCCCACACCCACCCATACTTCTTGCGCCACTGCGCATTCTTATCATTCAAGATCTAATGAAACTTGTATTGTCCGCCTGGCTGATGACCTGCAGCCAATTGCTCCCAAAGTGCAGTGATGACAATCTGTACCCACTTCTCCCTCTCCTTCGTCCTATGCATCCCCTTTCTCCTCCGGGTCGTCCCCACCTCCTCACGCTTACCAACCAAGACCAACATCCACAGATTTGAAAGTAACAGTATCACCGGATCAACCCGCTGCCAGTGGATAACTTCAGATCTTCGCCTCCAAGGTTCAGGACCTGTTGTTGGATGTCACGATGCGCCAGCAGCGCACATGTGAACACTGCCCCGAACTCAGTAACGTTCGCTTTGCTGAGTGTCGTGTGGATATGGGAAAAACCGGACCACCCATGTCAGCGGGATGACCCCCGAATCATCGTGATGCCCATCCATTTACTGTAGTGCCCGGGTATTACAGTAAGAAGTGAGATTGAGCGTTTATCGTTTATCGGAGTTTGGAGTTGCGTACAGCCAAAAAATAGATGTCCTAACTTAGCGCGCATGACGCGAAATGACATGGGAACGGGAGCAGATGTCAATGCAGATTACTGTGCTCGTTCCGTGTAATTGCTCTTGGTAATGCAAGTGCCCCATTCATGTACAGTACTGGTCCGGTTTGTTCCGACGAAAAGGTCGCCGGGCCCGGGGTCAGGACTGCCAGTAGGTTAGACGTGAGCAAATTCATTCGAGGCATTCTTCGGTGGAAAGGAGAGGAGCACGATTGGAAGCCAGGCTTTCGCGGTATGATATGAAGACGCAAAAGGGTCACGTGAATGATGTAGTGTTTGGAAAGTTTGGACTTCGGACCGGTGAACCGGTGAACCGGAACCCAGCGGAACGCACAGCGGGCTCAGGCTCAGGTGAGATCGATGGATACGGTACTTTGCATACTTCAGGAAAAACCATCCCTGCTAGCGAGAAATCAGTTTTTTTAGGAATAGGGCAGCTTTCGGTGACGGCGGCGAGTCTCCAACATGTATAAAGCCTCAAGCCTCAGCCCTGCTCTCTTTCATCAACAACTTTCATCACCTGTCTTCAGAATCTATCTTTCTTGCCTACAGTGCTATCTTTTTGCCGCTTCACTTCCCCTACGCTTCTATTACACCCTACTGTCTTGTCGAAATGATCTCCAAGTCGTTCGTCGTTCAAGCATTCGTTGCCCTCACAATCTTCGCCGCAAGTTTGACATCCTCCGTGAATGCTACCCCCCTTACTCGTAACTCTGATTGTCAGTTCCTCTTTTTCGGCCTCGTAGTACGAGAAGCGCGTTGCTAACTTCTAATCTAGGGAAGGCCGAATTGGCCAGGGAGGTCAGCGTGCCGACGACCGATACAGCTACTAACGAGAAGCGATTTGGTAAGCTCCTCTTCAGTTCCTCGGTCTCGTTATACGAGGCTGATTTTGCTAACTTCCGATCTAGGGCCTGGCTCAGTGATTGGTACTCTGTTCGGGCGCGACAGTGCTTTTATCAGAGATTCGAACGTCGATTATGACTAGATCTGAGTTTCTGAGACTGATAAATTGAAGCCAATTTCGTATGTTGCTCTTTCTCGGCCTCGTTGTACGAGAAGCGCTTTGCTAACCTCCGAACTAGGATTTACCTGCGAGTAGACTAAATATGTGAAATAAGTGATGAACAGAGTAGTAGGATAATTTATTTGAACATACAGTACTGTATGTTCTCGAAAGGCTTTGTAAAGTGGTCCATGTCGTTGTTCCGTTGATTGTATGTTGTGTTCAGGGTCGTCAAGCTCTTGAGGCTTGACCCAACCCAAGGAAATATAGTAACCACGCCAGACTTTCCGTTCTTCGATTGGATGGTGTTTGGAGTAAATATCTGCACAAGCCGACCCGCATAAGGTAGCTTTGGCCTCAAACTTGCTCCTGTTGCTGTACGAGGCGGCTTTGAAAATCTGGCCATAAAAAAGCGTAATAGGAGTCGATGTCTGACACGCATGGGTGCATGGGTATCTGCACTGAATGAGTATTGGCCTGCCCCCCAGCACTCACGACATGCGGAGTCCAAAGACGTGAATGTGGGTTCGGTTCGAGCAAGTCGCTAAGATGATTTTCCATTGCCCGTAATGCACTGAGAAGCAGGACACGTCTTCGCATTAGCATCGCCGCGGTGCAATGCAAGAGTTGTTAACTTGACTTCAATTTGCACCGCCGAGTTGAGTCAGTTGACACCGGCAGCCGCATGGTTTTGCGGGTCTTGCGAGTTCGGGGGGCTATGTAACGCGATAACGGCCCGTTTCCTTCCACGGCCAAATGAAATCACGGCATTTCTCACGGTACAGATAAACAGTAACGAAGAAAATATACTTGATGGAGATGGATGTGTTGGAAGGCAAGAAGGCGTGTAGGGCGAAAAATAGAGAGAGAATCGACTGAGTATCCCTGGTACTCAAGGTGATGATGGGGAAGGGCTTGAAGAAGAGCGAAAAGGTCCGACGCAAAATGGCCACAAAGAATCAGTGTGTAGTCAGTGGCCTCCAGCGCTCACTAAAGAAGTCAGTGCAGTACTGTTATCGTGTTTATTGCGATTGTACAATGTAGATGGCTAAGCAGACACTTGGTGTAACGATATGACACATGTCGCTTCGGTGGCGAGAGAAGCCATGCGGTCAAATGTTGTTGCCGCATGGAACGCACGGAACCGAAGAAGTGCAGCTAGGCACCTGAAAAGGTCTCGTCTCACATGCCGCCGGATGCACCTGCGGGAGCGCTGCTGGCTACAAATAGCCGAGACGAGAACCCTCTCGTGTTCAAGTTTGCCCCACCTGCAACCAGTCTATTGGAGGTCGTATCGAACTCCCCGTGCCTGCACTCCCCCAAAGTGGGGTATCGGCCAGTAGGGTACCCGGCCAACTCCCGCGATAGGTCGTAAGACTGGCAGGTCCCCTAAAAGAACTCAGAAGGATGGCGGTCGGGGTAGTGGTAACCCCCTGACGAGAGCTTTCGCAGGCTCGAAACCGCTACTGATCGTCTCTTTGCCTGCCTCTAGACATACTGTACTGTACTGGTCCTTATCTTCGGGGAGGGAAGGAACACGATTGGAAAGCCACGGCTTTCGCGCGGTCGGTCTGAAGATGCAAAAGGGGTGAATATTGTTGTACGGTTCTACGGGTCGATATAGCTAAAACGCACAGGCGGCCCCGCGGCCCGGACTCGGGTGAATTCAGAGTTTAGCAAAAAACCCTCCAGGCCTGCTGGCGAACTTGGATAGGGTGCTCGAGTTGTATACATGTATAAAAGCCTCAAGCCTCAGTCCCGCTCTCTTACATCAACAGCATTCATCACCTGTCTTCAGAGAACAGGTGCCTATTTTTCTTGCTTCAGTGCTATCTTTTCGCCGCTTCACTTCTCCTACCGACGCGCTTTCATTTCATTCCACCCTACTGTCTTATCGAAATGATCAAGTCATTTGTCGTCCAAGCATTCATTGCTCTCACAATCTTCGCTGCAATTTTGACACCCTCCGTGAATGCTGCCGCCTTTACCCCTGATTGTCAGTTCCTCTTTTTCGGCCCCGTTGTACGAGAAGCGCTTTGCTAACTTCTGATCTAGGGGAGGCCGAAAGAGGCCGACGTGCCGACGACCAATACAGCTACTAACGAGAAGCGATCCGGTAAGCTCCTCTTAAGTTTCTCGGTCTCGCTATATGAGACTGACTTTGCTAACTTCCGATCTAGGCCTGGCCCAGTGATTGGCAGTCAGGTTGGGCGCGACTGTGCCGATGACCGACAAATTAAACCCAATTTCGTATGTTTCTCTTTCTCGACCTCGTTGTACGAGAAGCACTTTGCTAGCCTCAGAACTAGGGTTTACCTGTAGACTAAACATGTGAAATAAGTGATGAACAGAGTAGTAGGATAATTTATTTGAACATGCAGTACTGTATGTTCTCGAAAGGCTTTGTAAAGTGATCCATGTCGCTGTCCCGTTGATTGTGTATCCAGGACCGTAAAGCTCTTGAGGCTTTGACCCAACCCAAGGAAATATAGTAACCTCGTTAGACTTTCCGTTCGTCGATTGGATGGTGTTTGGAGCAAATATCTGCACAGCCCGAGCCGCAGACGGTAGCTTTGGCCACAAATCTGCTCCTGTTGCTATAGGAGGCGGCTTTGAAAGGCTGGCCGTAAGAAGGAGTAATAGACGTCGACACGCATGGCCGGTGATTCTGAATGGCATGCTGCACACTCACGACATGCGGAGCCAGACGTGAATGTGGTTCGCATTGCGCGTACATGCAGACTTGTTAACTTGACTCAACTGCACGACATCGAGTGAGGGCGCGGTCTGCGAGTTGGGCTACAGTATGGTTTCCACGGCCAAATGCAGTTACAGCAATTCTCACGGTATGGATAAATGAGTAAGTAACGAGGAAAATATACTTCTTGATGGAGGTACTCAGTTGATGCCAGTGATGGAGAAGGGGCTGAGGAAGAGCGAGAAGCTCCGACGCAAAATGGCCAAAGAATATCATACAGCGTGTAGTCAGAGGTCACCAGCGCCACTTTAAGGACATTCGTCAGTGCAGTAGTACGTGTTCAATGCGATGTCAATTGGCAATGCTTACAAAGCGACACTACTGCCCTTTCCAATCGCAGAAAAGAAGAGAAATGAGGGTCAGATACGGTATGGAAACGAAGGCGCGGGGACTGAATAAGCCCCGCCCGGCGTGCGAGCCTGAGAAGAGAAACCGAGAAAAGTCGCGTAGGCTACCAGTGGGTGACAGTGCATTCGGGATCTCCTCGCCAAATCTGCAGCACGGTATAGAGCTGAGCGCTGAGCGCTGAGCGTTCATCGGTTATCGGTTATCGCTCGGCAATACTCAAGACTTACCTTGCCGATCATAAGCCCCAACGCTTGTAACATGTTCCATCAGTGCCCGGGCTTCGTACCCCCTGATTCCCCTACTCTACTGTGACGCACTGGCACAGCCACAAACAAGTCCGAGTACACTTCCTTCTGGGTGCAGTGCCAGTGGTACTATGATCGTACTATCTCCGCGTGCGAATGTACGGAATGCATGCGATTCTTGATTTTACAATACAATAACACCATCACCGGCGCCGTCCGTCGGAGGCAGGAGAGAATCGAATGCCAAGTACTGCAGTACCAAGCTCGCTCGTAGAAATTCAGTTGGGCGGCGAACTGTATACTGTATGTACTGTAGATGTAGAGCCTGAGACCGAGAGCGACGCTTCGAGCGCGAGGAAGTTGTTGCAGACGAGGCACTGTATTCACAATTGTCAACAGAGGCGAACGTAAGGCGATGATGCAAAAGACGTGACGGGCGTGAGGAGGTACTGTATCATGATGGTCTCGCCCAGCGCAGCAGAGTGCTACAGAATGTAGTCACATCTGATAAGTGCACATGCACTCAAGTTAGTATTCAATTGTGATGATCAGAGTGGGCGGTTGGCACAACATTATTTCCCAGTTGAAAAAAAAAAAAGGTTCGGGCCCAGAAACGTGATGGGTGATGGAAACAAGTGTAAGTTAGCACAGTACAGTATGTCGTAATTTGCGGCGCACTGCAACAATCGCAGCCTAATAACTTACTGTAAGTTACATCCGCATAACTTTGAAAGAAAATCTGTCAGTCAATCTCATGCTCACTTGATGGTCACAGCCCATTTAGGATCCATCATTGCGCCTGACGTGTTTATGATGTAAATTATGGTGTGATGTATGCTGTAATGCGTCTTAACAATACTGCCAGGTCACGCCCGAAATGGGCCTCGGCGCTCGGCGCCCAGCTGGGCGTACTCTAGAATGTCACCCCAATGATCCATATCCACTTTAGCACGTACCCTTACGCCACATCTTCTCAGTCTGTACCGTGCACGTCACTGCATCGCCCCTTGCACCCAGATCGATCCATCAGTTCTTTGTGAAGGGGATGTGATAACGTCAATTTGCCATCGATTTCCCCACTTATACGCGTTTAAGCATAACACGTGGAAAGATAATTGTATCATTAGTACGTACAGGATCGGTGACTAGTAAGTTAAGCTATGAGTCCTTATCCCTTGTCCGAGGGTAGTAGGCTCGAAACCTGCAACTCCTATTAGCGGGAACAGGAGCAAGCGCATCCACGAGTAAGAATATAAATGTGGTGCTGGGGCATGGCCAGGCGTCTAGGCCGGTGCAGTGCCGTCAACCGCATGCTCATCATCGTCTCCGACGGTTGTACGGAGGGCACCATAGGCGCAGGTATCATCGACGTGGCACTTAGGCCATACTATCCTCTGAACCACTAGTAGTGGTGTCAGGAAAATCTTCCGAGTCCAGAGGAGGCGCCGAAGGAACATGCACATCAAAATCAGGAGGAGGGGCACTAGGCACCGCTTCACACTCTTCAAATGGTGGGGCAGACGGGCCTAATTGGGGCTCAACGGTAGCACTGTCGAGATTCACGCTAATGTCCAAATCATGCGAGTAATCGAACCTTTGTTTCCCTTTCGAGGGTGGTGGGGGAAGCATCGAGGTAGGCGGTGAATATGGTGGGTGGGGTTCATAACCGTAGTCATCAGGGTTCGGTGATGACGGCCACGACCCAGAAGGCAATTCAAATGTATCCACGTCTTCCATCGAAGGGACAGATACCGATTGTGGTAAGTTCAAACTCGGATCTAGAGGAGCGCTAGCCATGGCTGATCGAAGAGAAAGAATTGCCTTGTCATCGGTGGCTACATGGCCTGAAAGGGAATTAAGGTGCCCATCGTCGTCACCACGCGGCTGGGACTGTGTGGGTGAGGGAAGTGGAGTCTTCGAGGTCCCGGCAGGACTACTGTCCAAATACGTGTTTTCGGATGAGACATGTGACTCTGAGGAGGATGGAGGAGGACCGTAGGCGGGGGTAAAGCAGGGGGTGGACTTAATGGAGGTGGGTCAAGGTCAGTAAATGTCGACACTCGTGGGGTTTGTATACGCGAGTGTAATAAATGGATGGATGTCGTCGAGGATGAGTGAATATTTGAAGGGGTTGGTGTTACTGACCGTTCAGAGAGGGTCGGTGACGAAGGTGGAAAATAAGATAAGGAGCTTTGCGCATTGATGTCTTCCTCCTGAGCAAGCGTTGAACAACTGGCAGTCGGGGCAAGAAAAGCTCGATTCGTCCGCCTACGATGTGCAGAGAGCCGCAAATTATCTCGCCATCGGGACGCAGCCTTACTCCATTTTTTTTGCGTGGCTTTGGCTTCCCGGATACTCCGAGAGCTGTCGTCATCAACGGTGCCCGAATACTTTCGCCGTCGCTTTTTTTCTGGATCTCGTTTGGGTATTTGTTTACGTCGCCAGAAGATGCAAAGGAACATCATGACGATGATGACCAATGCAAGGGCGACGGATAGGGCAAGAACGACGACGGTACCACGGTGGGATGAAGCGTCGACTCCAAAGGAAGTCCAACCGGTTGGTAAGGACGATATGTCAAAGTCATCAAAAGATGAGGGGGGAGGGTCATTGCTTCCTACTGGGTCACTGAGGTCGTTATTTGCTGTTGGAAGACATGGCAACTTTTGGAGAAAAAGGAGGGAGGATTTCAGCCGATATAATGACAGGCGTAAAGGGGTTCACTCACGAGACAGTTAGTGGAACCGTACAATGACCATTGCGTTTTATGCCAGAGACCATCATCTCCCAAGACGTACTTGTCGGGCAAATTCCCCCGGTCATAATGGCACCTAGACGATTGAGTCGGTGGTGGTGCACCAGTTGGTGTGACTGCTGCATACGACGTGGAGGGTGTATCCGCTCTCTTGGCAATGGGGGTGGGCTGGTGGAGAAAGGGAGGATAGAGGAAAGGTAGGGAGGTTTGGGTGGGATCGAGTGGATAGGCGTAGATGGACAGAGGGGTGGCGGAGATGGCAGCGAGTAAAGGGAGGATGCGGGAGCGGGCGGGGCGAGATCGAGAACAGCGATTGAGGGGATGAGATGAGACGGAGGGAGAAGCGTTGGGACGTCGCGTGGTGGATGCGGATGAGGATGAGGATGCAGCAGGACGGAGGAAATCAAGCCTTGGCTTGGCCATCGAGAGGTTATGAACGCCAAGAAAAAGCGCTTATCGTTGGGTCGGCAAAGAGAGGATAGGTTCCCAGGTATGTATGAATGAGTCAGGGATGGGATAGGCGCATTCAAAGGACGGGATTCGAGTCGAGGGAGGGTATTGGGGCAGCGTCGACGAACACAAAGAGGCAACAAGGGGCGAGCGAGGGCAGCAGTGCGAGCGAAACTGTTATTTAAGCAACCCGATCCAGCTTGTCGGTTCTCCTGCTATTTTTAGTTCTCCCCACTAAAAATGAAATATTCTGCCGTAAATCAAGTAATCAGCACACTCAACCGTCTCCGTCTATCTTCTTCTCTCTGCCGTGCTCTATCTCTCAGTATTCTTTCCTCTTCCTCTCCTCTCCGTCGCACCATACTCCACTCTGTCCCGCTCTCGTGAAAAAGCTTGTACGTTCCAAGGCTGATGCGAATTCCTAATTCTCCCTCGCTCTGAACCATGGAGGACGTTAATCCATCATCGGAGATCAAGTGCCTATGAATAGCCCATCAGCCCACGTGTGCCTTGCTCCAACCAGAAAACAACTAAAGACCACCAAAGCTCACCGTCGGACAAATAGTCGTGGTTGGTGATGCCCCACGCCAACAGCTATACCCTGGATCCATTCCGTGGGGTGTTCTGTCACGTATGAGTCAACGTATTCGCTCCATCGATTTACTGCAGTATAGGTATCATCCACGCTTGCTTCTCCCAAGCGCATCAGCTGAATGTGCATAGTTTTGTCCTCGGGCTTCTGCGCAAACGGTTGATCATCGTTGCCTTGGAAATAGTACAACAATCACATACCCATTCCACCCGGTATAAGTTATCATCCGTACTGACATGATGTTCTGCTTCCCTACGATACTTGATAATGTCTTGTCTCGTAAACGACCTTTCAGATCGATGCCGCCTGAGGAACTGCCAGAGCTCTTGACATTTGTTGTCAGACACGATCGTTTGAACCTAATAAAATAAAACCGCAGAATCGACTCTGAATTTGGACGTCGCTCCAGAAAAGCCCGTTAAAGAACGTACCTGCTTGATCAGCGAAGCGATAATTTTATCCACAGTGTATAACAGGAATGCCTGGGCCAAGCCGACGTAAATGACCCGAACTATCGGGTGGGAACCCACCCACCTTGGTCCCAAAGAACCATCGCATGTGTTCCTCAAACGTCGCTTGGTCTAGCTCGTTCATGAAAAGCTTCTCGCACGCTTCCAACATGTACTGGTATAGTGCTTCTTCATTCTCCTCCGCGCCGCGATCTCGCAATATTTGCTCTTGCACGCTCGACGGGCCCTGTGGATCGTCCATACCAAGTTCGACTGCGATCGGATTGGCGGCCAGATGCCGAAACTTCCGTCGTGCATGTTTCCGACCTTCTTCCTTGCAACTTGACAGACGTGAATACAACAGCTGTGACACGTACACGCACCAAGCGAATATAGAACTCGTTAATCAGAACCAGCGGGCGGAAGGAAGGCTCTTCTCGAACGAAACGCACCTGTAAGAGTCGCAAAAGAGTATAAAATGTCGTGTTGCAGAAAAACGGCCGCGTGGAGACAGGCGCATCTCGGATGCTGACAGCGTCCTCCGGTAAACACTCCCGTATCCAGACCGCTGGCGCATTCTCCTCCCTCTCCTTCTCTTTCCCTTTTACGTCCACCACTTCACGGCCATCGGCCGGGGTCGAGACGCGAGAACCGCCGTCTATGGCGCCGTACTTCTCCTGCGCGGCTGCGCGAGCAAGCTTCTTGCGGAGGTCACCTGCATGAACACCACAATTACCGCTGCCGCCTCCAGCGGCGGCACGCGTGCGGGCTGGACCCTCGTCTATTTGTTGTTCGTCCCCCGAATCGTCCTCCACGCCAATCTCCAAAGGACCGCATGCGGCATTGAATGTAGCTGGCGGGAGCATGCACAACAAGGGCATGAACGCCCTGAGGAAGCGCTCGACGCTCCGACGCTCCAGGAGGCTGTACGTCACCTGACTGTGGTCGAGATATGAGTACACGAGTTTGAGCGCGTCGTACAGGACACCGGAGTCCGCGAACGAATACGTAAGCTGGAAGCCGAGTGAGCCGCGCGTACATGCGGGTCTTGCACGCGTGCGACCTTCTTCGCGCGCTTGTTGTCGTTGTTCCTCCTGCTCCGTACGCACGCCCTCGATCTCCGCGACGAACGCCTTGGTCGTGATCGTTTTCTTGTCATTCTGTTTAAAGTTGATACCCGTATGATCGAGGGACTTGTAAAAGTTGCGCGCATCGACCTGGCGCCACGTGTGCGACCACTCACGCTGTGCGCGCCGCCATTCCTCGTTCTTCTGCTTCAAGCGAGCAAGAACGACAGGCACGGCAACGGCCGGCGCGTCCTGCAGCGCCTGATATACCTCCGTCCCCGCGTCCTTGCCGTACACCTTCTTGAGTGTGCGCACGTAGATCCAGCGACTCTGCCCGCCAAGGTCCGGTGGCAGACGCCGCCCAGAGCGCTCCTCAGGTGACATTTCACTTAGCTGTGTCGCGTACGGCTCAAGGATAGCGATCGTGCGCGCCAGGCCTTCAAGCTGGATTTGGTATTCATGGCGCTCATCCTCGCATCGATGGATCACCTCCTCGAACGAATTCTTCTTGTGTGCCACAAATCCCGCCTCCTCCGAAGCCCACGTGGGATGCGATACCCATTCGTCGTTCAGCACGGAGCGCGCAAGTTGGTCCCGCCCGGAAGTCGCCAGCCGTATCTCCTGTATGTGCATATATAAGCCAAGCCTAGTCAGCCAATAACGAAATGTATAACAAGTATCCGCCACTTACACTCTCTGGCAGTCGACGGTAGCTCGGACTCTCCGTGTCGTCAACGGGACGCTGCAGCGTTGCATCGTGTGGACCGGTCCTAATGCTCCCCGGCGGGCCGTAGTTGACATTGCCGATCTTATCATCCCAATTCACTAGCCGCTTGAACTGAGCGTGCAATGTGTCATCCGCAAGAAATTTCTCTGCGCGGACGACGAGGGTTTTAAGATCGATGATGTCGCGCGTGTACATGTTCAGTAGCTTCAAAAAGTCGTCGTATACGTCACGAGCCTCGAGGGCACGCTTCGCACGTTCAAAAAACAACTGTGGTAATTCTTCCTGGTGTGAGGTTGTCCCGAGCGATTGCCCTGCGGACGGACCAGCCTGTGCCACGTGGTGACCTTGGATGTTATGGCCAAATTGGGACACACTCTGTTGGCTGTAGTGAGAAGGACCAGGGAGCGGTGATGGGGGGGTTTGATAACTCGTAAACGTCGGGGATTGCACGTGGCTTTTTGCGGCAGGCCTCGCCACACGCGGGCGCTTACGAGAATCCTTTGAGAACGATGAGCGCTATGAGCCTGTTTCTTTCTCATAATGCCTGTGCCACTCACTCGTGTGGGCTCAGCCTGTTTCGAAGGCTCTTTCGGCTGCTCTCGTTTTCGTCGGCGCGAAGGGGCCTGAGTGCCTTTTGGTACGCTAGCAGGTGTCGCCGTAGTTTCATGCGACCACATTGCGCCCGATGCACTCGGACCGTCAGGTGGATTGGGGCGGATACCGATGAGACCGCCCTGCTGGGTAGATGTCCCCGCGATCTCCGGCAAAAAGTCTTTGAATTCGCTAAGGAGATCTTCTTCGTTTTTAAACAGCGCCTGCACCTGGATATAAACCTATGAAGGAGTGAGCGCCTCTTTCTCGGCCAAACAAAAGTTTCCTTTCAAGATATGAAAGAATACGCACGTCATGCATCATCCTTTGTTCTCTCTGCTGATATCCGATCAAGTCCTTCAGAGAGTTTTGTTGCTCCTTTCTGTATGTCTGTAGAATCTCTAGGAATTGCTTGTACGTATTGTTTTGATCATCGGGATAACGGGTCTTGATCTTGTTGAGATACAGAATCGCATGGTCGAATTCGGCCGCCGGCGCACGCTCCACCTGCGTCTTGTTCCCCATATTTCCGAGAACGGATGCGACAGCAGTTGTAAGTCCCTGCGGAGCGGGCGAGAAAGTTTGAGGGGGGTGGAGTCGCGCCAGGGGCGATTCGGGGCGTGAGCCTGCAGCTGGAGGACCAAACGGAAGGGGAGATCCAAAATACGAGGAGCCTCCTGTCCCAGCGCCAATTTTAGAGGTCATAGTGCCGAGGGGGTAGTGACGGTAATAAGGTTAGGATCGCGGGGGTCGGTAGAGGCATTGATGTGGTAGCCTGGAGGAAGGAACGTATTGAAACCCTCTATGAGGTAGGGATTCCCATGAAAGAGCATAGACACGCGCTCTATTACTCCGGGAGTATCGATTCTGGATCAAGCATGTCAATCCCTCCTCGGGACAGAAAAAGAGATCAAGACGCGATGAAAGCCTCGTAGTATCTGCATTCCATAAAAGGCAAGTCCGTAATACAGCCGCGGCCCGTAGGCTGGCTGTCGTAATAGACTCGCCCAGGTATGCATCATGGACAGAATACCATGATAGTGTGGGATGCAATACGGCGCCAATTCCCTCACAAGTGTGAGAAAACCAATGCGACATGTGGCCACAAAAAGATGTATCTGCATCTCTCACGATCAAGGATGCATAGCCCCCCCACGCACCGAGATCCGAGGAGAAAGAAACGAAGGGAGAGGAAAGTGAGAAAATGGTGGGAAAGACACACATTTGGCTCTTAAAGTCCTTCATTATATCCAAAAAGTGGTTGTACACGTCCGGTTTATCATGGAATTGCACCTTGACCGCGTCCAGGTAGCTCAACGCGTCCGTCACATTCAGTGGCCGATTATTGTTGCTGCCGTTGCTCTGAGCAGAGTTGGAAGCAGGAGCGGCAGCGGCTTCGTTGCCGCTGCCATTCTCCGTCGGTACGGGATCAGGCTTGACAGATGTTGCGCGCGAGCGGGGGTGCACGGCCGCGCCGGGGAGCGAGTCGTGCGAACGCAGCCTGGGCGGTGGTGGCGGGGGCTGAGGCAGCTGCACTGAATTTCCGCGCCCATTACCTCCACCGTCACCAGCCCCCGTGCCTTGAACATCGTCTGGGGGCGCAGCAGGCCTTGGCGAGCGAGCGAGCGATCGCGATTCGTGGGCGCCTGTGATAGGAAGTGGTTGAGGTGGTGAGTGTTCAGTTGAGGTAGACGTATGCTCGGTGGTGGGGAGGGTGTCCGGTGGTGAAAGCGCGCGCGCTGGGAGGGGAGGCTTGGGGAGGGGGAGAGCCTGCATTGAGTGTGATGGAGAGCGAGATGAGACAAGACAGGCAGAGGGGGGCAATCTGACCCTCAGCGACTCGTTGGTCTGTTACCCGTCCCCCGGTCGGGCCGGCGTAACCGGATGGCATGTAGGTGTAGCTATCTAATCTTATCTGACTCTCCACGATCCGAGCGCATACGATCTTATGCAGTTTGTCTGTGGGAAAATCACTGCGCTCTCAATGAGTTTTTCTGTGTGCTTTTCGCCATCTAGTCAATTCGCAGCAAATGGCACTCAGTCGCTCTCTGACTCAAGCCCGAGAAACAAGAGGCACGAGACATAAAAGTATTATTGTAAATTAAAAAAAATACAATAATGATGTGCAACAACAATTATTAGAGAGCGAAAACAATACGACGAACCAGTAAGGCCGACAAGATGGACTCAATCCCGTAATTGGACTCACGGGACCCTTCTGCGCTGCAATCATGCAGCGGGGCTCACACACTCCGCGTGTATTCAACTGGAGATGAGGACAGTCGTTGGCGGAGGACTTCGGAGCCAAGGATGCTACTGGAACATCAGCACTAATCAAGCCGTAAAACAGAGGGCTGGGGAAGAAGTATGTGACTTAATACGGATCTGTGCGATCGCGACCACGTTCCGAAGCCGACTTTTCGTTCCCTTTACGTTTGCCGCCTTGCAATGGGAGTTGTAGTTGCAACCCGGCGCCATTGCCACGATCTTCTGCACCGTTTATGGGTGTCAGGAGTGTGTTAGGCGGCCTTCTACTTGGGGAGGGATCAAAACGATGAACCATGTTCCGAGACGGCATGGAAAAACCGTCATCGGACCATGTGCGTACACTTCCGTGATTGGTGAATTGGCCAATTGGGTGCCTTGCCTTGCTTGGATACATTCATACATTGACAGTCATTTCTATATATAGCTGTTCTGAGGGAGCTTTGCCAATTCTCAAAGAATCGAAGATGACGCGACGGCGCCACCCAGTTGCACTGCAAAAAACCGGAGAGCGGGGAAGAAACTCAAGAAAGAGGGCGATGTCGCTTGCGACGGAAGGGAAGAAGTGAGAAGAAGTGGCTCGAGAGTTTGCGTGTTAACCCGTTGCTTGGCAGCTCAGATAACAGTTCTTCCTGTAGTAGCATTGAAAATTGAAACGATGCGATATGGGCGGTTGCATAATGAATCGGGCCTAGGCATCAGTGTTTCACGAAGATTTTACGAGGTGAACCCTGGGATGGCATGGCATTTCTCGGGTAACCAGATTGCATAAGAACTGGCTGACCCACACTCCAAGGAGGCGATGATTGGGGGGCAGCGCCCATTCAAGGACCACGAAACAACTTCCTACTGCGACCAGTAAGGGAGTAGCCTGGTGAACGAGGACGAACGCGTTTTTTTAGGATGATACCACGCCAGGTGATTATTAAATTGAGTCACTGGCAACGTTCCTGTAATAGCGGATGATGTCACTACAGAGCAATTGGCAATCAATCAAAGTAGTAAACCCGAGGTCCGTTATTCTAACAAACGTTATTTGACCTTTTTATATGACATGAACCGAGGACCCAACCCCTTCAGGGTAGAAAGGAGGTGCTACCTCTCCCCGACGACACCTCTTTTGCTGGCTATCCTATTGCTTATCTCTCCAGCATGCTGTATAATTAGCTTTTTTGCCCCTGATCGGTGGCCCATTGCGACGACGTGGTGCACATTGCTTACAGCTTAGAGTAAGTGGACAAACCCACAAAATGCTTGGAAAAAGAGTTCGAGTCGCTTGAAGGCCCATTGTACGCAGCGACCGACGGCGATGAATGTCTGAGATTACACATATATAATCTGATGAAAGATGAAGCGATTTGGGTAGTGAAGAGTCTGCTTGCAAAGGATCGTGCCAGTTACAGGCATGACAGGTGTGAGAGTGAAGTGGAGGCGGATAAGCGGACCGTTGCTGCCGTGGCGACTGACGGCAGCGTGGAGATGGAGACACGCCTGCGCGTTTGAATTGAACCTAACTGGCGTGACCCTTCCTTCATCTATCCCCTTCATATCCTCCTCTCCCCTCCACTGGTTCAATCATGCCTCCAAGACCCAGCAATGAACGACTCGACTTTACTCCCATCCTCACCCACTACCTCTTCCTCTTCACAACCGTATTCTCTGTCGTTAGTAGCTTCCTTTCCATTCTTTGGTATGACATATCCTTGATCCTCACTTTTTTTTCCCGTTTAAAAACACCAGTTTGCGTGGATCATCGCCTTTATTGCACAAATAGTCGCGACGGCAAACTGTGAGTATGAATATATGCCCTCAGTCCATATGTCCTCAATCCTGGGATCTCTTCTCTTTTTCAGTGGGCCATGACGTCGTTGGCACGCTCTGGTTTGCCATCTGGCTACAGCTTTTCCTCATCATCGGCGTCGTCTACACCCTTGCGTCGGACTCCATAGCAATGCATCGTTTCCAAATCGTGGCCTTTGGTTCCGTTGCCATTGTCTTTGCCGTCATCGGCGTTGATCAATCCATATTCGCAAATGTTGCCTCTCTCGATGCACTCGCAGCCGGCTGGCTCATCCTCGCTATGGTTGACATCCTGTGGGTCCTCTATTTCACCTCAGAAGAAGATTCTCTCGCACTCTACCTTTTCAACTCCCTCGGCACGGGCGGCCTCACACCGCCTTCCCGCCGCCGCCGCACGCGCACAACCTCCGTGCATAACTCCGCTGCCTATGGTGGTGGCGGTGGCTATACAGCCGCTGGCATCGGTCCTGGTACATACGATACCAAACTCAACAACAACAGCTTTGCACCGGATATCAGTGGCAGTCCACTTAACAATATGAACGTACCAACTGCGCCGTCACACTCGCAGAAGAGCCCTACTTCTATCGGCGCACCGGCCAGCCCTGGACCAACGCAGAGCGCCCTAGGAGCAGACACAAGCGGCCCACAGGGCGTCAACTCCCCCCTGATGAGCACCCCGGGCAATGCAGGTATCGGTGCAGGTGGTGGTCCCCGTTGCCTGCTGATTCCAGCGTGGCCTCGGACACAGCGTACCCGTACAGGGCAAAGGCGTTGTATGCATGTGCGTGTCAGAATAGTCTCACATTCGCTTGGAGCTGAAGATGTTTATAGATACCGCGTCGCCGGATGACCCCAACGAAATCTCATTCTCCAAGGGCGAAGTTTTGGATATTATCGATAAGAATGGAAAATGGTGGCAGGCGCGGAAAGAGGACGGCACAGTCGGAAGTACGTAGTAACTCCAACTCGCTACTTTTCCTCGTTTGCTGATCCTCGTTTCCTTTTCCTCTTCCTCACATCGCAGTTGCGCCGTCGAATTATCTTCAAATTATCTGATGAATGACAACACGCGCCGGGCGCTTATACCGACTTTTCTTCCTCCGCTAATGACATCTCGATACTATCCTTCTTTTTGCTTTGCTTACTCGGACTACATCCGGTAATGACAGTATCTACTAACGCATGCTCGAAATTAGGATTGCCTTATCACCTATTTCCCTTCTCATGCCACGCAATAAATAGCAGGAAAACGCACGCCGTGTGTTGTAGGTGCTCCTCGGATATTTCACTACTCCACAAACGTCGCGTCAACTTGCCACGCACGCGTTGCACTTTTCATTTCCCTCGCATCTCTTGCAACCGCCTCTCTCTAGCCCGCGCTCTCGCCTACTGTTCCTGCTACTATTAGCCTTCATACTGTATAGGCCCACACATCTGTATATGTATGTGCCCAATATAACGCGCTCACTCTCCGAACACTGGACGAGCACAATAATGTCTATTCACCGTCACAGGACCAGCTATCCACGCGTCAATATGTGCTCGAACTGCTGTAAGGGTAGCATAATCCGCGTCGTCCGCGCTTGGGAATACACGCGTTGGTGCTTCTTCGGATGTATTACGTACAATTATAATGTCAAGAGTGTGCGTATCAACTTAACCAAGACTAAGCAAGACCGATTATCCAACTAACAACCAACCTATGCGGCGTACGCACGCTTTTCCTTCAAGTTGGACAAGGTCGGGAACCTTTCCATCGGGAAAGGCTCGCTTGAAATCAATACTCCGTGATGATACGTTCACGTTTCCTCACCGAAGGGTCAGGCTTTTTTCCGACTTTGCCGAATTGCGTGCTACTGAAAAGGTGCTCGGATTGAAATTCATTTCGCGATGGCTTTGGAAACGGATAATGGGTTCCAACTGGCACACACATGGGTTGAAGGACTTAGATGGACGGGCGGTGGACGAGTAGAAGTGATGGTGGCAGGCGGACTACGTACGCGTCGATCGTGTGGCATGACGTGCCCGTGGATGCTCACTTTTGCTTGGTTGCAGTAGTTGTCTTGACGTGTTTGGCTTCAAGTTGAGGTCAAGTTCCTCCTCTTCAGGGATGACTTGAAGTGGCTCAGTCACCACCTGAGCAGTTTGCTTGACACTGTTTGCTTCCTCAGAGTCAGGGATGGCTTCAAAAATAGGTGACATGGCTACAACTGAAAGAAAGCGATGAGAGCCCGGGAATGCTAGCTGGATGCCTCTTTATATCGTGATATTTTTTTTGTTAGGGGTCATAATGACTCGGATAGGAGGAGTCTGAGTCTGAGAGTGAGGGTCCGAGAGCGAGTAGTATTGCTGAACCTGAACATCTACAAATTTATAAAAAAAAACACGCGCCGGAAGCCCACGTAGTGTATCGTATCGTCTTGACACTGAAAGCAGGGCCGCCGTTTCTCATATAACGCATATGACGGTTGTCAGACTGGACCGCGGAACGCCGGCTCACTAATGATTAGTCTTGATTCATTAATCGCCACTTGCCTGACATGACAACCTTTTCTCCAAGTCGGTCATTCATTGACTGGCGGGAAAGGCAAACAAACGACGTGTAAAATGAAATGACTCGGAACGCGTTGAAATTCGTGTCACGGGAGAGTGTGATGATGTGTGACAAAACCCAATTCAAATAGCGTCCCACGTGGTATTGTGATGAAGTTTATACAATGAACTAGCGTGCTTCGCACGGCACGCGTGCGTGATGTGAGTACAGGACAGCAAATTGTTTTTTCTTTACAGTAAAATACATATATTGTTGTATATTATAGTGAGGAGAGAATTGTCGTAGTAGCCTTTCTGTGTCCTAGTTGCGCGGCGATCGATCAATACTATGCCGATGGAACAAAAACTGCGAGGAACCTCCAAAAGACACATCACGATCCTGGTTAGATACTGAATCAAAATGACATCAAGAGATTGCAGTCCTCATCCTTCCCTGTTTTCCCCATCCAATCCAACCCGGCCCCACAATCAATTCATCAATACATGAAAAGTGCTCGTAAGGTAATTACGCACCTTTCATCCTGGGTGTGTCGCCGTATTGGAATGCTGGTTCTTTGAGGGCCCCAAACACCGCTCAGCAGGGAGCGCAGGTCGTTATCGTCATAAATTCTGAATACGTCCATCTTGCCCTGGAGTGTAGCATCCACCTTCGGAACAAATAGATATTCTTTCCTAGTGGGTGGGATTAGACTCGCAAGAAAAAAACCCCTGAAAAAAGAAGTGGAAAAGTGGGAGGTGCAGTAGTAATAGTGAACAAAACCGGAACAGCAGTTGCGTACCCAATTAGAGAATGGCCAATGCTACCGCAGACTTCTCTACCTCACCAGTGGGTGAATGGGGGTGCAAGAACGCGCTGGTGCTGACACAGCCACCAAGGATCAGCCTGGAGCCCACCTGTCACGTACACTGGCAGGATATGTGACTTTTGACATGCACCCAATTGGCAGGGTGGTGGGGCGGTGAAGGAGAGTGTGGCTGAATGTGGTCGGAAAAGCGTGAAGAAATAGAAAATTAGATCAGTAATGGATGAGAGGTCGACAACCTGGGCTAGTACGCACCATTTTGAGACCCGCAAGACAATAGGCTGGGTCGATGGGGAGAGAAAGGCAGAGAAGGATTAGCGTGAATTGTGATCGACAACAAAAACGATGATGGGTGGTACACACCCTTTTGAGATCCGCAAGACAATAGGCCAGGTGGATGGGGAGAGAGAGGCGGGGAAGGATTAGCATCGATGACAATAAATGATAGGTGATACACACCCTTTTAAGATCCGCAAGACAATAGGCCAGGTGGATGGGGAGAGAAAAGCGGCGAAGGATTAGCATGCATTGCTATGAAACACCACATATAGATGAGATTTACGATTTATGTCGGAGATCTATAGGAGATTTATGTGTCAGCGGTGCCTGTCCATTTTGCAATTACCAGCTTTATATAATAAGAAAAAACCACTATCGCTACCACATCTTAGTCTGTTGAGCAATATCAACGTAATAAATCGACATGTCCACGATCGCCTTGTATCTTACGGAGCTCATTCCTGTGACAGCTCAGTTAGTAAAGTTGCTGACTTGCTGTGGTTCAATTACAGTACTCCGAGTCGACGTACTGTTATGGCCATCTCGGAGCAAGAAATTTCGATGTACTGTATATTCTTCAATGCGTCTCGGGATGTCTGGACACCCCCCACTACACAGAGGAACCCCTGGATACTATCACCCGGCGCACTGAAAGACAATCGTACGGACTACGGAGTAAGCATGATATCATGTACCTCGTGGAGGTCATGTGTGGATTATCACCCAGAGCGGGTCGTACCTGCGTAACTGCTGCTTGACAACAAGGCTGCCACACAGATCACTAGGACTGATAATCGCTTTTTGTTCCGAGTCCGCAGAGGACGGCCGGCCGCAATGTCCTTTCAAAGAGCATTGTCTGCCAGAGGAATGGAACCCGGCATGGTACGAGGCGATTCGATCAAACAAGACCAGAATAGAAATGTGTGTCTCTTTCAGTTACGAACAGCTGGCCCAGACCAGGCACATTATTATCGGAGCGCCAGCATCGTGAAAGCAGAGTGTGGTCTTTGATTGTTGGGCGCTGAACTCGTAAGCGATGCCAACTTGGTAGTATTTGCTGCTACATGGACCCAGTCCATAAAAACGCATCGCCCGGATAAATTCCTTTCCTCGATTCAATCACCCCCTTACACCAGCATACGATAACTTCAGAATTGCACTGCCTTATGGATTATACCGGCTTCAACACTGGACCTGGGCCTGAACTGAGTGTTCCACTCTCGGAAGAGGAGCTCGACGACTTATGGATTTCCTGCGTTCTCGAGTTCGGCCACCTGGATATTCCTGTGCACGCAAACTCCTCTGAGCCATGAGACTGCTCACCGATTTTGGTGCCACAGGAGACCCAACGGGATGTAATATCTGCACGTGAACACCTCCCCAGTGACCGTACCAATCATCTAAGCTTTGATGACCCAAATGACACCGCACTCACTCTTGCCCGTACCATACCGATGGGAAAATTGACTGACCCAACAACCCAGTCGCGTTACATGGGCCCTGTAAGAAACTAAAGCTTGATCGTCGGCATTGGCTTACCTTGCCGCCCGCAGGATGTCCTCGGTGGTTGGCCTCTACCAGCTCAACGTAGGTCCCGTTATTGCATCTACCATGATTTTTCAAGTTCACTCGACGCAAAGCTCCCATAGATACAAATTTCGCGGCACCTGACATGCAGATATGTGATTCTCCATGGACTAGGATGGCACCTTTCACCACCCACTCGATGGGTGCCACACACAGCGTGAGTACAGGCGTTACAGATGCTCGAGATCTACTCACCTTGATACCTTAGTTGGATCCAGGGCCAAGTAGCTTTGTGAATCCAGCACCGTCTCCAGAAGAGCCAACTTCGCTTCTTGAGTCAGGCCCCGGCGGCAGCAGCGAGACAGGACAGGACATGTCAGAATACGGGGTGAATCTCACTGAATTAATTGCCCTTCTCAGACCAACCTCGTGAGTATCTTTCTCTCCTCGTGCAAAGGAGAATCTGCCAGCATCATTAATACTGGATGCAGGTGTCCAGCGGCGTCGTCCATCACAACCACCACAGGAAATGGTAAGGTTGTGCAAGCTACGACACCCATGTCCGACGTTGCCCATGGGAAACGCCGCCGCGATGCGGAGGGATCTTATGATAACGAGGTCCCCGTTGTCGATGTGATGCCACCCCACAAACGAGTCAGGGGAGGGCTTCGTAAAGGAGACCTAGAGGCACCATGGTCGGAGGCAAGGACCCACCGCACAATTGAGACCAGGGTCCAAACAAAGAGCAATGAGATATCCCAAGAGGCAGGGCGCGGAGCGGGGGGGCTCACAACCCCCAAAGTGCAGGGAGTATACCATTGCTCCTTGCTGGGACCGAGTTTCCAGCAGGGTTGGGTGGTGACCACTGCACAGGGACAGGAGTTCCCTGGAGTCGAGGGGAGAGAGACGTCACACCACATGGCCAGCACAGAGCAGCAAGAGGAAGGCCATCTTTTTGAGATCCCAAGCGACTTCGAGGGATTCAATATACTACTCGCGGCTACGGAAGCCGACTGGACACGCGGGGCAGTCGACCAGATCAAGTGTCGGCTGTGTCCTAACAGTGGATTCAGCAAATGGGAAGATTTCAAGCGCCACTGCAGGACGACAGAGGCGCACCCACTTCAAATCTTGTTTTGCGAGCACTGTGGGGACTTCTTTGCACGCAGTGACTCCCTCAGGCGACACCTCAAACGACCCCCTGCTGAGTGCCTCGACATGACCCCGGAGAAGGCTGAAGAGAAGCGTCGAGATACAGAGAGGGAGCATAGCGACTTCATAGGGAGAGTGGAGCGCAGCTTGACGACAGGGGAGGAGATTGGGACTCCCTTCGCGCGAATCATAAAGCAGAGGTACCCAAAGTCATCGAAGAAGCGGACTGGAAGTGGTTGGGAGTAGCGCCGGGTACAAGCCTGAGAGCGCTCGTCAGTATCATCTAGCTTACCATGTTTCTTTGTTCGTAGTTCCGTCTTGGCTTCCAGTTCTCGTCGCACTGTATAATATATAGAAATTCGATCAGCTTCAAGGCAGTGTCCGATTACCTACCGTGTGTTCCCCCATCCTTCTAAGTGAGTCGCGAAAGAAAGGATGGATTCAAAGGGACAATCGATTGATCGATGGATTATAACTGCAAGATGGGTGTTACAATATTGTGCGCTTAAGTTCTCACCACATCGAAGCGCCACGTAGGACGCGGGGACCTAGCGTTGTCCTCCGACTAGCGGATCAGAACGTCCACCATGGGGCGTTTTTACACGACACGACGCAGAAAATAACATTACCAGCGAGCACCACAGCCACCTGCCAGTGCGACCCTTCTGGGCTACTGACACTTTCCCGCAAGGTAGGACATCCAAGTTTTTCTTGAGGCCACTCCGACGCTGTCTTTTCATCTCAACCCATCCAAGGGCGATGCATTCTGTTGGCGGTGGATGATGTGAGGAGGGGGAGAGGGGAGACATCAGCAGGAATGGAGGTTGGGTCAGCACCTGCGACAATGCTACTTCCGTGAGTTCTCCATTAAGCTCTTGCCCAGGACATTACTCGATTGGGTTAACAAATTGTCTCATCCATCACTGCCTCTTGATGGGATGAAACGCCAGACTACAATTCGAACGTTACACTGCATGCAAAGCAGAGTTTTTTTTTGGGCAAGAAGAGTTAAACTTTTCTCCGGCACGTGACCTATAAGTAATCTGATTGGTTGACATCGATCACGTGATTAAAAACTTTGAACTTTTTCCCGAAATACCTCATTAAAGAGTTTGCTTTGCATGCAGTGTTATCGACCCCACGAACGTCACGCGGCTGAGTGTCGAGTTGAGCTTGGCTGTGTGGGGCAAGTCGGATCCCATGCACACACTAAGCGTACCTTGTAGCTTGGTAGGTGTTCTTACATGCTCTACGGAACGAAATGACACCAAATTCCCCAACACTTACCTGCACCCTTCCCAATAGCACGAGCTGGACCGATCCTCGCGGTCTCACCAAAGTCCTATTCATCCTTGTGCCGCAAATGCAGGGAAACGAGACCGCCATCCGTGTGCATAATTGCATGAGTAGCCAACTGCGTTATTATTAATGTGTTACATTACCTTTGTGTCTCACTTTTTCCCTTACACCGCCGAACTACGGGTTCGGCCGGCTGGGGCCCTTCTCTTAACACTATTCGCTCACTTACGTGCTGCGCGGAATCCAAGAGCTCATGGGCCCCTTCGTGCGTGCCCGTAAAAGCCGATTAGCCACATGCCTGTGTACGAGCCTTACGAGCTTACGAACTTATGCACGTTTATTGATGTCCATTTGACAGGCCCCATTTTGGACGCACGAAAGCGAATTCTGCCGGACCTTGCCCTGCACTCCATACGAGCGTCAAGTTACCCATGCATGATCAATGGTCGTTAGCTCAAGAGAAACTGCGTTATGGAGAAAGGTACGGAAACTTATATCTCTCTTGAGCCTCCCGCGGCGCACAAAGGAGCATTGGACTTTGAGTGGGTGGTTTCCTATGCGCTGTATTGTGGATATGTAGATAGCAAGGATATGGTTTTATTTCACGCGAGACTAGACAGCGGTGTGACCTTGAATCTAGGGCAAACGTATTCTTTTCCCGGCAGCCCAGCAGGTGCATGCTATGGGACTCGGTCACCGCCACGTCCTGTAATCGGTCGCGCATGGCCTCCTACTTCTTAGCCACTCCCCGCCCCAATGAATAATACATCGACGACTTTCAGATTTAGATATGGAGACAGTGTCGGAGTGCCCACTTATGTCGCGAGCGGCCGCCTCGTGGCGGGTGACAAAACAGTTACGTTATTATCGTCGCTGCCAAGGTTGTGCATCGCTTGCAAGTTTCAATTACTCTGTAGCGGACCACTCACTAGTAACTCACGCACACGGATACCCCAGTATCGCAGAGGACTCGGCCAGTTTCCGAGTCAGGGGATCGAGGCAATAATTCAACATAGTACCCGGTTGGTTGTGGTCATTAACACTTAAGTGTACTACTCCCAGCCTCGAATGCATGTTTGCTGAAGATCAAATTTTGTTATGACATGAATCTTATCAAGTACAGATCCAATTCGACCTCTCTTCCCAGGAACTACAAGATGACGACAATGACAATGACCTTTGTTTGTATCAACTTGACGCCATATGTAATGGCGTCTTCCTGTCCTTGTTCTGGGCTGTCGCATCTGCGCCGTGCTTAAGAAGCTTGTGAGCGACTTTCACATGTCCCCAATGCAGCGCCAGATGTAATGGAGTATTCCCGTCCTCGTCCTGTGCCGAAACATCTGCGCCACGCTCGATAAGCATGTGAGAAACGTCCATACGTCCCTCTTGTGACGCCAAATGTAATGGCGTCCGTCCACAATTTGACTGTGCCAAAACATCTGCGCCACGCTCGATGAGTATGAGAGCTACTTCCACATGTCCCGAACGCGACGCCAGATGTAATGGGATCTCCCCACATGTCCCTCTATCGACGCCAGATGTAATGGCGTCTCCCTGACCTTGCTCTGGGCTGTCGCATCTGCGCCGTGCTTACAGCAGATTCGGAAAGCCTTGACGTGCGCCATTTAAAAAAACAAAAGTTTGAATTTCTCAGGGAACCGGCAAACTCCGTACCAGCGGACCTAACGGACCGTGTACGGAGTTTGTGCCCAGAACCTCTCGAAAAATTTTCATTTGCCGGCCTTTTTTTTTTTTTTAAATGGCGCACGTCAAGGTTTTCTGAATCTGCTGTAAGAAGCTTGTGAGCAACTTCCACATGTCCTGAATACGATGCCAGATGTAATGGAGTATCCCCATCCTTGTCCTGGGCCGAAACATCTGCGCCACGCTCGATAACGATGTGGGCTACTTCCACATATCCCAAACGCGACGCCAAATATAACGGAGTATTCCCGTCCTTGTCCTGGGCTGAAATATCGGCGCCACACTCGAGAAGGAAGCAAGCAACTTGCTTGTGTCCATATCTCAAAGCCAGATGCAATGAAGTTGAGTCGTCGATGACTCTTCGTGAGCGCACATCTTGTGAGTGCTCGATGACGAGGAAATGTACGATGGAATGTAAACCCCAAAGAGCGGCATAATGCAAGGGTGATCCGGAGGGAATTGGTGATCGCCTTTCGTCTCGGTACAGCAAGCGACGTTCTGGGTCGTGTATCCAGAGGCAGACGATAAGATGTGGTTTTCTCGGGTCGAACAGTTGTTTCATTCCATCCTCCACGTTTTGCAATACGCACTCGAACCGGGCATGGTCAACCCAGTGTTCCGCAGCATATTTAGCAAGAGGGTAGTCTTTCAGACTGTCGCGGGTGATGACGTCCTTATCCAGGTGGAGTAGAGTGCCTAAACAGGCTTGTGAAGCGAGTGCAAGCAGCTGTCATAGAAACATAATAACGCCGGTGAATAATGTCGCTTGCTTCGGCCAGGCGAGCGGATATCAAGAATTCTTTCACTGAAAAGTGAGAGAATTGTACGACGGGGGAACCTTCAACGTCGACGACGGCAAGTAAGCTGGAGCATGCAGATAACACCGCATCTACTGGGTCTTCCAGGCGCCAGTCCTCATGAAATTTCGGAATTAGTCCTGCCTTGAAATCAAATGCGAGTAATTCGGCCAATTCCTCGGCGCTAAGCGGGCGGGAGGCTATCGCAACGAACTGAAACAGTCCATACGCAAATTCCCAGTCGGCCTTATTGATTTCTCGCAAGGTCCGCTGATATGTCTCGTCCAGCGTCTCTGGCAAGTCGGCTAGTGCATGCTGGATACGTGCTGGTATGCAACCGCAGATATAGGCCAGTTGACAATCTACCCAACGGAACCTACGTCACGAAATGAGTGAGAGTCACTAAGAAATTTGTACTGAGACCTTACATGCCATTGGCCTTCTCTGTGAGGACGTCGATGACCAGTTGCTTGTGCTCCGCTTTCCACCTTCTATTCTTCGGATGTGTGTTAATGACCGACTTGATGTAGTCCTCGATGTCACTTTTTTGCCCGCTCTCATCATGCAGGGAAACAGAGAGGAAAGTTAAAGTATCAAGGACATCCTTGATATCTGTCTCTGGTCGGCTGGTGACGCATATACGCATATTATGTAATTGTGATCTGATAAGCTCCTGTATGAGGTTCAGGACTTTGGCACGGGGCGACCGGACGGCAGATGTACTTGGACATTCATCCAGAGCGTCGAGAATCACGTAGACTGGGGCATGTCCTGGGAGTTTGAGAAGATTCTTTAAACATCCGGCAAGTTCATCGTCGCTGGGATCCTGTGAGCCCTCGTCGTGTTCCGAGTAAAATTTGAAAAGGATGTCACAGTAGGAGTCGGACTGATGACAGAGCTGGACGAGGAGGGATGACAGCAATCCACGCAGATCCTTCTTCTGATCTTCCCTGAAATCGCAGTAAAAGAATGCTAGCGACGCGAGTCCGGCTTTCCGCATTGCAATGATGTCCTGGATAATTGAGGAACTATCCAAACATCATGAGCTCCCGAGATAGAAATATCAAATGCTTAACATACCATAAGACGCTTTTTCCCGCACCCACTACAAAGAAAACTATTAGTCTTTGAAGAACGAGAAGACCGGGTAACAACAAACGTTTTCCATGGATCCATAGAAGAGAACTCGGATGAGATGCTTTCCATGCCGAGAACGTGTTACCCTGAATGAATCATTCCGCCGTTCCGCCGTGTTGTGATTCGCGGGCGATGTTCTGGTTCTTCCAAGGATCAGGAGGTGACAGCCACTTTCGAAAATCTCGCTGCATCTTGTCGCCTGCCACACAATCTCAGTTACTCCGGTCAACTATCGCAGGACTGAACATAACTGACGTTTCGACTTGTTCATATCGCTCGCGATTTGATTCATGGTCTCTGATTCTCAATTAGATGCAGGGATGATTCGTTGGGGCCTCAGAAACATACCAAGGGAATCCCGGACACAGTCAAGCGATGCTTTGCCATCTAGAATGAACGAGACTTCACATCCAGCAAGCAACAAGCCTGATGGATTTGCTCACCGTCGGTGACCAGCCTTATATTCTGGACAAGACCATGGACCACCTCAAGGATCTGCGCAGCGGTCAATTTCGCCTCATCCTGGGTGAGTCGGTTTAGCCTTTGGAGAACCGCATCGACATCCTTCTCCCCGAACAGCTTCTTCACAAATTTCTCTGTCAAATTGAGTCAGGAAATATATAATACGAGCGTGAATACGGACTCACTTGGCTTTCCCTGCCTAACCTCCTTGGTCGCCAACGCGATCGTGGAGAGAAGCTCCACCAGTATCTTGACAAGCATTTCAGTCATGGCGACTGTGGGAGTGATCTTCGTATAGATGTCGATGCGGAATAAAAGGTGTTCGATCGATTCGAGCAACTCGACGAGCGCGTCATAGCTGTCCTTGACGCCCTTGATCACCTGATAGAATTGGATATTACAAAGATGCACGACTGGGAACGAGAGAAAGGCAAATACGGAGAGCAGGATAGCAAGTCCAGAATGTATTGCAACTGCAGGTGAAAACTTCTATGGAATGAGGGTCAGACGTATGGAACTCCCCATGAGCGATTTTAGATGTACCACGCCGATAACCTCTCCAAGTTTAGCGCAGGCGGAAAGGTTGTACAGAACTGATACAGCATTCTTGAGTATCTTCATGATTTTCTCCTTTCCCCGGAATTCATTGAAGGCCTGTGTTTGTTCATGAAGGACGGCAGTAATGGCCTCGACAGAATGACACTCCTGGAGGCGCTCGGCGAGTGGATGTTTGGCCAATGCTATGCCGGTCTGGTTTTCATAGGCTTGCAAGGCAGCCTCGAAAAGGAACTTTATATGAAAGGATACTGATCACTCATGTCAGGAGAGGAAGAAATGTGAGGATGGAAAAGGGGAGTTGGGTTCGCTAGGAGGAGCTGTTTTTTTTTTTGAAATCCGAATTTATATCCCGCACGTGTACAACTAGGCACAGAAGTGGACGTACATATTATGGGCCATTGCGCGCTTTGCGGCCCGAGATCGTGTCGCAAATCCAGTGATGCGAAAACGCGTAAACAGTCGCGCACGCAACGCGACTACCTCAGTGCGCATGTTGGTGATTGTTAGTGTGGTTCCACTGACAATCATCGACATTGATTCGAAGCGTAAGCGCACTGTTCCTGACCATCATTGGACAAGGCGAGCAAGGTGAGTGTAAAGTATCCGGGACTTTTCGCGTCAGGGAGGGCCCGACCAGTCAACGTTTCTGATCGGGTCGTTAGTCCGATGGCGCACTCGACTTGCACGTGTGTAACCTCAACAGGTGAAAGGGGACTATGGGAAGGAGATCATGATGGTCATTTCGGTACTGACTACTGTAGTACATACATGAGTTTTAGAGCGAGGTCGGTAAGAAACAAAACAAAAACTTGGATGTAACTTACTGTCAGTCCCGGGCTGTGTCAGGGGCTCGATAACGACGCGTCATGAATAAATACAACCAAACAACAGGCGTAAATCGTGTCGCATCTTCGTTATGTTACCGAGACTCCGCTACGAATGTTTTGCACCTTTTCTTCTTACTTTTCATGCCTTCCCGGTGGCCCTTAATCAAGATCCATTCCACCGTCCTAACCCGTGGCATCTAACCCTAAGTTTTCTTCGGCTCCTTCCGCATCCTCCCTCGGTTGATGTTGATATGGCCCCTCCCCGTTTGGTTCGGACGTGCTTTTCCAACTCGTACCAGCCGAAATATGCTTGCATTCTTCGGAACCGGACCACCGTACCGAATGCGAAGGAGCCTGTGCCTTGGGCCTCCCCCGAGCTCTGCTCAACCCAGTGACATTTTTGCTGGATTTGTTCGCCGTAAGCCGCCTCGTCCGCTCTGCTCCATCCGCCACAGGAGGCTGCTCCAGGCGGTCGTGGATCGGGGCCTGAAAGCGTTGCAGAACGTTGTTTAATCTGCATAGCTCTGTGAAGAACGAATGGCTGGGTCGAAGGGAAATTGCTTGACCGTGGAGTAGCGGATACGTACAGAGAAGTATGGAATCGGAATGATGGAGGTTGCGCCACTGCACTGCCAAGTGTGGACGAGTGCCGCTTGGCTTCCAAGCAACTTCTGGGCTGTGTGCATCGGATGGCGGTAATCATTAAGAAGCCTTTATGCTGCTTCTTGGTACAGCCGCCGAGTACGGTTTGCTCACACCCAACCGTGACCCTATTCTATACTTTATCTCTTGCTTTGCAAGTAACCAGTTTCCCACGGTGGGTCAATCAAGCTCCGATGCCTCATCCCTCAGACTGGCTTGAAGCTGCCGCTGGCGTACTTCTGCGATTACGCTACATATCCATCCTTCGTTATTCAGCCCGTTTGCGACGACCTTCTCCTCGAGCTGGCCTGTTTCATCGCGAACTCTCTTCCATTCCTTCTATGACAGTTGAATAAACTTGTCTGCTTCGATGTGGTGCAGTACTAGTTGGTCGAGGAATCCGTCTGCATAGCGCGTGTTCCACTGCATGTAGCTGCACTCCCATGTGTGCTCAAGCAGTTCTGGATTGTGGTGCCTTGCGGCGTGCTGCAATGAGTCACATGCTCGCCGTCAGGATTGCTTCGAGTGGGTGTTTGGCATTTGCAACGGTTGCATCCGGTGTTGATTGCCGGTAGTGGCACGGACGACACCTTTTGGGTTACCAGCTCACCGGAGGAGAGAAGTAGTCGTAGCGGGTACAAACGGGAAGTCCGAGCGCGTTTCGTGGTCCAGATGATCGGAGCGGAGAGCAGGCCCTGTACACCCCTGCACCTTTGCCCTTGCGGAGGCATGGCGGCGAGAAGATCAATGGATATGTGATGGGTGAGCAGAAGCACGGCAGAGTTCGCCAAGTCTGGGAGGTCAAGAGACGAGCTGGATGGCCTACGGTGGTCAGAAACGTACGTGTGCCTTGTGCCGTGCGGAGCATGTGAAGAGCAAGGATCCGGTGAATGCATCGCGTGGTCGCAAGACTAGTGGTGTAGCGGGGGAAGACGGGCTGGTTGTGCCTAGGCCGCTATAATGTTTTCCAATTTTCTCGCTTTCGTAGCGATTTTCGACTTCACCGGCTCACTACCAGTGAGCTGTGGCGGATGATAAGTGATTTTTTCTTCTTTTTCTGTCTCCTATCAGAATCGGATGTCATACGGACGATGTATTACTATATCATTATATCATCAATGACAGTCTTTCGGGGAAATTACAGTACGAGGAGCCATGCTTTCCGGAAGACTGGCAAGGAACTGCCGGAGAAAGGATGTCGGCGCTAAAACCTACTTCCCCTGAATACGCATCCTCACGGACTTCCCCTCAACATACCTACGCAGTCACCACTGCCTGCTCCCGCTGGAAATTCGGTCCCAACACGGGTTATGTCAGTGGTACATCCCTGTACATTCGTGGGACATAAGCATTCCGCTTCGTGTCTCACTGCCGTGTATGCATTACTGTATTTTAATTCTCAGATCCTGGCTATAGGCCCCCGTTGCCTTCGTCCGCCAGAGAGGTCCGGCGGGCCCCACTCTGCTGAACATCTGCAGGTACCAATATTAGCAAATGTGATTGTGTCACTCCTTTGCTAGGAGGTGCGATAGAAAGGGATACCCACTGCGGAACTCCAAGACGGTTGGCAAATTCCCGAGGATCTCAAGTCCTGGTGGGTCTTCTATTGAGCCAAGTGTGAGTAGCTCTTATGGGATAGACGTGATTGCGCTCACAGGGACGTCCAGAAAGGGGTCAAAAGTAGAGATCATTTTGACCACTGAGTGGGAAATCGGGCCAAGGCGAGCAGGCAGGGTCAGCAGGGGCTGTGAGGATAGCTCATGATGATGTTGGTGACTCCAGAAGCAGTGGAGGCGGGAGGCAATGAGAACTGTGGAAAGAGAATGTCTGCGGATGATGAACGTGGAACTTTCATGGAAGGTGTCGGGAATGAGGCGGACGTTCACTCATCATCATCGCATCGCTTTCCTTCTCGTTTCACGCTTGATCATCGCCTTTCTCATGGACTTCCGGTGCAAGACGACTGCGAGAAAATGAAAGACGTTTCCGCTCTCACATCCCCTCATCCCACGTTGATCTCGCAGACTTCTTTTACCCTTTCGACCTTTTGGGCCGCGACGATCAGGATCAGTCACAAGGGTGCAGCACTCGTACGCCCCTCGTATCCAGTCCTTAGCATCATCATGTAGTTACTGGCATTTTTCTCTATTACTTTCTGACATTTTTTTCATACGTCCGGCGCGGCGTTAACGCGCGCGTTCTCTCGTTCCGGTCATCGATCTCACCAGCGCGGCGTTTAGTAGGGACAACCTGTATTTTCCTCGCTCGTCGAGGAAGCCATTATGAAAATAATCAGCAGGATCTAGTCTTAAGTCGACTTCTGTGTTTCTCTTTTCTTTTTTCTCTCTCGCGTACGCACTCGTCTCGTCTCGTCTCGTTCTCGCTCGACTCGCGGAATCGCTGTCTGCAACGTGCTTTCACCCCCGCTCGTTCTCCACAAGTCCTTTGCGGTGGACTCAAGTCCCAATACCACCGCCCAACGCTACACGATACACAACGATTGCCGCCCACCGATCTTAGGAGAAGTACAGAAGTTATTATTGTCCCTCCGGCAGACACCCACATGTTGAAATCGAGCCCGCGTGGCTCATGTCTCCTTACCATTAGCAGCATTTTACTGTCACCCTAGTTTATTTTCCATTTCATCTGTGCTGACATACATACATTTCTCGGGAATGTACATGTAAATACTTTCCGGCGCTTTCGCGTGTTTGCCCCACATCCCACTCGAATCCCACTCGTTTTCCCGCACGCGCCCGAGGTTTATTCCAACACCACAGTCCCGCACACATTTAACCGAAATTATCATTGCCGCCAAGGTTGGAATTGCTTGCGAGTTTTGATTAGCGCCAACTGCTCTACATATTCGTTGATGATCACTTTCGATCATAGTTGTTGTTATGGTTATGACATGAAGTAAGTACAGATACAATTCCACCTCTCTTCTCAGGAACTACAAAGATGCCAATGTCTTTTGTTTGTATCAATTCGATGCCAGCTGTAATGGTGTCTTCCTGTGCTTGTTCTGGGCTGTCGCATCTGCGCCGCGCTTAATAAGCTTCTGAGCGACTTGCACATGTCTCCAAATCAACCCCCCTAGATGTAATGGAGTCTTCCTGTGCTTGTTCTGGGCTGTCGCATCTGCGCCATGCATAAGAAGCTTGTGAGCGACTTTCACATTTCTCCGACGCGACGCCAGATGTAATGGAGTATCCCCGTCCTTGTCCTGGGCCGAAACATCTGCGCCACGCTCGATAAGCATGTGAGCTACTTCCACATGTCCCGAACGCGACGCCAGATGTAATGGGGTCTTCCCATCCTTTCTCTGGGCTGAAACATCTGTGCCACGCTCAATAAGCATGTGAGCTAATTCCACATGTCCCCAATCCAACGCCATATGAAATGGGGTCTCCCCATCCTTGTCCCGGGCTGAAACATCCGCGCCGCGTTCGATGAGCATGTGAGCGACGTCCATACGTCCCTTTCGTGACGCCAGATGTAATGGGGTCTTCCCGTCCTTGCTCTCGGCTGAAACATCTGTGCCACGCTCAATAAGCATGTGAGCTACTTCCACACGTCCCCAATCCAACGCCATATGAAATGGGGTCTCTCCATCCTTTTCCTGCGCTGAAACATCTGCACCACGCTCGATAAGCATGCGAGCTACTTCCGCATATCCTGAACGTGACGCCAGATGTAATGGGGTCACCCCATCCTTGTCCTGGGCTGAAACATCGGCGCCGCGCTCGATAAACACGTGAGCTACGTCCATATGTCCGTTTTGCGATGCCAAATGTAATGGGGTCTTCCCATCCTTGTCCTGGGCTGAAACATCGGCGCCGCGCTCGATAAACACGTGAGCTACGTCCATACGTCCATTTTGCGATGCCAAATGTAATGGGGTCTTCCCATCCTTGTCCTGGGCTGAAACATCGGCGCCGCGCTCGATAAGCACGTGAGCTACGTCCATACGTCCATTTTGCGATGCCAAATGTAATGGGGTCTTCCCATCCTTGTTCTGGGCTGAAACATCCGCGTCACCCTTGATAAGCATGTGAACGACTTCCACATGTCCCCAACGCGGCGCCAGATGTAATGAAGTATTCCCGTCCTCATCCTGGGCCGAGACATCTGCGCCACGCTCAATAAGCATGTGAGCGACGTCCATATGTCCCTGTCGCAACGCCAGATGTAATGGCGTCCACCCATACTTGTTCTGTGCTGAAACATCTGCGCCACGCCCGATAAGCTTGTGAGCGACTTTCACATGTCCCCTTTGCGACGCCAGATGTAATGGAGTACCCCCGTCCTCGTCCGGGGCCGAGACATCTGCGCCACGCTCGATAAGAATGTGAGCGACGTCCATATGTCCCTGTCGCAACGCCAGATATAATGGCGTCTGCCCATACTTGTTCTGTGCTGAAACATCTGCGCCACGCTCGATAAGCATGTGAGCGACGTCCATGTGTCCCTGTTGCAATGCCAGATGTAATGGCGTCCTCCCATACTGTTTCTGTGCTGAAACATCTGCGCCACGCTCGATAAGCTTGTGAGCGACTTTCACGTGTCCCCCTTGCGACGCCAGATGTAATGGAGTACCCCCGTCCTTGTCCGGGGCCGAGACATCTGCACCACGCTCGATAAGCATGTGAGCAACGTCCATATGTCCCTTTCCCGACGCCAGATGTAATGGAGTATCCCCGTCCTTGTTCTGGGCCGAGACATCTGCGCCATGCTCGATAAGCATGTGAGCGGTGTCCATATGTCCCTTTCTCGACGCCAGATGCAATGGTGTTGCGTGGTCGGTGACACTTCGTGACCGCACATCCACATCCTGTGAGTGCTCGATGATGAGGAAATGTACGATGGAACGTAAACCCCAAAAAGCGGCATAATGCAAGGGTGATCTAGGGGATGGCCTGTTGAACCTTGAGACAGCGCCCGGCCCGAAATGTTCTGGGTCATGTATTCTGAGGCAGACCGCAAGATGCGGTTTTTTCGGGTCAAACAGTTGTTTCATCCCATCCTCCATGCTTTGCAATACACCCTCGAACTGGGCATGGTAAATCCAGTGCTCCGCAGCATACCGAGCAAGAGGGTAGTCTGTCCGACTGCCCCAGTACTCATCCATGTGGAGTAGAGTGCCTAAACAGGCTTGTGATGCGAGTGTATGGGCAGGTGTCATAGAAACGTGATAACGCCGATGAATAATGTCGCTTGCTTCAGCCAGGCGGGCGGATGTCAAGAATTCTTTCACCGAAAAGTGAGAGAATTGTATAACAGGAAAAGGGTAAGCGTCGACGACGGCAAGTAAACTGGAGCATGCAGATAACACCGCATCTACTGGGTCTTCCAGGCGCCAATCCTCATTGAATTTCGGAATTGGTCCTGCCTTGAAATCAAATGCGAGCAATTCGGCCAGTTCCCTGGCGCTAAGCGGGCGGGAGGCTACCGCAACGAACTGAAACAGTCGATGGGTGAATTCCCAATCGGCTTTATTGATTTCTCGCAAGGTCCGCTGATATGTCTCGTCCAGTGTCTCTGGCAAGTCGGCTAGTGCATGCTGAATACGTGCAGGTATACAGCCGCGGATATAGGCCAGTTGACAATCGACCCAACGGAACCTACGTCACAAAATGAGTGAGAGTCATCAAAGAATCTTGTACTGAGGCCTTACATGCCGTCGGCCTTTTCTGTGAGGACGTCGATGACCAGTTGCCTGTGCTCCGCTTTCCACCTTCTATTCTTCGGATCCGTGTTAATGACCGACTTGATGTAGTCCTCAATGTCTCTCTTTTGTCCGGCCTCGTCATGCAGGGAAACAGAGCGGAAAGTTGATGTATCGAGGACATCCTTGATATCTCTCTCTGGTCGGCTGGTGATGCATATGCGGAAATTAGGTAATTGCGATTTGATAAGCTCTTGCATGAGGTTCAGAACCTTAGCGCGGGGCGATCGGACGCCAGATGAGTTTGGACATTCGTCCAGAGCATCGACAATGAGGTAAACGGGGGCATGTCCTGGGAGTTTGAGAAGATTCTTTAAACATCCGGCAAGTTCATCGTCGCTGGGATCCTGTGAGCCCTCGTCGTGATCCGAGTAAAGTTTGAAAAGGATGTCACAGTAGGAGTCGGACTGATGACAGAGCTGGACGAGGAGGGATGACAGCAATCCACGCAGATCCTTCTTCTGATCTTCCCTGAAATCGCAGTAAAAGAATGCCAGCGACGCGAGTCCAGCTTTCCGCATGGCAATGATGTCCTGGATAATCGAGGAACTAGCCAAACATCATGAGTTCTCAAGATGGAAATATCAAATGCTTAACGTACCATAAGACGCTCTTTCCCGCACCCGCTAAAGGGAAGATTGTCAATCTTTAAAAAAGAAGACCGGGAACAACAAACGTTTTCCATGGATCCATAGATGAGAACTCAGATCAGACGCTTTCCATGCTGAGAACGTGTTTCCCTGAACGAACCATTCCGCCGTTCCGCCGTGTTGTGATCCGTGGGCGATGTTCTGGTTTTTCCATGGATCGGGAGGTGACAGCCACTGTCGAACATTGCTCTGCATCTTGTTGCCTGCCAGATAGTCTCAGCAACTCCGGTCAGCTATCGCAGGATTGAATATTAACTGACGTTTCTCCTTGTTCATGTCGCTTGCGATTTGATTCATGGTTTCTGATGCCCAGTTAGACGCAGGGATAATTCGTTGGCACCTGAAAAACATACCAAGGGAATTCCGGACACAGTCAAGCGATGCTTTGCCGTCTAGAATGAACGAGACTCTACACCCGCCGAATGACAAGCTGGTAGATTTGCTCACCGTCGGTGACCACCCTCATATTCTGGACAAGACCATGGACCACCTCAAGGATCTGTGCAGCAGTCAATTTCGCCTCATCCTGGGTGAGTCGGTTTAGCCTTTGGAGAACTGCCTCGACATCCTTCTCCCCGAGCAGCTTCTTGACAAATTTCTCTGTCAAATCAAGTCAGGTAATATATAACACGACCGTGAATACGGATTCACTTGGCTTTCCCTGCCTGACCTCCTTGGTCGCCAACGCGATCGTGGAGAGGAGCTCTACCAGAATTTTGACAAGGAGTTCAGTCATGGCGACTGTGGGAGTGATCTTCGTATAGATGTCTATACGGTATAAAAGGTGTTCAATCGACTCGAGCAGCTCGACGAGCGCATCATAGCTGTCCTTGACGCCCTTGATCACCTGATAGAATCGGATGTTACAAAGACGCGTGACTGGGAACGAAAGAAAGGCAAATACGGAGAGTAGAATACCGAGTCCAGAGTGTATTGCCTCTGCAAGTGAAGGTTTCTATGGACTGAGGATCAGAGGTATGGACTCCCCATGAGCGATTCTAGATGTACCACGCCGATAACTTCTCCAAGTTTGGCGCAGGCGGAAAGATTATAAAGAACTGATATAGCGTTCTTGAGTATCTTCATGAGTTTCTCCTTTCCCCGGAATTCATTGAAGGCCTGTATTTGTTCATGAAAAACGACGGTAATGGCCTCGACGGAATGACACTCCTGGAGGCGCTCTGCGAATGGATGTTTGGCCAATGCTATGCCGGTCTGGCTTTCATAGGCTTGCAATGCAGCCTCGAAAAGGCACTTTAGATGAGAGGATGCTGACTGATCGCTCATGTCAGGAGAGGAAGAAAGATAAGGATGGAAAGGGGGGTTGGGTTCGCTAGGAAATGATGGGGGGAAGTTGTAGTGGGTTGAACGAGGACCACACCGCTTATTGAGTCTTGAAACGGCATCGCCTCGTTTATCTGTCGTAAGCATTCCCAGGCTGATTGCCTGATTGCTTCAGGCGTAACCTTTGTAGAAGCTCGACTGGTGTGAAAAGGAGACCTGGAAGTACTGGAAACGGTGCCCCATTCCAACCGTTACTGTATGTTCAAATTGCTGGCATGAGTTACATGACAGGCCGTATATGTCTGAGGGGTTCGAGTGGGGTTCGTCGACAGTGGGAGGGGTTTGCTGTTCGCTGTAGCAGTCGGACACCCCATGGCCCATTTCATCCTTCATTTCTCTTTCCGTCTGTTTCACCCTCAATCAACGCCGAAAGAAAATCAATTTCCAACTGCCAGTGACGGATCAGACCCCCTTGAAACGGCTCCAGCTTACAGGCTTCTGTTGCAGACAAGGACATGTCTTATTACACCGGCCTACTGCGTGTAGTCTAGACCTTTCCGGATGCCACTCAAGCGCGCTTAATCCACAAGGCCGTTTTTGTTTACAAATTGAAGTGCGAGTCGGTGCCAGTGATCCCTGCCAGTGGTTGCCAGAGGCTGCTGCTGCCACTTTATCCACCTATCAGTCAACTACCTCCGAGTCGAACGATCGACCTTGTACGTAGGACCGCATTTGGGTCGCTCCTCCCTGCCAGACACCACCGTTTTAACCAAGTGCGTTTCCGTTCACGCCACCACTGAACATCCCAAATAGTATGGGCTCAAGAAAATGAAGAAGTCGGTTACGTTCTTCAAGTCCGTGAATCACACCGTCATCGACCGAGCACTGACGGGGAGATAGCGCAGTGTCAAGTGTGTCCGCAGAGCGTGCCGTGGTCAAGCACCACACCGAGGAAGGGCACGAGGAGAGTGGCTTCGAAAACGAAATACTCAGTCCTTATGAAAGCGCGGGTAAATTAATGATGCCTTTTGCCATGACATAGGACATCTCGAATAAATACCCATTTTTCTCGATGTAATTCGTAAATCGTGCTGCACCGCTCACCGCATAATATAGACGTAGCGTGCCGTGTCTCGCAAGGTGCCCCACTTTAATGATAACTAATATTCGTCACGATACGATCAATTGTCGGGTAAGGCGTTTATTCCTTCACACTAAATTACAGGCTGCGCAAAACCCGAATTCAACGAGCTGATGCACCCATTCATACGTACTGCGTAAAAGCCAATTAAAGGACCGTAGCTCCTTGCCACTGTGAGTCTCAGGCTAGGTACGTATTATTTTGGAGATACACATTGTCATTAAGCCAACATAATGCTTGCTGTCTGTAGTCGGGTGAAAGGTCGTCTAAAATCTCGCCCCTTACTCCGCCAGGTTGTGAAAGTGCCCACCATGCTCAGGCTCCGTGGCCTCCTTTGATTCTCATCAGTGTACCTCCAGACTCGACAAGGCTACAAAGAACGAAAGAATAACATGCGCGTTCGAGGCTCGCAATCCCAGGTCATGCGGACATGATATTTGTTGACAATCAGCTGCCGGTAAGAGGTCTTTTTCCGAAGTATTGTGGGACAGGTGAAGGGAATGAGGACGCCACGTACTGTAAAATTTGCCGGTCAAGGGGCCACATGGCCCGAGGCGTGAACAGTCGCGCAACGCGACTACCTATTATTCCACGAACCATCACCAACATACGGGGCGTAAGCGCACTGTTCCTGGCTATGATTGGATAAGGCGAGTAAGGTGGGTGTAAAGTGATCAGGGACTTTTCCGTCAGGGAGGGGCCGGCCTGTCAACATTTTTGTGCCAGTGGATCATCTTCTTGATGATCCACTGCACAAAAACGTTGGCACCTTTCAGATTTTAGTTGACCCGAAATGGCCCATCCACTGGGGTGTCCGTGTGAAGATCAAACCAGGAGGCTATGGGGGACGGGGTTGGATGAATGAACACATTAAATGGGAACTGGAACTTAAGTAGGCACCTGTACGCGCACAAGAATTAGAACGGGAAGCTCTTCTGAAAGAAGAGAAAACATACCTTTGGAAGTTACAGTACCTTGGTCGCATCCCTTGAATCGCTTCTTGCAAAAGTCCCATCTCGAGCCAAGGTCGATAGCGGCGTCTCCCGGCAGTTGGCACGGATTGTGTGTGGCTGCACCGAGATCTGGAAACATGCTGTTGGAGACAATCGTTGAAGATGCACAGTCGACCTATGTATGAGGGTCAGATGGAGACGAAAGAGATCAATGGTAACTACTATAAGTGTCAAGAAACGTTGAGGCATTTGAACAGAGAAGAGAAGCAGGATGACTCATGATCGAGTCGTTAGTCTGATGGCACACTCGACTTGCACGTGTGTAACCTCAACAGGTGAGAGGGGACTATGGGAGGGAAATTATGATGGTCATTTCGGTACTGACTAGTACATACATCAGTTCGAGAGTGCGAGGTCGGTAAGTACAAAACTCGGTGTGTTCGTTTACACTGTTTACTCGCCGCTTGAACGCGTGATGAATAAATACAACCAAACAGAGGACTTATAAATTCGCGTCGCGTCCGGTCGTGTCTTCGTTATCCAGTTACCGACGACTCCGCTACCAATGCTTTGCACCTTTATCCTCCTCTTCCTTTTTCATGCCTTCCCGGTGGCCCTTAACGCTCTTGGCCCTCCCGCTCCACCTTCATCAATGACCTTCCACCAATTCGTTCCTCACAAGCAGCCAACAAGATCCATTCCACCGTCCTAACCCGTGGAATGTCATCTAACCCTAAGTTTCCTTCGGCTCCTTCCGCATCCTCCCTCGGTTCGATATGGCCCTTCCCCGTTTGGTTTGAACGTGCGTTGCCAACTCATACCAGCGGAAATATGCCTGCGTTCTTCGGAACCGGACCACCGTACGGAATGCGAAGGATCCTGGGCCTTGGGCCTTTCCCGAGCTCTGCTCAACCCGGTGACATTTTTGCTGGATTTGCTCGCCGCAGGCCGCCTCGTCCGCTCTGCTCTACTCCGCCTCAGGAGGCTGCTGCAGGTGGTCGTGGAAAGGGGCCTGAAAGCGTTGCAGAACGTTGCTTAATCTGCATGGCTCTGTGAAGAACGAATGGCTGGGTCGAAAGGAAATTGCTTGACGTGGTGGAGTAGCGGATACGTACAGAGAAGCATGGAACGGAATGATGGAGGTTGCGCCGCTGCATTGCCAGGTGTGGATGAGGGTGCCGCTTGGCTTCCAAGCAGCTTCTGGACTGTATGCATCGGATGGCGGTGGTCCTTAAGAAGCCCTTATGGTGCCTTTTGGGACTGCCGCCGAGTACAGTTTGCCCACCCCCAACCGTGACCCTATTCCATACAGATAGGCGCACTATGTCACTGCTTTGCAAGTAACCGGTTTCTCACCGTGGGTCAATCAAGTTCCGATGCCTCCATCCTTCAGACGGGCTTGAAGCTGCCGCTGGTGCACTTCCGCGATCACGCTACACATATCCATCCTTCGTTATTCAGCCCGTCTGCGACGACCTTCTCCTCGAGCTGGCCTATTTCATCGTGAACGCTCTTCCATTCCTTCTATGACAGTTGAATAAACTTGTCTGCTTCGATGTGGTGCAGTACTAGTTGGTCGAGGAATCCGTCTGCATAGCACGTATTCCACTGCATGTAACCGCACTCCCATGCGTTCTCAAGCGATTCTGAATTGTGGTGCTTTGCGGGGTGCTACAAAGAGCCACATGCTCGCCGTCAGGATTGCTTTGAGTGGGGTATTTGGGAGTTGCAACGTTGCATGTGGTGTTGATCGTCGGTAGTGGCACGGACGAGACCTTCTGGATTACTAGCCCACCGGAGGCGAGAAGTTGTTGTAGATGGCACAAACGGGAAGTTCGAGCGCGTTGGGTGGTCCAGATCGGAGCGGAGAGCAGCCCCTGTACACCGCCGCGCCTTTTCCCTTGCGGTGGCATGGCGGCGAGAAGATCAATGGATATGTGATGGGCGAGCAGAAGCACGGTAGAGTTCGCCAAGTCTGGGAGGTCAAGCGACGAGCTGGATGGCCTACGGTGGTCAGAAACGTACGTGTGCCTTGTGCCGTGCGGAGTATGTGAAGAGCAAGGATCCGGTGAACGCATCGCGTGGTCGCAAGGCTAGTGCTATAGCGGGGGAAGCTAAGCTTCGAGAGACGGGCTGGCTGTGCTTACGCTGCCATAATTTTTTCCAATCTTCTCGCTTTCGTAGCGACTTTTATAGTGCTTTTTCTATCTCATGTCAGAGTCAGATGTAATACGGACAATGTATTGCTGTATAATTATATCATCGATGGCAATCTTTCGGGGAAATAATCTGTAGTACCACGAGGTGGAATCCGGAAGACCGAGCGGCAAGGAACGGCCGGAGAAGGGACTCGGATGCTTTATAGATAGATTGGAATGAGATCCGTGATCGATGATCGGTGGCGATTAGACCATTCGTTTCCAGGGCAACAATGCTACAATACAGTAGTCCTTGGTGCTACGTAGGACTTTCATGTGGAATTAGTATAGCAACTTTTATCATCGCTGCCACGGTATCGCTTGGCAAATTTCGATTAGTGCCGACCGCTCATTGAAGACCGCTTTTTCATCATATTTGTTATGACAAGAAGCTATCAAGTACAGACCCAATTTCGCCTCTCTTCCCAGATCTACAAAGATGACAGCGTCCCCTGTTTGTATCAATTTATATTCTAACTAATGGGCGCCAGGACCAGCACCATGCTGGATAAGGACATGTGCAACTTCCACAAGCCTCTTATCCTGTGACGCCAGATCAAGTGGAGTCAACCCATCGTTGTCTTGGGCTGTTACATTTACGCCATGTTCGAGAAGCATGTGAGCGACTTTCACGTGTCCCCAACGCAATGCCCGATGTAATGGAGTATTCCCGTAGTTGTCCTGGGCTGAAACATCTGCGCCACGCTCGATAAGCAGGTGAACGACTTCCACATGTCCCCAACGCGACGCCATGTACAATGGAGTCTTCTCGTCCCCGTCCCGGGCTGAAATATCTGCGCCATGTTCGATAAACATGTCAACGACTTCCACATGTCCCTCTTGTGAGGCTAGATGCAGCGGTGTCGTCTCGTTCCCGTCCTGGGCTGAAACATCTGCACCATGCTTGATAAGCATGTGAGCGACGTCCACATGCCCCTCTTGCGAGGCTAGATGCAATGGAGTCTTCTCGTCCCCATCCTGGGCTGAAACATCTGCGCCACGCTCGATAAGCATGTGAACGACTTGCACGTGTCCCCAACGTGACGCCAGATGTAACGGAGTCTTCTCGTCCCCATCCTGGGCTAAAACATCTGCACCGCGCTCGATAAGCATGTGAGCGACTTTCAAATGTCCCCAACGCGCCGCCCGATGTAATGGAGTATTCCCGTAATTGTCCTGGATTGAAACATCTGCGCCATGATCGATAAGCATGTGAACGACTTCCACATGTCCCCAACGCGACGCTAGGTGCAATGGAGTTTTCTCGTACTTGTCCGAGGCCGAAACATCTGCGCCACGCTCAATAAGCGTATGACCAACGTCCATATATCCCTCCTGCGACGCCAGATGTAACGGAGTCTTCCCGTACTTGTTCTGGGCCAGAACATCCGCGCCACGCCCGATAAGTATATGAGTGACTTCCACGTGACCCTCTTGCGACGCCAGATGTAATGGGGTCTCCCCGTCCCCGTCCTGGGCTGAAACGGATGTGCCACGCTCGATAAGCATGTCAACGACTTCCACATGTCCCTCTTGCGACGCCAGATGTAATGGGGTATTCCCGTAGTTGTCCTGGGCTAAAACATCTGCGCCACGCTCGACAAGCATGTGGGCAACTCCCACGTGTCCCTCTTGCGACGCCAGATGCAATGGAGTATTCCCGTCTCCGTCCTGGGCTGAAACATCTGCGCCACGCTCGATAAGCATGTAAGCGACTTCCACGTGCCCCCAACGCAACGCCAGATGTAATGGAGTATTCCCGTACGTTTCCTGGGCTGAAACATCTGCACCACGATCAAGCAAGAAGCAACCAACTTGTTTGTGCCCATTTTGCGAAGCCAGATGCAATGGAGTTGTGTCGTCGGGGACGCTTCGTGAGCCCACATCCTGTGAGTGTTCGATGACGAGGAATTGTACGATGGAATCTAAACCCCAAAAAGCGGCATAATGCAAGGGTGATCCGGGGGTTGGTGATGGCTTTTCGTCTCGGTCCAGCCAGGAACGTTCTGGGTTGTGTATCCAGAGGCAGACGGTAAGATGTGGTTTGCTCGGGTCAAACAGTTGTTTCATCCCATCCTCCACGTTTTGTGATACGCCCTCGAACTGGGCATGGTAAACCCAGTGCTCCGCAGCATATTCAGCAAGAGGGTAGTCTTCTAAATTGTCGCGGGTGATGATGTCCTTATCCAGGTGGAGTAGAGTGCCTAAACAGGCTTGTGAAGCGAGTGTATGAGCAGCTGTCATAGAAACATGATAGCGGCGGTGAATAATGTCGCTTGCTTCAGCCAGACGAGCGGACGTCAAGAATTCTTTCACCGAAAAGTGAGAGAATTGTATAAAGGTGGAACCTTCAACGTCGACGATGGCAAGTAAACTGGAGCATGCGGATAACACCGCATCTACTGGGTCTTCCAGGCGCCAACCCTCATTAAATTCCGGAATCGGTCCAGCCTTGAAATCGAGTGCTAGCAATTCGGCGAGTTCCTCAACGCGAAGCGGGCGGGAGGCTACCGCAACGAACTGAAAAAGTCGATGGGCGGATTCCCAGTCGGCCTCATTGATCTCTCGCAAGGTCCGCTGATATGTCTCGTCCAGCGTCCCTGGCAAGTCAGCTAGTGCATGATGGATACGTGCTGGTATGCAGCCACAGATGTAGGCTAGTTGACAATCTACCCATCGGAACCTACGTCAAAAATGAGTGAGGGTCATCAAAACTTTTGAACCGAGGCCTTACATGCCAGCGGCCTTTTCCGTGAGGACGTCGATGACCAGTTGCTTGTGTTCCGCTTTCCACCTTCTATTCTTCGGATGTGTGTTAATGACCGACTTGATGTAGTCCTCGATGTCTTTCATTTGTCCGCACTCGTCATGCAGGGAAACAGAACTGAAAGTTGATGTATCGAGGACATCCTTGATATCTGTCTCTGGTCGGCTGGTGATGCATATGCGGAAATTAGGTAATTGCGATTTGATAAGCTCCTGCATGAGGTTCAGAACCTTAGCGCGGGGCGATCGGACGCCAGATGAGTTTGGACATTCATCCAGAGCATCGACAATGAGGTAAACGGGGGCATGTCCTGGGAGTTTAAGAAGATCCTTTAAACATCCCGCAAGTTCATCTTCGCTGGGATCCTGTGAGCCCTCGGCGTGTTCCGCGTAAAATTTGAAAAGGATGTCACAGTATGAGTCGGATTGTTGACAAAGCTGGGAAAGGAGGGACGAGAGCAATCCACGCAGATCCTTTTTCTGATCTTCCCTGAAATCGCAGTAAAAGAATGCTAGCGACGCCAGCCCAGCTTTCTGCATAGCATTGATGTCCTGGATAATTGAGGAACTAGCCAAACATCATGAGTTCTCAAGATAGCAGTATCCAATGCTTAACGTACCATAAGACGCTCTTTCCTGCACCCGCTACAAAAGAAACTGTCAGTCTCTAAAAAAAGAAGACCGGGAAACAACAAACGTTTCCCATGGATCCATAGAAGAGGACTCGGATCAGACGCTTTCCATGCTGAGAGCGTGTTTCCCTGAACGAACCATTCGGCAGTCCCGCTGTGTTGTGATCCGCGGGCGATGTTATGATTTTTCTGAGGATCGGGAGGTGACAGCCATTTTCGAATATCACTCTGCATCTTGTCGCCTGCCAGACAGTCTCAGCAACTCCGGTCAGCTATCGCAGGGTTGAACATTAACTGACGTTTCGACTTATTCATGTCGCTCGCGATTTGATTCATGGTTTCTGATTCTCAGTTAGACACCGAGATGATTCATTGGGACCCCAAAAACATACCAAGGGAATTCCGGACACAGTCAAGCGATGCTTTACCGTCTAGAATGAATGAGACTCTACATCGGGCGAGCAACAAGCCAGGTGGGTTTGCTCACCGTCGGTGACCAGCCTTATATTCTGGACGAGACCATGGACCACCTCAAGGATCTGTGCAGCGGTCAATTTCGCCTCATCCTGTGTGAGTCGGTTTAGCCTTTGGAGAACCGCATCGACATCCTTCTCCCCGAGCAGCTTCTTGACAAGTTTCTCTGTGTCACACCGTATCAGATAATATATAATACGAGCGTGAATACGGACTCACTTGGCTTCCCCTGCCTAACCTCCTTGGTCGCCAATGCGAGCGTGGAGAGAATCTCTACCAGTGACTTGACAAGCATTTCAGTCATAGCGACCGTGGGAGTGACCTTCGTATAGATGTCGATGCGGTATAAAAGGTGTTCGATCGACTCGAGCAACTCGACGAGCGCATCATAGCTGTCCTTGACGCCCTTGATCGCCTGATGTAATTGGATGTTACAAAGATGTGCGACTGGGAACGAAAAAAAGTAAATACGGAGAGTAGAATGGCGAGTCCAGAGTGTATTGCATCTGCAGGTGAAAACTTCTATGGAGGTCAGAACTATGGAACTCCCCATGAGTGGTTTTAGATGTACCACACCGATAACCTGCCCAAATTTGACGTATGCGGAAAGGTTATACAGAACCGATACAGTATTCTCGAGTAACTTCATGACTTTATCCTTTCTCCGGAATTCATTGAACGCCTGTGTTTGTTCATGAAGAACGACGGTGATCGCTTCGACGGAATGACACTCTAGGAGGCGCTCGGCAAGTGGATGTTTGGCCAATGCTATACCGGTCTGCCTTTCATAGTCCTGCAAGGCAACCTCGAAAAGAACCTGTAGATGAGAGGATGCTGACAGATCACTCATGTAAGGAGAGGGAGAGATGAAGGGGTGTTGGATGTGGTGGTAGTGGGTAGTGGGTTCAAGTTGAACGAACACTACCCCGCTTTTGAATACTGAAACGTGCATCGCATCGTCATGGTATCATAAGCATACCCAGGCTGGTTGTTCCAGAAAGATAGGCATAATTGGTGAAAGGGAAGCTCGATAAACGCTGTGCTGAGCGCTCGCACCATGAGACCTGGAACTGCTGAAAATGGTGCCATTCCACATATTACTGTATTTTCAAATTGCTGGCACGGTTATAGACTAGGTATGTCTGGGCTGTCGAGTGAGGTTCGTCGACGGTGGGAGGGATTCGACAGTGGTTCAAGCATTCGCTGTGGTGACCCACGTTGACCCACGTCTCCCGTCCCGCAGCCAAACGAAGACACGTGATTTCAAAAAGGAAGAGTTTATCCCGGTGGTCCTTAACGCTATTGGCTCTCAGGCTCCCGCTCCACTTTCATCAATGATCTTCCACGAATCCGTTCATCATGAAGATCCATTCCGCCATCTTGACCCGTGGAATGTCGCCTGGTTCGATGACGTCTGACCCTTCCCCGTTTGGTTTGGACCTGCGCATCAGTCCCGGTTGGACTCGCTCTGCCGTTCGACTGCTGGCGTAACAATCATACACGAGGTGTACTGTTTGACTTTCTCTTCCCTTTCCAGGACTTGCGCATCGCTGTCCTTTCGCGTCTCCGGAAAGTTCTCGCATGTTACACGCAGTCATTCGCCTTCAGCTCATGTACAGATCTCATTGACGTACTGCCTCAGACCCTGGTTCTCGATCGACCCGCATCTTATTCTGCTCACGGAATTCCGTTGACCACGTATTCATTGGGAGGTGTGGCGATGAGCGACAGGAAAGCCGGTGCGGGACCACACGCCAAAGTCAAGGAGGCTGGCCATCGACCCCAGAGTTGTGTTCGCATCTTATCTTGGACGCGGGATGTTATACGAGCAAGCCACGTACAGGGTCCGAGTAATACGTCATTGCAGCCCATGTCACATACAAATCGCCTCGGTGCGATTCAAATTTCCTGGTGCCACTCTGTCTTTACTTTTCTTGCGTTTGCCTTTGCGTTGCCAACTCGTGCCAGCGGAAATATGCCTGCGTTCTTCGGAACCGGACCGCTGTACGGAATGCGAAGACCGTCTCGTCTGCTCTGCTCTACTCTGCCACATGAGGCTAGTGCAGGCGGTCGAGAAAGGGGCCTGGAAGCGTTACAGAACGTTGCTTAATCTGCATGGCTTCGTGAAGGCGAATAGCTGGGTCAAAGGCCATTGCTTGACCTGGTGGAGTAGCGGATACGTACAGGGAAGCATGCAACCGGACAACAGAGGTTGTGTCACTGCCGCCTGGCTTCCAAGCAGCTTCTGGACTGTGTGCATCGGATAGCGGTGGTCGTTCAGAAGCCCTTATGCTGCTTCTTGGGACTGCTGCCAAGTGGAGTTCGCCGACCCGTTCGAGAGACGGGCTGCTGTGCTTACGCTGTCATAATTCTCGCTTTCGTAGCGATTTTCAACATCCACGACCTTTCACCGCCGGTGAGGTGTGGCGGGTAATATGTGATTTTTTCTTTTTCTATCTCCTGTCACAATCGTATGGATGTATCCTTATATTGTATCATCAATTGCAATCTTTCGGCGGTACGGGCGAGTTGAACCCGGAAGACCGGCAAGAACTGCCGGAGAATACGTAGACTCGGGTGATCGGACCATTTGTTGCCGAGGCCTATTACACTGTCTCCGCTCTGCTCTGGGAACGACGACGTGCAATCACATTTCTGTTGGACTAACCTTGAGCGCGTGAGCGTCTTATAATAATGATGTTCACATCGTGGAAAATTCAGCACTGTCTTCCTATTTATGATGGATGTAAAGACCGTACTTATATTTAAAGGACGGTTTCAAACAGATGTCGCCTATCGATATATCGTAGAGATCACAAACGGGACAGAATTATAACTATCCATGAGCGACCTTACGAAACAAAGTAGTGCTCGAGTAGCAGGGAATCGGAAGTAGCAGACGGCATACTAGTACGGTGCCCGCATAGCAAGTGATACTAGGTTAACGATAGAAGGGGATGACGGCCAATAAAACAAGAAGTCCTGGAGTTGTGGGACGTTGCGTAAACCACATCGTACTGAGGTGGGCGCAAGGTTGGACAAGCAGAAATTGTGGCGAGGCATCGTACCGCTGGAAAAAAATGGCGTTGAGGTCTCGGAGGCGTCGACTATTGGACCGCTAACGTACCTAGGCGCTGAAGACCTGTATATTACATTTTTTCCCCACCCAGAGCATGCTGAGAAAGCAGCCGTACAACTTCTTCATGTCTCTTCATCGAGGCCAACTGTACTGGGGTCTTACGCGCCTTGTCCTGCGCATGGACATTTGCCCCATGTGCGAGCAGGAGTTGTGTGGCCTCCAGCTTCCCCTTAAATGTCGCGCTATGTAACGGTGTCGCGTACTCGCTATTCCGTACGTCCACATCCGCTTTATGCTCCAATAGGAAGAGCACGATGTCGGAATATCCGCGGGATGCTGCTTCATGCAGCGGTGTCCAGCCGTCTTTATTCCGCACATGAACATTCGCACCATGCTCGACCAGTCTCTGTAAAGATGTGAACTGCCCATGGGAAGCTGCAAGATACAGCGGGGTGCTGTGGTAATCATCCCGTGCTTCTATGTCCGCACCGCGCTCCAGTAAGAGCTGTATGACGTCGGGATGCCCACGGGAGGACGCGTCGTGTAGCGGTGTCCGACCCAAATAATTCTTCACTTCAAGACTTGCGCCATTCTCGATCAGTAGTCGTACAGCTGCGCCCTGCCCGGTACAGGCTGCTGCATGCAGGGCATTACAGCCGAGATCGTTCACCGCTTCTTGATCCACGTTATGTTTCAATAAAAGCCGCATGATGTCGGGATATCCCTTGAATGATGCTTCATGTAATGACGTCCACTTATCCTTCTTCTCCCCATAAACATCTGCGCCATAATGGACTAACAATTGAGCGGCCGTAAGCTGTCCATGGAAGGCTGTAAGAAAAAGCGGAGTGCAGTGGTGATTATCTCGTGCTTCTATGTTCGCACCGCGCTCCAGCAAGAGCCGTATGATGTCGGAATGCCCATGGGAGGATGCGTCGTGTAGCGGTGTCCGGCCCAAATAATTCTCCACTTCAAGACTTGCGCCATTCTCGACCAGTAGTCGTGCAGCCGCACCCTGTCCGCCGCAGGCCGCCGCATGTAGGGCAGTACAGCCGAGATCGCTCACCGCTTCTAGATCCACGTCATGTTTCAATAAAAGCCGCATGATGTCGGGATATCCTTTGAATGATGCTTCATGTAGTGGCGTCCAATGGTCCTTGTTCCTCGCGTGAATACTTGCACTTGCACCACGCTCGATCAGCAATTTCGCAGCAGCAAGCTGCCCATTATAGACCGCCAGGTCCAAGGGAGTATAGTGGTCGCTGTTCCTTGCTTCCCGGTCCGCATCGTGATCCAGTAAGAACAGCATGATGTCTAGCTTCCTGTCGTTGGAAACGGGGTATGTGTCAATTGTTTGATGAAGTGGCGTCCAGCCATTGTTGTCCTGAGCATTCACATCCGCGCCCTGTTCGATAATCATCTGGGCAATTTCAAGAAGTGCATTGCATGCAGCCACATGCAATGGGGTCTGACCATTGGAGTCTCGAACATCGACGCCGATGCAATGAGGGAGTAGCAGCCTACAGACTTTGACATTTCTCCGGTGCAACGCTGCATGGACTGGGGTTCCATGAATACCACCCCCGGAGGTCACATCCTGTGGACGCTTCGAAATGAGGTACTGGACAAGGCCATGAAAGCCAAGATCCGCAACATGATATAGGGGAGATGCCTTGAGTCGCCCCGAGTCCTCGTCTGCCCACCAGGAAGAACTGATAAGGGACATCCATGCCGCAAAATGTAATTTTTCTTGGTCGAGGAGATCGTCGATACCATTCGTTATTTGTGACATCACGTTCCCAAACCCGGCGTGATCGGTGAAATGCCTGGCAGCATAGTTCGCAAGGGGAAACATCTTTACCCACTCCTTGTTCATGGGGTGCTCCAAACGGAGTAACACGCCGATACAAGCTTGGGCCATAATAGTATGTGCAGGCTCGAGGCGAACGTGGTGGTAACGCAAGGTATCCATCTCTGTTGTGGCAAGGCGCTCGGAGGTTAAGAACTCCTTAACCGAAAAATGTGAAAATTGAACCATCTGGGAGCCCCGGAAATCGATAACGGCGATCAAACTAGAGCACGCGGTCAGCACTGCTTGTTCTTGGTCCTCCCACCGCCAATCCTCGTTCAGCTTTGGAATGCTTCCGGCCACGCTGAAATCAACCGCAAGTACCTCCGCCAGCTCCTGCGGGTGAAGCGGGCGAACGGCTACCGTCAGGCATTGCAAAAGTCGATATGTATGTACTTGATTGGCCCTGGGAATTTCTTGTAGTATCCGTTCATACGTCTCGTCCAGAGTTTCGGGCAATTCTTCAAGAACACGTCGCAAGCTCGGTGCAAGACACCGCCGTAGGGCCTCAAATTGACATGAAACCCATCGGAACCTATCTGACATAAGAAAGTGTTATGAGTAGAAAGCGACGTCCGTACATTCCATCAACCCTGTCCGATAGCGTCTTGGTGACCAACTCCTTGTCTTGCTCCGGCCACCTCATCATCTTTTTGTCCGAATATACAACGGAGCTGATATAATCAGCAATAGCCTTCTTCTGTCCATCTTCGTCGTGAAGGGACATGCGAGTAGATGTCGACGTCAGCGGTTTAAGAACATTCCGGATGTCGACCTCAGGGCGACTTGTGACGCAGAGACGTAGATTCGGGAAGTCTAACTCGACCAGATTTTCGACGAGTTCAAGAACCTTTTCGCGTGATGAGTGCATCCCAGAAGTGTCAGGACATTCATCAAGAGCATCCATGATAAGGTAGAGTGGGACTTTTGGTACTTGGAGCATCTTCTCGAGGCATTGTATAAGAGCGCTTTCACTAGGCCGTTGTGAGCCATGCTGGTGTGCTGAGTAGAACTCGAGAAGGATGTTGCAGAGGGAAGTAGATTGGCTACTGAGTTGGATGAGGGCGGAAGAGAGGAAAGCACGAGCATCCTGTTTTCCGGCGTCCTTGAAATCGAAGAAGAAATAGGCCATGTGTGCTGACCCGCTTTCGGAAATGCGTTGGATATCCTTGATGATCGTAGAGCTTGCGGTGGATAATATAAACACCCAACTGAAACGAGTCTTCTCATGTACTCACCTAAGGACGCTTTTGCCTGAGCCCGCTATGATTTAGAAGTCTGTTATAAAGAGCGAAGATGGAAGGGGCGGAAGTGCGTACGCTTTCCGTATATCCATAACACAGACCCGGATTTTTTCCAATCTCGGAAGGTGCTGCTTTCGGTGAACCACACTGCGGTGCCCTTGTGAAGAGTATCACGTGCAATGTTGTAATTTATGGATGGATCTGGCGGGGAAAGCCATTCCACAAAGTCCTGTCTCGACTGGTCCCCTGTGGGAGTCTTCGGTCGTGCCAACCATCAGGACATGATAACAAAGTTACGAACGAGTTAAATCGCCAAAGTCGCTTAGAATCAGTCGACTTATTTTCTCAACACCTAAACACAAATAACAATCAGGACGATGCGGATGGTTGGTTGGGAATTACTTGCGCACCGTCGATGACTTTAGCTATGCCCTGCACTTTGTCGTCAACGTTGGCCATTTGTTGTCCTGATTTCTCAACACCTAACTGTAATCAGAACAGTGGAAGTGATGAATTGAACGGCTTACGCACTGGGTATGACCTTATTGCCGATATCTTTTACTCTGCCATCCACACCTTGTAATATATCACCGACGCCTTGTAACATGCCTTCGACGCCCCGCATTCTCTCCTCGACGACTTTAAGTGTGTCCTGTACGCCATCCACCTTGCCACCAACTTCGTTTCTTGCCCCGTGTACAGCCTTCAAAGCTTCTGCAGCTGCCATTCGAGTTTCTTCCACGGTTACCTTCTCGAGCCTCTGCAGTGCATCCTCGATATCCTTCCTCCCTACAAGCTTCTTCAGGAATTTTTCTGAAAAACAGTAAGCCAAATGACTTAATCCATCGGCAAATATAATATCAACTTACTAGTACGATTCTGTTTGATCTCCTTGGTTGCGATGGCAAGGATGTGAAGTACTTCAACCATGACTTTGATGATCGCATCTGTCATTCCGGGGGTCTGAGGGACATCGGTATAGGTTTCCAGTCGTCTGAAAATATTATCCATGCACTCAAAGAGGCCAATGAGTGCACTTCGACTAGCGCCGACGGCCTGAGCGGTCTGTGATATTAGGACGTCACAATAGCACGGGAAGACAGATCAAAGGGAATACTCACTGAGAGAAGATTTCCTATGCCTATTGAAATTACCCCCACAGGTGGATATGCCTCCAAAAACGTAATATTAGACTGCAAATCTTGGACGGGTCACCTCGAGACTCACCAGGCCAAGGAGCCCGCTAATTGTTGCAGAAAACTTATTGAGGACATTTACAGTCGGATCCAGGCACGTTGTCAACCTGTTACGACTAGTTTGACGCTGTTGAAGCTCAAGTATCTGGGCTCGAAGTATATCGAGGACAGGGTCTGGAGAATTGCTGTTCTCAATGCTGTGAAATAGTGGATCTGACGTCAGGTCTTTCCCTGTTGTCTTTCTATAGGCTTCTAAAGCACCGCAGAAGATGGCTTGATAGTTGTAGCGTGAGGCAGCAGAGGGCGGAATCAGTGACATAGTACTTGTCGTTGGGGGGATAGTAGGGGGAAAAGTAGGAAGGCTGAGCAAGGAGAGCGCCCGGAGTGTCCTTGGTCGGTCCTCGGCCATCGCCGATCTTGTATTGACTACAAATAGCTGACCCGGAAGACCTCCCCTCTTGCACACATATCTGGTACTTTGTCCTGCGCTCCTTGGACGTAGTTCGTCGAAACTGTATGTTATGTTGTGCTAAAGTTACAGTATGGAATCTTATATCATCCAAAATGCCAAACGAAACACGCGAAAGACATACATAGGGAGGAGGGGGTGAGCGTTGGAAAAAAACCGAACAACTCAGAAATAAATCCAGGGTCGCAACCACGGCTCACCGTCTCCGCCCCGCACCACTGGCATGCGCCCCACCAGATCCAAGCACAACCATCCGTCCCCGACGTCTCCGCCCACCACCACCGCTTCCATTTCTATTCGATCCACGTTGCTGGCCCTGGAGTTCATGCCACGCCCGATCGAGATCAAGCCCGAACACCCAGTCGTCCGCATCCTCGTCCACATAAGGATGTGCATCCTCACCATCGTAGCGCGGGCGCGCAGCGCGTGGAGACGGTGACGTTGTGCCGCCACCTCTCCCTCGCCCTGCGTTTGCAGCGGCTGCAAAGCTTCGGGCACCCCATGCCCCGCTTTTGTGTTGTTGTTGCTGTGCTAGGAGAGCTGCCGATGGAGACGGGGATGCAGCGCGAGGTGACATGCCCCGATCCATCTCTTGTTCGTACTCCTGTTCTGGCTCGAGCTCGTGCACAATCCACTCAGAATTACTCTCGGTTCTGGAAGGTGCGCTCGCACTTATGGTGACCAGCTTCTCGCGCTCACGTTCCTCCGCGCGAGCCTTCGCCTTCTCGTCGCGCCTGCCTTTCTCTCTTCTACGCGCGCGTCGCGCCTTGATCGCTCCCTCAAACGCGCGGAGTCCTTCAGCGCCGACGACGCCCTCGAGGTCTGCCTCAATAAAGACGACGTCTGCACCTTCCGGGATATGCGAGAGATATTTGCAGCGCCGCCGTAAATCCGCATCGACAGAACCTTCGCTGGCAGCCTCGACACGTACCGCGATACAATCCGGAAACGCGGCGTATGCGCCAAAATAAGAAGATAGGATTCTGATATCAAGCGGGTGGAGGAAGATTGGCAGACCGGAGGCAGCCTGGTAGAAGTAGTATGCGGACGTTGACGGCGGGGGTGGGTTGAGGTTTTTACGCAATTTGGGGCCGCGAGACGTCGGCGAGGGTGAGGGTGCAGATGAATGCAGCGTTTGGGTAGATAGGTAGTGCACAGGGACATCAGGCAAATCGGGCGTTGCAGTTCCTTCTCGCTCTTGCTTGCGTTGAGCTTGAAGCGCCGCGCGGGTCGCGATGTCGAGCTCTAGCTGTACAGCACGATCGATGGAGGCATGCAAGGTGTCGGTGTCAAGAGCATTCGCCTTAGCAATCTGCGCGTTCAGCCTCAGCTCAGCAGCATCACAGAATGCGATGCCAAGTTCGTCACCCAACTCGGAAAGGGTCCGACGCTCGGATCCGAGTTCGGAAAGATCACGTGTGAGGTTCTCGATGAGATATGATGGGGTCGCAAGCATGAATTTGGCGTATGTGTACACGTCTGGTAAAAAGTGGAAGGGAGCCTGGTGAGGTGGGAGAAGATCTGAAGGCCAAGTGGATGAACGTGGAAGGGCCAACGTAGTTATCTGGGGGCGCTGCATGAGCCGCATGCACAGAGTTGATCCGGGCTTGGGCGTCTTCGCGGGATCATCGTCAGCAGAGACTGATGAAGATGATGGTTGAGGCCAGCCACCATCGGGGTTACCATCTATGTGGGACGGTGGAGCAAACCAGTGGACACTCTTGAGTTGTTTCTCGTTAACCGAGTCGAAACAAATCGGACAACGAGCCCACTTGGGATTTTCTGATGTACCAAGATAATGTAATATGCATGGGAAACAGAAGACCTGTAAATGAAATGGAGGTGAGGAGGGGCTGTGATTGGTAACATCGGATAAGAAAACTGACATGTCCGCACTTGGTCATGCGAGGGGCCGTCGGAGGGGAAAGACAGATAGGACAAGTCGTGTGTCCCTCTTCGTGGAAAGAATTGTTACCACCGCCTGCGGCGGCTACAGCTAGTGCCGAGCTGCGTGGAATGATTATCTGTAGTATGTCCTGCCATTGGAAGAAACTACATGTAACCAGATTGACATCAAAACAATTGATAACGAATTTGAGTGACGCACATGTCAGGATCTGCAAAATGCACGGTATAATCGCCCAATGGGTTCATTACGAACCGGCACTGCGCATTAACAAAACCTAAAGTGGGGATGGATGGTTATCAAGGCTGGGGCTCGGCTTGAATCAGAAGACAGCCTCACGCTCTTTGTTCCATACGCCTTGTGTTGTTGTGCCATGCCTGCGACTCCTCCTTGGCAGACTCTGGGCCTGATGAGTTTGTCTTGGTGGAAGAGAGAAGTTGAGGAGATGATTAAGAGATTGGGATGAAGCGGACTTGGCGACGCGCTTTGGTGTGGACGGGTTTGAAGGACGGGTTGTGCTTTGATCAGCCATAGTTATAGTGGGGTTTCTTCCCTCTCTGAGAGAGAGAAGGGGTAAGAAAACCACCACTGTGAGCGAGTCGGAGAGGACAGAGCCTGAGTGAGCCTCTGACGTCGGGATCTCGAGTCACGCATCCACGTGCTCTCTTCCACCCGCCATGGCCAAAGGGAAAAACCTCAATCCGGCTGATGCATATCGTATGCAAATTAGTACAATTCATGCACGAAATGTCTCTGAATTTCGTCATCAGGCAAAGCTCAGCGGAAGAAAGAGCTCAAGAAGGTCTGTCGTCTCTCTGGGCGACGTCGAAATCCCGCTCACCATTGCATCGTTATTTGCAGTAGAACAAGGCAGAGAGGCAAAAGGCTCGAGACTTCTCCTTGGTGAAAAAGGACACATGGGGTATGTCTGACACACTCCTGTGGTACCTGAAAGTTATAACATCGTGCTCCAGACCTCGAGGATGAGATCGGAAAACTCTCCTCCACCGCGTCACTTTCCGATGCGGACCAGAAAAGGCTCAAGGATTTGAAGGTAGAACTCGATAACATTATCAAGAAAAAAGAAAAATATCTAGAAGAACACCCAGAGCAGCGGAAACTGGTATATCGTTCTCGACGGCAACCTAATGACGGCCAAATTTCCAAGAATGTTGCTCCTACGAGCAGACCAGAGGAGGAAGGTGAGCTGTCTTTCATTCTAGTTAACTTGTCTGTCGATTGATTCGCGCGTATGTAGAGGACACGGACGACGATATTCCCATGCCAGAAGGCCCGCCACCCGGTATGTCGAAGGACGAAGAGGAAGTAGACACGGACGACGACATCCCTATGCCCGATGGTCCCCCTCCGGGTAGCATGAGTAAGTCGCACCCATTCGATGCCCGGTGTGCGCTGATGACGCGGCTGGGTAGCATCCATATCACCTCAACCCCACATCCCGCCACCCCCACTACCACCTCCTGGTTTCCCTCCAGGTATCGCAGGTACACCTCCACCTCCCGGTTTCCCCAACGCTCCCTTTCTCCCTCCTCGTCCCGGTTTCCCCGCCCCGCCGCCCCACCCCCACCAGGCTTCCCTGGCGTCGCGCCGCCCCCGGCGGATACACTCCCGCACCAGTGGGACTATTTAACAGCCTCCCGCCTCCACCGCCAGGCTTCTTCCCACGACACGGGGCCACCCCGATCGCCCAAACTTCGGGATCCCGCCCCTCTGCTGGCCACGCTACACAAGCACCTCTACCTGCGGCGCCTGCAGCACCGACGGCAACAGTATCTGCCGAGGCGCAATTGCGCGATTTCAAGAAGGAGAGCACCGCATTCGTGCCTACTTCACTCCAACGTCGGCGTGCTGCACCAGGCGGCGCCGGCTCTGGGAGAGGCGCAGGTAATGCCAACTCCGCACCTGCACTTGATGGGGAGAATAGTGGCAGACACGCGATGCTGCACCGGCGCGACCAGATCTGGTGAGTACACTCAAGGGCAGTTCGGGAGTTCTTCTCTAGAGAAACCGAAAGTGAAGGATGACTATGAGAAGTTTGTCGAGGGCATGGGGATATTCTGGACCCGCCTCGCAAAAGTAGTTAATAGGGTATACTGTCTAATTCTAAATGTACATGCATTGATTATTTGGTATTGGGCAGCAGGGTTCCGTTTTTAGTTTGCGGGCTGTTCCCCTCTACCTCATGCATTGGAGATCGTTCAAGTTCTCTGATATCGAGTCACGTGCATATGATAGATGTCATCCCCTTCGACACCAGCTGCTCTAGATGCTGACACCGAGCTTGCATTCCGTTTCGAGTTTTGGCATGCTGCATACTGTCGCGAATAGTTGGCCGGTTGCTGAATCACGTCCCTAAAGAACGTGCATTGTCTGGACGCACTGGAGCTGACGCGCTGACGTTCTGTGCTCACGTCGGAAAATACCAAAATTGTTTGTTAATCACAGCACTATCTCTGCGAGTTCTACGTTCGCGCAAAAAGAACCGCTGCATATATAACCTAACTGCCCCCCCACTTCCACTACCCTCACTCACAAATCAATGACGAACTCACTCTAAGTGCGAACCGAACGCAAAAGCAACTGTCTTTCACTCGAGGCCAATTCCTCACGAAGCAGGTGGAATTGTGGGTTCCGCTCAACCGCTTGCACGTCCCGCACGTACAACACGACTTGGCGTAAAGCCGGACACAACTTCCATTCTTCAACAAAAGCGGCGAGCGCCATCCACGTCTTGACAGACCACTCCGGAGCATCCGATCGCGAATAAGCATCGACGCAGATCCCGAGGCGCTGCAGTGCATCGTGTACATAGGCCCCTCGAGATGGAAACGGCATTGACAGAGTTAGCATCCATTGTCGGGCTCCAGCCATTCAACAAATAGCCACAGCCGATGCGAAAGTTGAGCTCCTCTAGCCCAGGACAAGCGTTTACGATCTCGCCCATATCATCCATCCGCATACCTCCCCCTTCTCCACGAAGCTCCAACTGCACCACGCGCACCTGCCCTCCAAACGTCCCCCATAGCTCCTCAAACGCCTTGGCGCGCCCGCCACCTTCCACAACGATATTCTCGAGCGCGGGCATCACCCAATATGACGTCTGTAGATTGAGGAACGGGCACCCGCACGCTCCAGCGCGGAAACGGAGCGTGCGGAGTGCAAGGAGGGGTATGCGATCTTGGCGAAGGGCAGCGTGGGGCATTATACCTGTGAGAACTAGCTCGGAAAGGGATGGTGCGGCTTTGAGCATGTCCGTGAGGGAGTTTATACCGCCTGCACGTGCGGCGGCACCCGTTTTGTCGAAAGACCATTCGAGCCGGCGGAGTGCGGGTAAGGCTGGTGCTGCTGTTGGAAATTCGAAGCGGGGAGGGGGGGGAAGGGAATGGGTGGTGATGGGTATGAGGGTGCGGCGGTGGCGTGATGATGCTGGTGGTAGTGGGGAAGTAGAAAGTGGAGATAAGGGCGGGCGCACGAGTACCTCTAGGTGTGGGAGGAGCGCGAGGAGCGCTAAGGCCGGTGGGGGGTGGTATGTTGGCGTTGCGGTGTGTGCATAAGGCAGGACGGCACGACGGACGCGATGACGCGATGGTCGTGGTGGTGAAGCTGGTGAAGTGGTATCGGTATCGGTATCGGTACCGGCAGCAGGCTCGCTCAACGCCGCATGCAGCGCAGCGATACCGCGTCCAATACGTATATCTTCGTATCGCATATCACCCGCGAGCGCGCGCCATTGTCTACATACTAACGTGATGGCACATCTATCGCGCACAGCCGCATCGAAGAGCGCGATGGTCGTTGTTTCGTGGCGTGGTGACTGGAAAGCCTCGTAATAGCTGTAATGCGGGGCTCGCGTACGGGAGGGTATGTTATTGGGGAAGAGGTTGCGAAGCGGAAGATGATCAGCCAGAGCTCGGGGGTAGTCTGGGGTATGGGTATGATGGTGATTGGCTGCCGCTTTGGTCGACTCGGTGGTAGTGGTGGTGATGATGGTATCTTCTATCGACATTATGGTATTTCTTGGTGCATGAAATTTCGGGCCTTTATAACGACGAGAAAGATGAGACAGATAATTACTCCAAGACGAGCGGATCAAGCGACTGATAATTGAGTATGTTCCATCATCAGCATCAGAACAAAAAGAAATTCAAATGTGTAGAGACGCTTGGCACAAATATCCGCCAGGCCAAGCCATTGATTGTGAAGAGTCACATCGACACCATGCTCTGCCCTGCTATAGTCCATAGTCTAGGTCTGGGCCTTGCCAAGGTCCCTCAGCGCGCTCACAAAGCTCTCCGGGTCCCAGATTTCTGTTCCGCCATACGTGACCCGCCGCCCAGTCTTACCAGCCCATTCCTCCAAGTTCCCATACTCAACGTAACCCGCACCGCCTACCACAAAGACGATTCCCTCCGTGAACTGGGTGCGCCTCACAGGCGCGCGTGCAGTTGCGGTGTTACTACGTGCCGAGCGCGGGTCAAGCATGATATATTCGTCCGTCTCTTGCAACGACTGGTTCGACGCCGCGCCCGAATCCATCAGCGCCTCTGTCAACCGCGTGACCGTACAGAGCTTGTTCGTCGGAAGGAAATTCCGCACGCCCGAGATTAGGTTCTCCAAACCGCCCTCTTTGAGTCTGTCTGTGAGCTATAAAAAATCCCAAAATGGGAACAAACGAAAGAGTTGGTTTAGCAACAAACATGACATGTCCTTACTTGGAAGATAAAAAGACGTACGAGGTTACCCAGTGAGCTGAAACCTTTGAACAGCTCTCCACCGCCGCCACCGCCGCCATGCACACCAGGCACTGGCGTCGAAACACCCACCGAGGAGGGTACGATCATGCGTGAAATCTCACGCAAGCGCCGGACATATTCGAAAGCCGCAATATCCGCACCCTGTTTCTTCAACTCTGTTTCAAGTTCCGTCACGTCTTCCTTCGGGATCGCATTGTCCTGCGAAGAGAGGTAAAAGATGAGTACTAGACGGAGCTTATCAACCGTTGTCGGCTTTCCCTCCCCTTTGGGAGAACGGAGGTATTCGAGCACGGTCGCAGCGGTCTGCTTGTTGATCGCCTCTTCTGTCGAGAAGAGTTCGTCAAGCCCGCGTGATTTGATCTGTTCGAGTAGCGCTGTGGCGATATTCATGTGCGAGTCGAGCGTTGCTTTGCGTGCTGTCAGCTCTGGTAGTTGCGTGATTGCAGTTTTGAGATGCGCCGCGTTTGCAGAGAGGTCACTGTCCTCTCGTAGTTTTAGTTTAAGAGTCGGAGAAGAGGAAAGAGCACAAAGCCGTACAGTTGCGTGATGTCGTTGACGTCGCTCACACCCGTCGATCGTGTGATCTCGGCAGCATCTTGTTTATATCGATTGAGCTCTGTGTCAATGTCTCCCGCGACCTGCGGGAAGGGATTCGCTGCGTTTTTTGCCCAGAAAAAGTCTTTTGCGTCGAGGTCATATGCTTTCTTCTGTGGTGACGCGACCGTGACGCGATTCAGCTTCATTTCGAGGCAATCGGAGACGAGCGCCTGATATGTCCAACCATGTGAGAGTAGTGGAACAAGATCGATGTTACGGTCAAGGATGAGGAGAACTGTGCGTAAGTTAAACGGCAATGTACGTGCGTAAAACAATGAGAGGCACACTGACGTGGTCGTTGTAGGGTAGATAGCCCACCCGGTTCTTGGGAGAAAAGGGACGAAGAACCTTGTGAGCGTGAAGCTGTGATGATGGAATCCCGGATTTTCGTTTCTACTTTCTTTGCGATCATCTCTGCCGCATTGCCCCTCGGTGCGCGAATGATAGGCACTTGGCCTACCTGATGCTAAGAATCAAGTTTGGTGGAACAGAGGAGATCACGCACCCATCGTAGCAACGACACTGAACAATCCATTGGCTATTCGCTCGATCTCATTTTCAATTTGGTCTTCGGCGGAAGAGGGCGAGTTCAAGATGGAGTAAGAGGAGAGTTGTTGGGACGGTCCTGATTGACCCGACACGGGCGACGTGGCTATTGGTGGCGGCGGTAAAAGGGAATATAACGATGCCGACGGTGCGATGAAGAAAGGTACTGATCCACGACCTGTGACCACGAACGAGTTAGTTGTTCTTCCAAAACATATTTCGCTGCGAGCTGACCTGATCCACAAGTTCGTTCGTTCCATCCTTTGCGACCACCGCGGCGAGTTCTTCTAGCAGTGACCGCGGAAGCGGCTCTGAAAAGTTGAGGTGGAAAAGTTCATAGAGATCCTTCTGGAGGTCTTGTGCAATTCTCCTGATATTTGCCAGGGTTGGAGCAACAAAGTAGATGGCAGGGACGTCGGACAGCGGTGGTCGAGACGAGTGCAGTTGCCTTTGTGTCGAAGAGTGTCACTAACCCAAAGACAAGCCAGGAAGTCAAGAAGGAGAGAAAACATACACGTGAAGGGTAACACCAATCTCTCGGAGGTCCTGCACCCGTAATACTGTAGCGAGTATGTCCTTCGTTTCTTGGTCCAGCACTAGGATCTTCCATACTGGAGGTCCGCTGGCAGCGGGAACCTTGAGCCCCGACGCAGCCTTTCCCGAAGCCGAGACGGTGGAAGCCGAGGGCTCAACGACCGTGTTGAGATTGAGCATGGCGAGTAGTGCATTTGTCTGCGCCTGTTGTACAGTGAGGGGTGAAGTTGCCTGTGGAAAGAAGACCTATTAGCATCTCTTCGAAGAATAGAGACGACAACGCACTTGTTTGAGTGCATGGCTCGCCATCGTGCGCGCGTTCAACGAGATGGCGGAGACGCGTTCAATTTGGTCGACTACCCGGCCCGGGCCGACAAGTGAGATGACAGTGACAGAGGCGACACTCCTGGAAACCAGCCTGCGCCGCGATGTAGATCAATATCAAAATGCCCGCCCCCTGCCGTCGACTCAATTTTCATCTCTCAAGCAAACCATCATCACGACTACCCTTCCACTCGTTAATTTTTTTTCGTGAGTAGCTTCCCCTTCTTAGCTTATCAGGCCGGCCTAAATCATCTCTCCCAGTCCTGGCAGTTGCATATCGTGAATATGGGTTGTATTCCGAGCAAGCAAGGCGTCTTCGAACAATTCGATGAGGATGGATCCTTAACGTCGAAGGGAAGAACCCCAAAGACGAAGAAAAAACATCCGAAAGCCTCAAGGCAACAGCGACCCCCGTCACCCGTTATTCCGGCAGATGCCCCGCCGTGGGTGACGGGTCATAAAGTGATGACCGTGCATCAAGACGTGGACACGGGTGAAGTCTACGTGATGGAGAAGAGTCGATAGCTGCTTCCACGGTACGGGTGCCAGCTCTCTCTGTTATGCTACCCTTTTCTGAAGTAGTTTTTATCAGGGCAAAGATACTCACTGTCCTTACCGCTCTTTGTTTGTCATTGTAAAATATACAGAGTTATTTAAATGTGCCTCTTCTTTCCTCGTGGGTATGTGTTCTTCCACTGTGGGAGGCAAGGCCCAATTGCCAAGGGGAATTAGAAAGACGCACAACCCGGGTGAATTTCTTACGCTGTCGTTGCGTCGGCTTGGCAGCGCGTCATGGAGAAATAGTGCGATGACATACAGGTAAGTTAACCTTAGACTACTACAGTAATAGAATTTAAAATTGTTCGGGGAATAAACGGAAACTTTGTCGTATAGCGACTGACAGACAGGTTTGAAATTGCGGGTAGATGTTGACGACGTACAACTTTGTGCACGCTCGTGATAAGATTCCTCGCCACCGACGGGTTATCAGGTGTGCTGATGTGCTGAACTGACTCTAGTAGACTGATGGGATGCAAGTGGGTACCGTGCCAGTGCCATGCATGTCTCCTCGGGTGAATTTCGGATAAACCGAATCATGTCGTTTGATACTGCAGATCAGTTGAGAGAGGAAATCAAAGGGACCTGTCGGGCGAACAGCAGCTCGCATCAAAGCAGATGCGGCGGAGTCAATCCGGACATGGTAACGTGGGGAGCAAAACCGGGTCATTCCTATTGTCGATGCTGCTATTGTGGCCGGGGCATAGAAACCGATGTCCGTCCCTGTATACACCTGAGAATGAGTTGCGGGCGGAACTTACTGTAGCTACTATCCAAGAATTCTTCCGCTGAAAAACATAGTCCCCTTACATCTCATCTGAGAGACCCGAAGAACCCGATCCGGAGATAGCATTCGTAGTTCATGCAGTGTCATAAATGTTCATGCACTCACCCTCCAACACGTTGCAGATATCTTCGAAATCGCGCTATCTCCGAAAAAGTCCAATTCCATGTTTCAGTTGATAGGTATTATACGTATAGTACGGCCAAGAGGGACACGTTCACGATCATTATCATTTATCTCAAAATCTACGGTGTGTCCGTTTCATGAGGTATTTTACGGAATTTGAACGACACCAACGACGATGATAGGCCCTCACAAAGTCCTCGGTGTGTTGTCCTTTACATAAGCAGGCCACGCGGTTTGAGAGGCAAAGGGGAAGAGAACCATGAGGACAATATTAAGCTGCTAGCGCTAGCCATGCCTTTGCTGTGTTCTGAAGACGACGACGACTCGACATCTGCCCTTCCACGTCGTCAAAGTCTGATTGGATACCCGGATACCCCGCTTACCTGCCTATCCCCATCCGCTTATGTCCGATTTAGCCTTTCCCAGCGATGGGCGCTCCAAGTTGAATCTTGCGCCGATTATCCGTGAGCGGTGGGCTTCAGGCACGCCATCCCTTTCTGCTCCCTCTGACTCGTGTTCGTGCGGCATCTCATCATCACTCGTCTCTGGGATGTCGTCCACGTCCCCCACATATACCATTCCAACATCGTCTCTCTCTACCTCTCCTTCCTTCACTTCCTCATCATTTTCTCTACTCTCAAGTACGAACTCTTTTACGACAACTCCTGTAGACTCCCCATCATCTTCCACTCCAACTCACCTTTCCTCGACTTCTTCTCCAATACCCGTCAGTGGTCGGCTATCCCTCGCTGGAAACACAGTGTGTCTAGGCCACGGTTTGGATGCTTCTGTCGATGGTCTGTTAGCTACTATCGTTCTTTCTGGGTTGATAGGTTTATTGCTATGGGTGGGTCGCACCCTCCTTCTTGTTTTTTTTTTTCTCAACATCTTCCACATTACAGTTATTATTTGCGCTTATTCGGCCGCATTGCCGCCAAATATACGGGCTCCGAGAATGGTTCGTGCAGGAACGGTGCGTACATTCCATGTGCTCGAATTCCTTGTGCTCATTCCGTCTAAGGATCCGGCCTTCGGCACTGCGCCCAACCTTGTGGTCGTTTTTGAACCCTCCCGTGCCTATGGTACCGTCCATCTCCGATGTCCCTTCAGACCCTCGCGATCCTGCCGCAGAAGACGCGCGCAAATTCCCTTCGGATGAAGAGTTGAGTCAGCGCACGCTCTGGCTTTGTTTCGTCGTAGTCTTGGGTTGGTCTATACTTGGCCTTGCCTGTGCGCTTCCGCTTTATTTGATTTCCCTACCTTGTTTGGCCGAAAGTGCGCCGCCGCCGCGTTACTTGGGCGGTTTCTCGACCTTACAGGACCTCAGCATCCTGCGAGTTCTTCAGCTCTTCGACAACCGTAACGTTTCCACGCGAAACAACGCTAGCGTGCTCGAAATCGTGAACGGGGAGGACCTAAAGCGGCGCGCACGCGTGCGCGTTATCATCGTGACCGTTCTACTCATAGTCGTTGGCCTTTCTTCCGCCTTGGTCAAGATACTACGCGAGTACAGCATGCTCGTTGCATTTCGACGCAAGTGGACCGACGTTCACCTGCAAGGAAAAGAGATGGGTTGGATCAGCGCGCGCGATGCACCCGGATTCATTGGTTGGGGTGAGAGGCGTCTCAAGGACTTCATACTCAAGACAGGCCTTAGCTCGTCTCTGGACTTCAGCGCCGAACCCGCGAGCACCGGTGTTGGTCGGCGTGGGAGATCGGGGCGACACGGACACAGTCCATATATGGAGGATACTGGGTTTGAAGTGGACATCTCGAGCCTCTTTACGGTCATGTATGTCTCTCATTCAGTTGTTGTTCTATTGACTAATTAAAGCTTGACCTAGCGATACCCAACGTCTCGCCCTGCTCATTGAAGACCGTGATGTAATCTTGGAGCACCTTGAGATTGCGGAGACGAAGTACATTTCCTCATTCCGAGTCACGACCCCCGAGCCCTCCATCGCGGATTTTAATCCTACACCCATCAGTGACACTGAAGGTATCGCATTCATTAGCCGCCCAAGAGTACTTGGTGGATCCTCTGTAAGCCGCTAGTATTCACCTTTCTCGCTGCTCTCCTTCCTCATCGAGATTTCCTATAGGCAGGTCGTAAGCGAAGGGGCCGCAACCCCGCCGATGCCTCTTCTTCTCTCTCACCGACATCCTATCTTGCTCCTTCTTCTTACTATAAGCTTGGCATACGCGGGATAAATGGGGGTCGCTTCGCCGATGATGACAATCGCACCAGTTTCTCAGAGTCCGTTAACCAACGCATCATAGGCACGCGCTTTCAAGAAAGCAATCGAAGCGCGATAGCATTGCCTCGTTTCCCCGTTGGAAATCTATTTCGATTGACTCCGAGTGGCATCCTTGATTCGGTGCCAGAACCTCAACAGGAACTGGAACCGGACGCTCCTATTCCGGATCCGATGGTGCATGGTCCAAATTATGTCGCTCACACGACGGAAGAGACCACCAACCCTGAAACACTCTATTCACCGGGTAGCGTCCCCATGCGTCTGTCGAGTTCGAATGGTGAAAGTGACTGGGTTGATGTGGGGCGCGAGGCGCCGATCGACTTTCGTTATTCCCACACGCCAAGTGCACCTTCAATTCTGGCCTTGCCGCATGTACTACCACCACCTCCAGATGTGCCCTTCCAACCCGCGCGCGCTTCCAGCATATTCCGCTTCGTTCGGCGGCCTAAGATATTTGGTCCCGCTCCATCTGAGCATCGCTCCACATTTCCGCTACGAGAACGGGCTAGGACCGACACCGGTGGGTCTGGCCCAGGTGAGGAGGTGGCGCCTCATCTGCGCGTGCAACGCGCCCCTCCATTCGTGCGCCCATTGACGGGCCTTAATCACGACGAGCTCGGCTCAGTGTATTCTGAAATCCGGACGTGGCGCACACGATTAAAGACGGTCAACGAGGATATTCGGATCGCGCAAGAGGAAGGGTATCAAGCCATCGTAGATGGGGTGCATGTGAAGGGGTGGCTGCTTACCGGGAAGGGGCTGAGACTCTTGCCTGGCATTCAAATTATTGAGGGCCGTGCCAAGGAGGATGTGCGATGGGACATTCTTCAGACGGGTGGAAACGATGGGATGAACAAAGTTGCGTTCTGGACAGTTGTCGTGGTCATCGCTGCATTACTACTTCTCGGACGTGAGCTCTTCTCATTTTCCCCCTTCGTGTCTGTAATGCTTATATGCGCGCAGTAATCGCCACTGCGGGATTGGCCGTTGCAACATCCCCTGATTTCGCGCACTATCTTCCGTTCTTCCGGTCTTTGGCAAATCATAACAACTTGCCGACTGGTTTGGCTACTGTACTCGCACCCTCCGTGGCGGCCACGCTCTTTATTGTGCTCGCAATTTTGGCCCTCCATCGTGAGTATAGGACAGTTCTCAGAAGCCATCAATAATCTGACCTTGACAGTCTCGGCTCGCCTTGTGGGCACAATCTCTGTATCTGCTGGGCAGCGTATCGTCATCAAGACGATGTTTTACATGATCGTATGTGTTGCTGTGATCGGCTTGATCACCGCCGGTGCGATTCTGTATGCATTCGGCGCGCTCAGCCAAGGGACACGCCGTAGCAAGACTGTGGCGGACGGCTCTATCCATATCGCTATTCTGCTGCTCGCGATTGTGATCAATGTTGCGATCGCGTCGCCGGCGTTGCTCATGCTTCAGCCTCTGCGATTGCGACGGGTCCTGAATGCAGAAAAGGCGGCAAAAACGCCACGCCAGCGCTTCCGTGGTATGATTGGCATGTTTCGTCGACGATAATTGGTTCCTAATCTTCCCGATAGCTACATATCCCGGGACGTACAACCCACTATTCGCGATGGCATGCTGTGTACTGGCCGTCACCTTTGCTTGCACTTTCTCAGTGATCTTCCCGTTGATAGGCCCTCCAGTAGTCGTACTGGTGTTCCTTACTCTAGTCGGTACGAGCGCTCACTTTTTGGTTCGCTTCGAATCTGACCAGAGTTTCAGCCCACCGCTTCCTCATTGGCTACGTGTACGGCCGGACCCGCTCACAGACCGGTGGCCTGCTACAGATCTGGCTTCTGAAACGCTTCGCGTCGCTCATTGCATTGCAACCCATCCTCCTAGGTTTGATTCTTTTCAGTCGGCGATTATGGCCAGAGGGTGGCGCGCTCGTCGGTGCAGGTGGCCTCACCATTTTCTTTGTTGAGGTGTATACGCGCATCAAGGAGCGGCGACCGGGTCGGGCGGCCCTCAGCCCAGTCTCCCAACATGCCCTCGAGTCATTCCGGAAGGCGGCACAGCCGAGTAACCCTGCCGTTTTCGAAGAAGAGAGCACAAGCATCGTCAGCTCTGGACGGGCGCGGGCAAGGGGGTCATTCGCCTCTGTTCTTGAGATGATGTCCACGACGCTCGCGGTCGTGCCTTCGCGATACCAACAACATGGTCCAGTACCACTACGTGCGTCGTCATCCATTTCTGTCTCTGTATTCTGATTCACACTTTGTATGCGCTCTTTTTAGCGACAGAAACCCTAGATGACCTCACGGCGACCGAACGCGCTGCGCGCACGCATCCAGATGCGCCACCTCGCCTGCCCCCACTACCTTTTACCGACCACGCAGAGGAGATGTCGAGGATCTTATTCGCGCCAGAACTCATCGCGCCACCGCCGATCGTTTGGTTGCCAAGTGACAACGCGGGTGTTGCCCGAGCAGAGGCGCGAGACTTGGAGCAATTCCATGGCTTGAAAGCTGTGATTGAAGTTCGCTCAAGCGATGATGTGATTCTACGACGACACCACCACCTCAATGGGACTTCATCATGACTTACGAACAATTAAATTTTTAAAAAACATGACTTTTTTGGATGGACACTCACGATACGATTAACTTAACGTCATGCTTTGATGCTCTTTTTTTCTTTTACTTTTTTCTGTCGTGTCGTCTACGCTTATAATGGCTGGCTGTATTTCATGTGTGCGATACCTTTGTATATATCCATAGACGCTTTACAATTTTATGATTTTTCCTGGCGCAGGCCTGGGACTTCAGTACTGTACTTCAGTTACGTGCATGAGACTGAGACACATAGCCTTTGCTGACTAATCGACGGGTGAACTTCACCGACCGGCCTCACGGTCTCAGCTCGTCTTGATTCGTCCACCTACTGTACCTAACCCCGAACTTACCGGCAATAAAAAGATCAACCCCCAAAAAATAATGGCAGGCCGTGCCGCACCCGCACCCGCACCCAGGGCCCACGTACTACACGCACTACACACCCGCGCATCTGGGGCGTAATAGCGGTGCCCCCAACAACGGTCTGCTCGTGGTCATGCGTTTTGCGCACGCAGATCTTTGCGCCGGATATGCTGCCGGGGGAATGTCAATATCGTTGCTGGGATTGGGTTAACGTTGTTCCTGGGTGGGATTTTTGTCGTGCGAAGGTGTGGGGAGTTGTTCGTAAGTTACCTGTGTGAGTGCCAGTGAAGTAAATTGAGGGCCCGGCAAGTGATCGATGGTATATATTACAGTGCTAGTACACGCGGTGAGTGCGCGGTATGCGATGCAATGCGATGAAAACTAGTATGCATGCATGCATGCATGGTGTCCTCTCCACTTGTTGGTTTTTGCCTTTGTCGCATGTTTGGAGCCTTTGCCGCGCCCTCTTGCATGTTTTTCATGATCGATTGATTTCCGAAGAATCGGGTATTACTGTAATAAGGCTCGGGTATGGAGACAGGCATCATTATATATAGTAAAGTGCTACAAAGGGTTCTGTAACCCAAGGCGCACTGAAATGGATTCAAAAAAAAAAAGGTTCGGGGATTCTTTTTCTGTTTCATGCTTTGTTTTCAAAATATAACACTGTACTCATGTGATGATCACCCCAATTTACAACATGCGACCTACCTAAGTTACTATATGCAATACTGTACCCGAGATCGAACTCGTGATCATTCTCCCCTTGGAATGATCTGAACGCTTCAATGCCTCTCCGCCCTCGACGCCTCAGTGAGATGATGAAGGCCGCTATTTATTACTACGGCTATTCGGGTCCTGAACTTGCGTTTGATCATAAAATATTTCTAAAAGCAGAATAGGACGTTCCGAGGGGTAGAGTCACTATCAGTGTATTTCATCAGCCATCATCTGGTTGGACTTCTGAGGGGCAGTCGTCGCGATTATCCTTTATCCACAGGAGCTGCGGCCCTTCGAGATTCCGGTCGTGAAAGCAATCCCTTTTTGTTGCTCAGAAAAGCAAAAAAAATCAAGGGAACGCATCGCCGAGTTCAGATAGTTTTGTTAACTTCCGCCCTCAGCTCAGGCTCTTGAGGAGGCCGGGATAGACGGATCCAGTGCACGTTTTCGGGTATTTGAATGGACCCTTTCTGATACAAAAAAAGGGACCAGAGGCCGAGAGAGGGCCATCGAAAACGAGTTGTGGAACTAATGGAGTAGTACACGGTGACAGAAAGGTACACCGTACGCGAGGGAGGGTCGACCATCTGTCTTCTTTACTTCATGACCTCATGGACAATCTGGCGATGGATCCTGTATTTTGATTGTGATAACGGTGTTTTAGTAAACGCGAATGATATTTTTAGTTGCAGGTACACACTCTATGCAGAGTACGTCACTGTTGGGATGAGCATGAGCGGTCAGGCCTGTCAGGAGGTACCAAGGAGGAGAAGGAGCGGGAATAAGCTGTCGAATTTGGGGTAGCGACCAAGGAAGTAGATGCGATTGCGCAAAAGAAATTTCGATTAATTCCCATCTAGGAGCGCGAGAAGAGCCGCAATCGGACTATCTGTTCATGACATCGACAGCTAAGGATATCTTCAAGCTGCTACGAATTTCTGCCCCATATGCTCAGCAGCGCGTGATGGGTGACCGTTACACGTGTAACATGGAGTTGAAGATACTCCCGGGGATAGAACGGGAAGCTCTTCTGGACCCAGCGTTGTTACTTCTATTCAAGCTTTGAGGTGAGGCAGAATCAAGGTGGCACTGAAGAGCCGAATGCGTAAGTGTACAGTATGAGCGAGGCCTGCAAAAACGTCGAGGATCAGTTATTATCCATGACATCCATGACTAACTGGCCATTGCAGCGTCTCCTTGGTAGTCAGATTCAACAACGAGATCGGCCCTATGAAAGATTGCATCATGTGCGGTTCCAGTTAACGCAATGGGACCGTTATACTTACTAGCACTGCCCCTCAGTCAGAAGGGTCTCGAGGATGAATAGTCCAAGGAATCTTGCCTTGATTCTTGCGTATATCAACCGCCTCCATTGCAGACTATTTTTCGAGGCTTGAAACAGTATAATAGGCGGCGGTGGTTGTGGGTCTTGGTCGCAGAGAAGAGACGCTAGGGCAACAGTACAACATGTGCATCATAATGGTTCCGGTTAGCAGCCTTTAAACTTTAAAGTGTGTGTTCCCATGCTACACTCCACAGTACCCTATTATTCTCCTGTACAAAGCACCACAAACGAACGCCTCATCTTGCTTCCGACAGCGTTATCCATTCAAAATCCGGTTTTGAGAAGGGGAAAAAAAACCTGCGGATACTTGCACCGACCCTATAACTCCCTATAACTCCGGCTAAGTGCAGGCCGAAGGTCCCGCCGCCCCTCCCGTCATTAATATTGTTAAAGATAATAACCCGCGATGCATCTTCACAACCCAACTTGAACTATCTAATCTCACGATTCGGGAGATGCCGCTTCCCTTTCATGGGTCACCGAACCAAAGTGGTCTTTCCCTGCTTGGTGAGGGATTTTTTAATTTATCCATAACACCATGCGCATATATTTCCGTATACAAGTATTTCATTACCAGAGGAGCAGGGTAACTTACGGTTCCTTGGAGTATGCCGGCGTGTTCTCATACGGAAGACAATGTCGGGAAAGGGGAATACTTGAGCTACGCCGAACGTCACGATGCGCACAGGTGGTCCAGTCCTGTGCTTTCTGCCCTGACGTGAGGAACAGGCACCCCGATAGCCAAGGATGGTACAAAAGGACCGAATCTCTCGTCAACTTGATGATGGAGATGCGGATAACACCTCCATGGAGAATCATTTAGAACTGTGGAGTCGTTTGTTGGCGGACTTCCTATGCATGTGTACGTCAGGAGGTATCAAGCGGGCCTCCCATGCACCCAGATTTAACTGAAAGTTCGGAAGACGTACCGAATCCCCATGTTGGTCGTTGAGTCATACGATACTAGTCATTCTCTCTGCGCTCCACCGCACGAGAAACGAGGTGTCGATCATCCGCCATCCCAAAAACAATCCGACCATGATAACCAAGGGGTGAGTGCTTGCTTCGCGAAGCAGGGAAAAATAAATTTCGCCAACATGGCCTTGGAGATGTGTGTACGTCCAGTCGGGAACCGAGAGACGATCAAAGCGATGGTTTACACTCAGCTGTGGAGCTGTTAGGCGACTTATGTCCCACGTCTGCCGTCAACCATTGTATTCCCTTTAACACTGCGGAGATCGAGATAATCGAGATCCGAAAATGAGCCGTCTTGAATGGTACAGTACAGTATGTACGTTGTAATCCGAGAACCGACAGTGCGAAAGAGCTGCCCATTGACAGAGCAGCTGTATTGGTATGACACAAATCAGGTGGACAAAGTTTCAGCAGCAGCGCCATGGAAGTGATATATTGGGGCACCTTTGGATAGCTTTTCACCCTTTTTTGCGTCCCCTGATACTTCCCGTTCGGTCCCGATAACCACGAGCGGAGCATGTATCGTCGGCGGAAGGCAGTGCGGAACAGCACTACGCCAGATCAGGACCAGATAATTCAAACACTTGCTCGGTGTAGATCCGGTTAGTCGTTGGCTTAGGCTGTGTGTCACGGCAAGATGGTTTGCTACAGGCACCCTTAGTGTATTCGTTATCTTTCCCGGGCATGAAAATAGCCTAAACGTTAGTAGTGCGGAGGATAGTTGCGGCAGTACCAATGTAATTTTTGAGTGAGGGTGGAAGTGTGGGTGTTGGCCTTGTGGATAACTCCGGTACGCGTCGCTTCGGCGGCGTCGTGAAGTTGGGTTATGTAAGCAACAGCCTTTTTTGTGTCCTGTGTCCAAGGAGCGGTGAGCGCAAGTACTAGTGAAGGGCTGTGAGTCAACAAAAATAATAAATACTGTGTTGAGTGCGGGCGCTGTGATTGTTGAATTTATTCGGGCAATTTAGAGGAAGCGCGGTAATTTTATTTTTTTTGTTTGTTACAGTAATGACATTTTTTAGCGATGGGCGGAGTGCCACACAAGCTCCACTCCACTCGCACGAGAAATAAAGGGTATCCCGGACCTCAAATATATGCCGTACGACTCCCTCCATTTTACCGTTCATATAAATCTCTCGTGCGTACCATTATTCTACTCCGCCACTCCTTGACCCGACCTAACCGTTTCCCACCATCTCAACTACCCACATTATTCAGTCAGTTCCCTCGGGTCCCTGTCATGTTGATGTCCCAACAAAGCGGCCCCGTGAAATCTTCCAGTGACCCCCTTGTCCTCTACTCTCAGTCCCTCCGTGATTACACTCTACGCCTTTGGATGGAGTCCCGTAAGCAGGCTGAAGAGAGGTTGCGCGCGCGTGCCCACAAGAAGCACCACAATTCCACCAAAGCCTTAGCGACGCCCAGTTGCAATGTGTCGACGGGAGCCGACGAGCATGTCGAATGAAGGCTCAATACTGCCAAGCACAGGTTTCTCTGCATTGTTTGTCACAAGGTGAGTTCCTGGCTCGTTCATGTCAAAACATGGTCGTCTCACTCGCTGTTTAGGGTTTACCCTCTGAAAATCTCTCAAATCACCGACCTGCCCGCCACTACTGCCTACCATACGCGCTACTAAAACCGGCGCACGTGCCAAATTCATCCAATCCGAGTCCTCAATTTGACTCATCACGACTCATTACGCTACAAGCTACGACACGACGTATTTTTATGATTATCGGTGTGGATATAATATATGCGTCTTGCACTTACTGTATGACTACATACCCGCATTTCCTATCTTCCCCCCTGTGGCCCAATATAACATAACAGGAATAGAGATGTATCAGGCGCTAGGCCATCATCATGCCATCTATAGTACAGTATTACATACTTCACGCACATGGTCCTGGTCCGGTCGCATGTGCGTCCCGGCTTCCCTGCTTCCCCAATATACGAATTTGACTGTTCACCATCATGTGCTTCTATCTACTATTTTATTTATACTCCCGGCCGTGCTGTCTCCCCTGGCTCTTCCAGTGCTCTTCCCCGAGCGCACTCGCGAGATCAACGGTAGTCCGAAATGGCTCGCGCTCTCCAGCTCCTGCTCTGTGTTGTACTTGCTTTGCGGTCCGGAGCCCAATCCAGCGCCGTCACCTATGGGCCTTCGTCGTACGCCCCTCCGGGTGCATTTCCAACCAGCCTTTACCAATCGTATTATAACATCCCCACCGCCACTTCGGCACAACCTCAGCCAGTAATTTCCGACCCGGTCCTCGTGCGCATATATACATCTTTTCATGAAGCACTCAATTCCCTGATGTATATTTATAGCACAAAGTATATCCGGCCGGGCTCACCGATCCGAAAGACATACCCCAGGTACGTAATGCCCTATTTAGGATCTCTGCAGCCATTCTCATCGTTCTGGCACAGGTTGATACTCAGGATCCCCACCCCCTCCCACCTCGTGTCCCCGACAATACTCTCTTGGAAAACGCCCAAAACCAAGTCAAATGGCTATTTACAAACCCCACCATCACGAGCAGCAATTGCGCGCTCTGTACAGCTTCTCTTCAGGTCGCCAAGTTCCTCTCGCTCGCTGCGCCTGAGCAAGGCCCGCCTTTCTTCGTCTTCCTATGTCAGCAGTTCAAGCTCTCCAGTAATTGCAACACCACGTACAGCGCTACGACGTTAGGCCCTGTGCTTACGCAGGTAGTGGCTAATGCGAACATTTCGGGGTATGATGGCCAGGTGCGTGAAATGACTTTGGAATCACTGCGTTCGATGTTTGACGGCTGTTGTCCATATTCCTTTTACCTTAGCTGATTTGCCAAAACTTCTTCTCGAAGGCCTGTCCACTTCCACCTACGCCCCCTCTGAACCTTACCGGCTGGTTTTCCAAAGCAAAACCTAACCCACTGCCGCCGCCAAAGAAACCGAGTGGGAAACGCGTCAAAGTGCTTCACTTGTCGGACTTCCACATCGATCCCCGTGCGTCTCAACGTTTACTTTTTGAATACATTGTGCCCCCCCGGGCATAGAATTGCGCGTACCTTCCCCAGTCCCAGAGTGGCTTGATGTGTGCCTCGAGCCATCTATTCTTCTCCCTTTCTATCACTTCTGGTGCTTAGCTTACGTGTGACCATTCGACATATGCTGTAGGTTATGCGACAGGCTCGGAAGGAAACTGCACTTCAGGCATGTGCTGTCGCGCGAACAACCCTAACAATAATAGCCCCAACAAGACACTCCTTCCAGCCCCAAGATACGGTTGGTTTCAATGGTGCGTTAGTAGCTTGGCATCGGAAATTAGCAGAACTATTGATTGATCAGCATCGATCTTGACCGTGGCATGAAATAGTGACACTCCCTTCTCGCTCGCCGCTGCCGTGCTCGAGACCATTCCTGTTCTTACTGGTACAGAGAATACTGGTTTCGGATGGACCATATACACGGGTGATCTCGTCTCACACGATCCGGAAAATCAATTGTCTAGGTGAGACCTATTCCTTCGAGCATTGATGTGTATTCTAATGGGGGCTTAGGGACTATGTCATGTACACGGAGGTAGACATGCATGGGTAATTGCCTGGTTCATGAATACTCACCCCGAGATAGACCGTGATGTATGACCTATTCAAGCGCACTTTGGGCTCTGGGCCAGTTTATGCTACATTGGGGAATCATGACAGCTACAACCAGTATGCGCTTGTCGTTGAAGATCACAAAGCAACAACTTACACAATGCAGAGCCCAGGATGCCCCCCATGCACTGGGAGATCCGCTAGCCGAACAGTTTAGCTGGTCAGCATCTCACGTACGTCTTTTGTGGGCAAGTATTGAAGATTTTTCTATAGGAACTACGACCACGTCTCGGGTCTATGGAAACTGGAACAGTGGCTACCGCAAACCTCAGTTGCACAGGCACGCGCGCACTATGCTGCGTATAGTGTCCAGCGTACTGATGGGTTACGAGTTATTTCCCTTAACGCCGACATGTGTAAGCGTCACTGCGTTCCTAGGTCAAAATGAGCTGACACAGGGGGTATGATACAGGGTACCGGTATGGTTGTCTTACATCAAGATTTTTGTGACAATGCTCATCGTTCGTAGCGCGAACTTGTTCAACTACATCAATCTCACTCATCCCGACGTTTCGGGTATGTTACGGTTCTTGACGGATGAGTTACAGGATGCGGAAGACAAGGGGGAGAGAGGCATGTCTTTTGCCATCCCCTTTATACGTTTGCTGACCTTTTCTTCTACTAGTTTGGATTATTGGTCACGTTTTGAGTGGGTGGGATGGATCTAATGCCCTTGAATCACAAAGCAATCTTTGTGGGTATCACCTATTTATATACATTTCTTTGATGAGCTGACGTTTTTTTCTAGTTTACCAAATGTAAGTAGTTCTTAGCCTTCTATTTCATCGCTTGGTTCATATCCGATACCAGCGTCGACCGCTTCTCCCCGCATGTGATCGCAAGTGAGTTTTGGACGACTTGAGATAACCTGAAGTCTTATGCAGTTCCACAGATATCTTCTTCGGTCATACTCACGAAGACCAGTTCTCGGTACGCCGGTGGTCTTCAGTCCAATTTCCCTTTTTGTTGACAATCCGGTACAAACACAGATCTTCTACGCCAATAATGCGACGAACATTAGCGCTCAGACCGCACTCACGACTTCCTGGATAGGGCCGTCAATCACGCCTCTCACAAATTTGAATTCGGGCTTCCGCGTGTATGAAGTCGACTCCGCCGTACGTGCTGCCATTTATTCTGGACTCATTCGCTTTTTTTTGGCTCAAATCTTTACTAGTCATTTGACATTCTCGATGCCCATACGTGAGTTTCATACTACAGTAACTGAAGTGTGGAGTTCACAAGGATGACCGCACGCGGTATAGGTGGCGGAGTGATGTAAATGCATATCCCAGCTTGGATGGGCAAACCAATTTTGGTCCTACGTATCTCTACGAGTACAGTACTCGCTCTGCCTACGGCTTGGGTATCAGCTGGGGTTCGAATGACCCTCTGAATGCGACATGGTGGCACCATGTTACTGAGCGTGCGTCTCACTTATCCCTTTCATACCTTCTTCTGAATCTCGTTTTCTGCCTCCAGAGATGAAAGCGAACGCGAGTCTTGTTTCGGTGCGAGGATTCTCGTGTCTCTTAACTTCGCTGTTGACCAGCTGAGGTTTCTTATCGAGCAGACATTCACTAATTTCCAAGGCAAGCAATCCGTACGCACGATCCCGTGCAACACTACGCAGTGTGTGAATGCGAAGATATGCTATATGCGTAGCGGCTCGGCGAGTATCGCCTTGCAGAATTGTCAAAGCGGCTTTGGTTCAGTACAATCTTGAAGACTTGAATATTTCATCGCAATTTCGCTTTTTGGCTGGTCCTCGTCTCCGCCATCCAGATTTGTCTGAGTGGCTTTGTGGTTAACTCTATCACGACGGGAAGTCGTTTCTTGCATTTGTTTTGTTTTGATTTGTACTCGCGATTAGCATGCAGAATAGCAGAAGGTAGCGGTGACTTGAGCACCCGGACAATAAGAGTATTTTCTTGAACTCGTTTTCTTATCGCTGTGAATATGCTTTTGGAGAGTATCGCAGTAGAGTCGCAAGCTTTCTCCGGCCAATGTGGGGACGACCAGATAGTTGGCGCTCCGAGTCGGTGATAAACGATGCAACGCCATTAATACAGTACTGTACAACCCAAACAGTGGAGTTTGCAGTGACACAGCACAGGTTAGCACGTTCGTCGTGGTGTGAAACCCTTTACCCCGCGACATGTGGGCGCAATGTCCGGCAGTGGTCCCTAGGCAACATGGAGCTTCTCTATGTCCCTGAGCATGTGGGGAAGGAAGCCACCTATTGATGCGTGGCGTCCACATGTGAGAAGGGTTGTTGACGCTGACGACTCACGCCTCGGAGGCTCGGAAGTCGAAGTAGAAAGGACAGATAACAGGCGGGAAGGCCGGAGTAATTGTTAAGTAAGGTGGCAATTTGCAAGCAGAGATATTATTATATGGCTCCGTCGTCGTTGATGGACTGGCGATGAGCGCTTGTGTCGGGGAAAGTGTCTATTCATTGATTGGTTAAGACTCACAGCTGAAACAGATGGTATCCGTATAACTTAGCTCAGGAGGGAGGAACATGGATAGACGCATGGGTAAAAAGAACAGTAATCTTGGGACAGATCAAACGCTGGCCGAGAAACGCACTTTGGCGACTTCGGTAAGCCACGGTCTCACAGTGCCCGGCCCGTAGGCTGTATAGCAATTCAATAATAATAGAATTAGTTTCTGCATAAACTTGAAGCTTGAAGTACTGGTTTGAAGAAAAACTGCAGCTTTTCCCAAAGTACTGTACGCGATGTCGGTTTCAAACAGCGGCGACGACGCAGTACTCCCCAAAAAGACACGAAGAGGTATATGTACATTATATTATTGGACAAGATGGAGGAACGGAAAAAAAAATTTTCATGTGAGAAGGTGCAGGAAAGTACGTGGCGCCATCCAGTTATTCATCTTGCTCGACCGCCGGCTGTGAGCGCTTTCCCAACCAAAATTATCACAAGGTTAACCAAATTGGTACAAGTATGTTTTTTCTGATGAGTTTGGAATAATAGATAAACATGAATGCAGGAAAGCCTGCGGGTCTCGCTGTCCCGATAAACAGGCGAGTTGTGTGCAGCAGTAGCGCAACGCACAAAGCAAATGAAGTGGCGTGGGACAACGAGACTCACAAGGACTCGTCGAGATGATGGACTTGGATGATGGACGACTGGACGCAGACGCACACGGAATGGAAGACGAGAAGACTACATCTTGCACATCACACCTTTAAGTGCAAGACGGCTTTGACATGTGAAAGGAAAATCAACGCACATCAAGCAAGAAATGCGAATACATGCCAGTGAGGATGTGAGCAGGAAATAAATGACGATGAGACACGATCGCACAGAGAAGAGGAACTGGGCGTCCCCGTCAAGGCTACCAGTATGCGAAGGCGGCGTGGGGTATGATAGTCTCTAAATAAAGGGCGCGTCGAATGACTGCGAGAGCCCCTGAATTTCCCGATTCCATCAGGTAAGGCGGCGGATGCAAGTTTAGTAAGTCATAGTAGGGAAAACGCTTTCGGTGTGTTATTGCATGGAATACCAGCCAGTTTTTTGGAGCGGTGTATGTATTCGACCTCTGGAAAAGTAATTGCGATGTGCGTGCGGCGTTGGAGGCGATTTATGAGGTCAGCGGATGCAAATTTGGTAAGCAAAAGTGCTGCAAAACTGAGTTTCTCAAGCGATAAAAGCACCGAGTTCACTAGGGAAACAGAAGCCATTTCCCCACAGAAACATAACGTAGCACAGGCAACGCATATGCGAAGTTATGGAGAGACAGATGAATTGATGCGTTGCCTACAGGTGATTGAAGCCATTTCAAGTGGTGTGCCGATTTGTACTTGTTTGTCAGTTTCGTTCTAGCCAATAATTGCTTCATTCCGCTCGCAACAATTAACTGTGAGCCTTACAAAGGCAGCTCATGCGTGAAACAAAGGAACCTTGATACTCATTTGTTCTAATATCAGACCATCATTTTCGATTCAATGGAATGATCATATCACTATAGTATTGTACCGCATTGTCTCGTCTAATGAGTAAAGTCAACCCCATCCTATGATAAGCGAGCTGGGGCAAATATCTCGAAACTAAGTTATTGTAATACATCATTACTCCAGGCGCCCCGGACCTAAGGCTTGTTGCTAACTTACTAGTAAATGAGGGAGGCACGATCACAAAACTGTAGCGGTAACTATGAAGACGGTGCTAAAGGAGTCGGGGAGGTCGATGTGGAACGAGAGGCCGTGAAGGGGAAGGTCTTTGTTTTTGCTCGCAGTTGTCTGGCTCCTTCCTCACACCGCCCATTGTATATCAATAGGGGAATCGCTAACGACGCGTTGTCCTATAGGTTGTGTTGTGACCGCTCCTGTTAAGCCGGGCTTCAGACGCTCGCTCGGGATTTCGACCAGCTGGGTCCACTAAGCCCTAAATTAAGGTTCAGCTGCGGCTTCCCATTCTTCACAGGTCGGGTCGGTCAGGTCGCAGTTCGCCTGTGCGCTGCCTGCGCGTCCCGGAGAAAACTGCCGCTACTACTCCCACTACTAGTGGGTGAATGAATCAGCAGAGCCTCTTCCATGACTATAATATACATAATCGACTCTTCACTCGGCTACAATGTGCTTCTTCAACTATTTAAAGTATCCCCTTGCGGCCGTGCTGTCTCCCCCAACTCTTCCAGCGATCTACAGTAATCCGAAATGGCTCGCGCTCTCAGGCTCCTGTTCTGTTTTGTACTTGCTTTGCGGTCCAGAGCCCAGGACAGCGCCGTCACCTATGGGCCTCCCTCGTACGCCCCTCCGGGTGCATTTCCAACCAGCCTATACCAGTCGTATTATAACAACCCCACCGCCACTTCGGTACAACCTCAGCCAGTAATTTCCGACCCGGTGCTCGTGCGCATATATACATCTTTTCGTGAAGCACTCAATTCCCTGATGTATATTTATAGCATAAAGTATATCCAGCCGGGCTCACAGACCCGAAAGACATACCCCAGGTACGTAATGGCCCGCTCAGGATCCGCGCCATTCCATTCTAATCATTCTGGCGCAGGTTGATAACCAGGACCCCCACCCCTCCCACATCGTGTCCCCGACGAAGCTCTCTTGGAAAACGCTCTAAACCAAGTCAAATGGCTGTTTACTAACCCCACCATCGCAAGCAGCAAGTGCACACTCTGTACAGCTTCCCTTCAGATCGCCAAGTTCCTCTCGCTCGCTGCGCCTGAGCAAGGACCGCCTTTCTTCTTCTTCTTATGTCAGCAGTTCAGGCTCTCCAGCAGTTGTAACAGTCTGTTCAGCGCTACGACGTTGGGGCCTGTGCTTACGCAGGTAGTGGCTAATGCGAACATTTCGGGGTATGATGGCCAGGTGCGTTCAGTGATTGTGGAACCACTGCATTCGATGTTTGACGACAAACGGCTCCCATCTGTATTCCCTTTGGTTTAGCAAATTTGCCAGAACTTCGTCGCGGAGTCCTGTCCGCTTCCACCTACACCCCCTCTGAATCTCACCGGCTGGTTTTCCAAGCCAAAACCTAATCCGCTGCCGCCACCAAAGAAACCGAGTGGGAAACGCGTCAAAGTGCTTCACTTGTCAGACTTCCACATCGATCCCCGTGCGTCTCAAAGTTTCCTTCTTGATTTCTTCTTCCTCTCTACTGCTTTTGGTGCTTAGCTTACGCCACCTGTACTGTAGGTTATGCGACAGGCTCGGAAGGAAACTGCACTTCGAGCTTGTGTTGTCGCGCGAATACCCCTAACAGTAATAGCCCCAACAAAACACTCGTTCCAGCGCCGCGATACGGTTGGTTTCAATGGTGCGTTAGTAGCTTGGCATCGGAAATGAGCAGAACTGTTGATTGATCAGCATCGATCCTGACCGTGGCATGAAATAGTGACACTCCCTTCTCGCTCGCCGCTTCCGTGCTTGAGGCCATTCCTGTTCTTACTGGTACAGAGAATACCGGTTTCGGATGGACCATATACACGGGTGATCTCGTCTCACACGATCCGGAAAATCAATTATCTAGGTGAGATCCTTTCCTTTGACCTCTGATGCGTATTCTAAATGGGGGCTTAGGGACTATGTCATGTACACGGAGGTAGGCATGGATGGGTGATTGTCTGGTTCATGGATACTCACCCCGAGATAGACCGTGATGTATGACCTATTCAAGCGCACTTTGGGCTCTGGGCCAGTTTATGCTGCATTGGGGAATCACGACAGCTACAATCAGTATGTGTCTTTGAAGATCACAAAGCAGCTGCTTACACGTTGCAGAGCCCAGGATGCTCCTCATGCACTGGGAGGCGCGCCGGCCGAACAGTTTAGCTGGTCAGCATCTCACGTACGCCTTTTATGAACGAGCATTGAAGATTTTCCCTCAGGAACTATGACCACGTCTCGGGTCTATGGAACGTGGAACAGTGGCTATCGCAAACCTCAGTTGCACAGGCACGCGCGCACTATGCTGCGTATAGTGTTCAGCGTGCTGATGGATTGCGAGTTATTTCTCTTAACACCGACATGTGTAAGCGTCATTGCGTTCCTAGATCAAAATAAACTGACACAGGAGGTGTGATCAAGGGTACCGGTATGGTTGTCTTACATCAAGATTTTGTAAATGCTCATCGTTCGTAGCGTGAACTTGTTCAATTACATCAATCTCACTCATCCCGACGTTTCGGGTATGTTGCGGTTCTTGACGGATGAGTTGCAGGATGCGGAGGACAAGGGAGAGAGAGGCATGTCTCTTACCATCCCCTTGTACGTTTGCTGACCTTTTCTTACACCAGTTTGGATTATTGGTCACGTTGAGAGTGGGTGGGATGGAACCGATGCCCTCCAAACACAAAGCGATCTCTGTGAGTATCATCCATTTATACTTCGTTTCTTTGATGAACCGACGTCTCTATCTAGTTTACCAAATGTAAGCAGGTCTCAACCCTCTATTTCGTCGCTTAGCTTATATCCGATAGCGTCGACCGCTTCTCACCGCATGTTATCGCAAGTGAGTTTTCGGCGACTTGAGATAACCTGAAGTCTTATGCAGTTCCGCAGATATCTTCTTCGGCCATACTCACGAAGACCAGTTCTCGGTCCGCCGATGGTTTTCAGTCCAATTTCCCTTTTGTTAACAATCCAGTACAAACACAGATCTTCTACGCCAATAATGCGACGAACATTAGCGCTCAGACCGCACTCACGACTTCCTGGATAGGGCCGTCAATCACGCCTCTTACAAATTTGAATTCGGGCTTCCGCGTGTATGAAGTCGACTCTGCCGTACGTGCTGCCACTTACTCCGGACTCGCTTGCTTCTTTTTGGCTCAAATCTTTACTAGACATTTGAGATCCTCGATGCTCATACGTGAGTTTCATACTACAGTAACTGAAGTGTGGAGTTCACAGGGATGACCGCACGCGGTATAGGTGGTGGAGCGATGTACAGGCGTATCCCAGCTTGGATGGGCAAACCAATTTTGGTCCTACGTATCTCTACGAGTACAGTACGCGTGATGCCTATGGCTCGGGTATCAGCTGGGGTTCGAATGACCCTCTGAATGCGACATGGTGGCACCATGTTACTGAGCGTGCGTCCCACTTATCCCCTTCATACCTCACTTGTTCTGATTCCCCTTTTTTCTGCCTCCAGAGATGAAAGCGAACGCGAGTCTTGTTTCGGTGCGAGGATTCTCGCGTCTCTTAACTTCGCTGTTGACCAGCTGAGGTTTCTTATCGAACAGACATTCACTAACTTCCAAGGCAAGCAATCCGTACGCACGATCCCGTGCAACACTACGCAATGTGTGAATGCGAAAATATGCTATATGCGTAGCGGCTCGGCGAGTATCGCCCTGCAGAATTGTCAAAGCGGCTTCGGTTCAGTGGAATGAAGACTTGAATATTTCATTAGAATTCTGCTTTTTGCTTATTCTCGTCTCGGCCATCCAGACTTGTCTGAGTGTCTTTAGCAAGCAGTAACTTATTGCCAACACTGTCACGGTGGACAGTCGTTTCATGTATTTGTTTCGTTTTGGCTAATGTGGGCCGGCGTAGTCAGAAAGGTTCGGTTCAGCGCAGTGACTCGATCAATACTATCTTCCTGAATTCATTTTCTCATCGTTGCGAATATGCTTTTGGAGAGTAGCAGCGTGGGTTCGGTCGTCGCTGATGGACTGGTGACTGGTGACCTCACTGCGCCTCCTGTCGGGGAATTGAAGGTGTGTATTCATTGACTGGGTGGGACTCATAGCCGAAACAGATCGCATCTCTACCCTGGTGACATGTACTCTGTCTGAGATAGCCAAGTGCAAGAGATAAGGAAGACAAGTTAGAGCCGGTTAAATTAGGGTTTAGGCCGATTAGGTTTCACGCAATTTCACGCGTCATGCGTTATCACGCTAGTAACCAGCGCACCCATAACCCCTTCAATATGCGTGCACCGCATTTTCATTATCACCAGACCTAAGCCACTTCATTGTTTCAACCCTGGCAAATATCAGGAGAATCGCACAACGGCACAAGGCCTCCAGAAGCCAAGGATCTCTAATTTCTATGAATCTCTCCACCTCAACTTTTCAGAGCCGCTTCCACGGCCACTGCTAGAAGAGCTCGCCGCGGTGGTCGCAAAGGATGGAACGAACGAGATTGTAGATCAGGTCAACTTGCAGCGAAAACGGTTTGAACAATCTAATTCGTTCGTGGTCATAGGTCGTGGATCAGTACTTTTCCTTCATCGGACCGTCGGCATCGTTACACTCCCTCTACCGCTGCCACCAATAGCCACGTCGCTCATGTCAGATCAATCACTGGCAGGATCATCCCAACTCCTCTTACTCCAACTTGAACTCGTCCTCTTCCGCCGAAGACCAAATTGAAAGTGATATCGAGCGAATAGTCAATGGCAAGTAGGCCAGTGCCTATCATTTGCGCATTGAGGGGCAATGCGGCAGAGATGATCGCAAAGAAAGAGCCGGGTGCCCGGCTATCTGCCCTACAACGACCGTGTCAGTGTGCCTCTCATTATTCCGTGTACATTGCCGTTTAACTTACGCACAGTTATCCTCATCCTTGACCGTAACATCGATCTTGTCCCACTACTCTCACGTGGTTGGACATATCAGACGTTTGTCTCTGATTGCCTCGAAATGAAGCTGAATCGCGCCGAGGTGGACCCCCCGAATGACTTGTGCCGGGTCGAGGAAGCCAAATGTCCCGTGGTTCATCCCAAAGTATGAAAGATATGCTGTGACGGCGCTTCTTTAACCATCCACTCCGCGCGTCGGCGTCGAGCCCAAACCAGCGGACCCATAATATGACCGTGCGCTGTGGTTCCGTTGGTGTGTGTTCTGCCTGGAGAGCACATCTATGATGCCAGGCAAGTGAAAATCTTGATCACCCGCGCGTACCAAAATGGGTACTGTATATGTCTCTCCATCTTCACAGGAGAGGAGCGTCATAGGAAGTGTGTAGTTTATTCGCAATGTTCTGTGATAATATATTCTGTTATTTTGAATCTGTACATCATTTCTTTCTGGCAGTTTCTGCATGCGTATATATTCTTGTTCTTCTCCGTCATACTCCTTGCATCAGGAAAAACTTATTTGCTACTGTGACGGATAGGGTCCAGTTCATTCTGAGTTTGAGATCAGTACGATACCAAATATGCGACGCTACTAACTTACAATATACGGCTACTTGGGAGCAAAACATCTCCAGTAATTAGTCATCGGTTTCTGCTCCTTTCCTCTTCTTCACCCTCAATGCTGAGAACAAATCCCCTAACTTAGAAACAAAAGATTGTGTCGGCCCCATGAAGGAACACGTAGGCACGAATTGATGGCGGGGCGAGTTGATTGGGTGTGAAATGAATCAATTGTCGACCATGAAAAGACGTGTCCTTTCCTGACCCGGACTTTGCGCGATCTGCAGATGTGCGTTAGGGATAATGCTCGGAACCATGCCGGTGTTATAGAGAACTTGGCTTTGACCATCTCTTCATCAGCCTCGGCAACAGCTTGAGCTGACAATCATGAGCATGACCGCAGCGGTCACATTGTATACATCTGTTGGTGCGGCACTGTGACTGCCAAGTGGCAGTGGTGCCATCGCGAGAAGGATAGCCAGGTATGACATTCTCTTCGTTCGGGTACTTTCCCAGAATACACTGATACGCTGCAGCACAGGCTGCTCGCGTAAAAGTGCATATCAGGGCTCCTCAGAGCACCAGGACCCTCTCCCCATCATTCCCCTACTCTCATACAGTAGAAATTCTCATAATGCATACAACAATAATGCATAAATCTCATAATGCATGGGCTCTGGCTTAAAACCACGTTCGTACAGTGTAAAAATGCATGTATATTGCATATTGCATATTGCATCGGGCTTGGTGGGGATATATGCATTATGAGGTGTGACCAAATAAGGCTTAGTACTGTTGCGGCACCTGTCATTGACGTTGTTCGATGAAAAATTTTAATTCTTTGACGTTTCCGCACCTCTATGCCTGTTGAACAGGTTTGAAAGCCTCGGGACAAGCCTGCACCTTATGCTCGCAAGCCTGGTCCAAAGGGAAAACATCCAAAAGATAGACCTGGAACCTCAGCCAAAAGTGCAGCAACGAAGCAACGTGATAATCTCACTCTTCAGGACTGGCTTATCATCTTTGCCTTCATCAACGCCCACCCTACCTTGAGCCAGGAACGAGTGGTTTATCACTTCTCCTCCCTGGAAAAAGGTGCCCTAAAATTTACCCAGTCAACACTTTCACGCAAAATAAAACAACGATCAAGCCTCGAGGAACGGGTGAATTCCAACCCTTCTGCTTTGTCATCGAAACGCCCTCGCATCGTAACAAGGCCTGATGTGGAACGAGCTTTGGTCATTTGGTTGAGGGGTATGGAGGAGAAATGAGAGACCGTGAATGGCAAGATGCTTGCAGAAAAGCGGAAACTCTTTGAGAAGGAATTTGATGTGCCGGAAAATGAGCGGCTTGAAGGGAATCATGGTCCAATCATTTTGCAGAACGTGAGGTTTTCAACTGTGATGTCCTTTTATGAAATTTATTAATCAGGAAGACAGATACAAGATAAAAGAATTTCGTAGACATGGAGAAGCGGCATCAGTGGAACCCATGCTCATTGAAACCGAAAGAAGGCGTATGCGAGAAGTTCTTGCTCCATTTGCCCCAAAAGACAGGTGGAATTTCGACGAGTCATCCTTTTTCGCATTTGCACCTCCAGATCATGGGTTGGCATTTAGACAGATGAGCGGTAAAAAGAGGAGCAAGTTCTGCATCTCAATTGGCTTTGCTTGTAATGCAGATGGAAGCGAGAAGATGCCTCTTGTTTTTATTGGGAGGTACAAATGGCCTCGGTGCTTTATAGAGTCACTAACCAATGAGGCCGAACACTTTTATTATCGAAACAATAAGAAAGCCTGGATGACATCTGGGCTTTTTGAGGAGTGAGTGCCAGTGCCTGTTATTGCGTTGTAAAATGTCTAACAAGCTGTAGATGGGTGAAGATGTTTGATTTGAAGATGTGCGAGGAAAACCGCAACGTCTGCCTAACAGTCGATAATTTTTCTGGTCACAACATCGCTTATCGGCCAACTAATGTGAAGATCGAATTCTTCGAGCCAAATTTGACACCATTCGTTCAGCCCTTGGATGCAGGAGTGATCTGATGCTTTAAGGCACACTATCGTCGAGAATTTTGTCGACGTGCACTCCAACTTGATGCTGCAGGTGACCGGGACATTTACAAGATCAGTCTTCTTGAAGCCATGTCCATGGCAAAGGACGCATGGGATGCCATTACTTCAGAAACGATCAAGAACTGCTGGGATCACACCAGAATCCAACGACCTCCTATCATGCTTCGCGTTCCACCTTTGCCTCAGAAGAACCACCCGAATCCCCATACGACAGCTGCTTGGAGTATTCTCGAGAAATTCGCAACTACAGATATGTCTCTACCACAGGCCGAAAACGCGCTAAAGGAACTTTTCGGTGATTAGTATGTTGACAAAAATTGGCGACCGGCATTGGACGCGGTGATGGCAGCAGAGAATGATGCCACTGCTGCTCTCGAAGGCATTAAGGAACTCTGACTCAGGTTTACCTCAAGTTTAGCTGCATCTGCAAGCGTCGTACTTCCCCTCAATGCACCAACCACTCAATGCAGAGATCTTGAATGGATTTAATGTCGTCCATTACAATATTGAAGAGCCGAAACCGAATATTTGGACCCCTGCCCACAATTGAGGAACTGATCAGTCCACCTGAAGAACAAGAAAGTGAAGACGTACAAAGTCTCAATGACAATGAGATTGTCGCCCAAGTTCGTTATGAAAAGGCCTTGGAACGAGGAGAGATTGTCGAGATCGAGTCAGAAGATGAGGAGGATGAAGACATGCCACCACAGGTTACAACCACGAATGCTCTTGAGATGTGCCAGATACTTGGCAATTTCTGTCTCCACACTGGTGCAGACAGCGCTATGGAGTTGTCAAAAGCCTTGCGTCGTTTTCGGGCCGAAGTGTCACAGAAGTACATGAAGAATATGAAGCAGTCCACATTAGCTGATCTGTGGGGAAGTGAGTAGAAGGCGGGCTTGTGGAACTGCAGCAGAAGTGCAGCGTTGTTACGGGTTTCATGCAGTGTTACAGTAGTTAGGCGCTGTCACAAGATGTCACATTTGTGACATCTATTGTATTGCATATATCTCATAATGCATAGGTTTTAGGGTCGAACGAACGCTATGCATTATGAGAATTTCTACTGTACTTACATCTGCGTGCATTTTCGGAGTTCCGGCCTGCTTTGCTGCCGCTTTCCCATGCTCCATGACACATCCCCTCATGGACAGTTTACAGCATCTCAGTCCCTTCCTCCCCTCACTACAGTGCCTGGAACTGTCAGACCCTAATATATATACTTTGTAACTACCTACAAACATAATAGAAGAAGCCCAAGAGTTCCCCCCTCAGTCTCTCGGTGCAGAGATCCCCAAAGGGTTCAGTGCAACTCTTCCTTGCATTCCCGAGAGTGCAGCATGTGCCCGCGCCCTTAGGAAATTTAGGAGCACCTCCGGAGGTCCAGTACAGCCTCAGGTGCGAAGTTGCAAAGTCCGTGCAGACATGTGCAATAGGCTGCGCTCACCGTCTTTCTGGAACAGTCCTGCCGCTCCCAGAACTGCCGCACATGTCCACACCCTTAGCAGAGCGTACCCCAAGTCCTTAGGGTCAAGACAGACCCCCCTGCGAAGTTTAGTCTTCCATGGACACCTGCGCAATATCAGACAGGGCTTCCCACCCCCTAGAACTTGCTGGCTGAGAGAGCACATGTGGTTTGAGTTGGGTGATAGTTTCCCCACAGACCAGCTTCCCAGCTCATTAATGCAGCACTCTCAAAAAAGTCTGCCTTGCCGAGACTGTGGTAAAATGGCAGTCCCATGTGGTTGGTACTGATGATGGGCACGCTGACTGCCAAGACACCCAGCATGGCTTGGCTTGTACCTTATTCAAGGGGTGTCCGAGTCGTATGGGGCAAGCAGTTGCAGCCACCAAAATATCTTGTGCACATCAGGTGGATCATGTCAATTTGCCTGCAAAAGGTTGCACTTCTCAGCAGTGCAAAGTGAGAGGCGCAGGGAAGTTGAGCCAGGTGAGGGTGTAAAGCCAGACAGGGCGAGGGACAATGCAATGCGATGCAGAGGAGAGTTTGCACTTGTCACAGAGGTCACTGGTGATGCAGTGATGCATGCATCATTTAGGAGCGTAAATGTGAGATAGATGTGTCCTGGGTCCAAGAAGGATTTGAGGGTGTTGAAAGGGCAGCACCATTTGGTAGGAAGGAGGACATTGCATAGCCGTATGGGTATGAATAAGTGTCAGTACATGGGAGTGGAATAGAGAGAGCCTATAGGGGCGGCCGCCAGCTTGATGGATGCAAAGTCTGACTGACCACATCAATTACACCCCTATTCCCTAGATAGCATTACCCATTGGTGCATTGTTGAAGGGCACAACATTCCCTTTCTGATCACTGCCTCATCTACTATGTTTATCGTGGGTTTGAAACAAGCAATCAAAGCAGAGACATCCAAATTTCTACATGGGGTCGATGCCCCATCGCTGACTCTCTGAAAGGTGTGCTATTTCTAGCAATTTGTTCTGAAATTATGGGTGATGCCACTTTAGCCTCTAGAGGTTATCCTACTTAACCCAGTTGAAACTCTTGCAGACCACATTAAAGTCCTAGGATGGGATTTTTTCCAATTTGCTAAAAAGTTGGCCCTAGCCCATTCAGTTGTGAGAGTCTTTTAAAGTTCAAATCAAGATCCAACAAATCTCCAACTTGACATCATTGCTCAAGCTCTGGTAGAGAGTAAGTGGCAAGATAACCCATTGCTACCATTCTGCTAATCTTAAACCCATTTTGTGCTTCATCCTTCCCCTCCGTCATTCCTTGCTGCTGGTCTACTTGTGAGACTTACCTTGTCGTGCCATCACTATGCTAATCCATGTTTAATAGCATATGCAATTCCTTGGTGGTCAACTCCTTTAGATGATGGTAGTGTATATCTGGTCTACAGCTGGCATCTGATGATTTACACTGCTATAGATCAGCCACCTGCTAAACATCATTGTACATCTGACCCATTTGATGAGAGGAGCACAGTGCCTGGTGGATGAATTTGTACATATAATGTAGCATTTGGCTTTATTGGAATTACAGGCAGCACAAGTGACGTATTCTTGAATACACCATCAAAGCCTTTAAAAGATGTCCAGAATGTTATAAAGAGTATTCTAGGGTGATACCATTCCATAATGCAGAAACTTGTTTGGAAAGTCAGGCAAGAGCCACTTCTTTCTCTCTGGAGTCCAAATATGAGAAGCAACAGTTTCAGAAACCACATTAAAAAGTTGGGCATACCAGATGTAGATGGCATGCCCAGCTGGCTTCTTTATAACCTAGGATGCGATGCAAGTATTACAAGCCAAAAGCAGGATAAATACATTATTGCTGATATCTTTTCATTTAAGAATCACATGTATGTGGATAACTATAATTACTTTTGCCTTGTTGACTAGATGGTATAGAGTTCTTATTAACACCCATGGGTCTGGTAAGACTTGCCTAGGCCTCCATGGGTTGTGCCAAAATTAGGGGTTTTATGGTGTTGTTCAGAAAACCAACGATAGCATAGGATCCAAAGATTTTGGCAAACTCATGTCAAATCTTGACACTTCTCTTGATTATGCTTGTGCATATGCAACTGGAAGCCTCAATATGCAAGCTGTAAAACATATGGGTCAGAAAGTAAAGCATCATGTTTTGCAGTTCATTCTGGCACACTTTCTGCTATTGAACCTACTCATTGATGAAGCCTGTCAATCTGAGGGAGGATTATACCCATCTGACCATCAGCACTTATGGGTTCTTTTGCAGGTGTGGCCAATTGACATGCTTAACAATGATCCCTTTGTGGAGCTTTTTGAGGCTCTTAATATATCCTTACTTAGCAATTTGGAGATGCAGATAAAGGAAGAATATTCAAAGCTCGAATGCATTTTGGAAGAGGTCATTGATCCTGCAAATACAGTGGGCTCAAAAACTGTTGCAATGTTTGGCCATTTTTGACTGGATGTGATATAGTGCTTAACAGAGTGGGAATTGCACTTGGTGTTGGCAAAGTAGAGTAGAGTACTTAATCTTGGCTTTCAAATGGTGTTTTGATCATATGATTTGAATGAGCAGTTGTAGAGATATAATCATTTTAATCTAGGGTTATCATTGTAATGGTTTTGTCACAGTTTCAGAGTATTTGCAATGTAGTGCTTGACTGAGTGAGAATGGTGCTTAGTACAAATAGGGTTGAGTAAAGTATTTAATCCTGGCTTTCTAATGGTCTTTTAACCATATCATTTGATCTAACAGTTATAGAGATATGTCTAGTTTAATTTAGGGTATCCTTATAATGATTCTTAGCCATTGTAAATATGCAATATTTAAAGTGTATCAGTACTTTATTAAGTTCTACTTTGCTTTAAGCACTGCCCTAACCCTTTTAGATATGTCTTTTACTAATTTTTGATACTTCTCAACTGCTAACTTCTCCTAGTTTGGCTTAATTCTTTCTATAACTTATAAGTCCCATTAAAAGGGCTTTTATGCCCTGTAAGGCCTTCTTTTAAGAAAACCTTAAAAGATTAAGTGCTTTACTTGGCCTCATTTATGCTAAGCACCATTTTCAATACATTAAGCACTACATTACAAGCACTTTAAAGCTGTCAAAAAGGCTATTACAATGAATACCCTAAATTAAACTGGGCATATCTCTATAACCATTAGGTTAAATGATATGATTTTAAGGCTGTTAGAAAGCCAAGATTAAATACTTTACTTTACATAAGCACCACTCTCACACCATTAAGCATTAAATCATGTATTTACATATTTACAACAGCTTAAAAACCATTATAATAAATGCTCTTGATTAAACTAAGCATATCTCTACAACCATCAGCTCAATTGATATGGTTAAAAGACTATTGAAAATCTATGATTAAGGACTTTTATTTATCTTAAGTATACTAAGCATTAGTCTCAATGGTTGTAAAAATATGCTCAATTTAATCTAGGCCATTCATTGTAATGGTTTTTAAGCTGTTGTAAATATGTAAATACATGGTTTAATGCTTAATGGTGTGAGAGTGGTGCTTATGTAAAGTAAAGTATTTAATCTTGGCTTTCTAACAGCCTTGAAACCATATCATTTAACCTAATGGTTATAGAGATATGCCCAGTTTAATTTAGGGTATCCATTGTAATAGCCTTTTTGACAGCTTTAAAGTGCTTGTAATGTAGTGCTTAATATATTGAAAATGGTGCTTAGCATAAATGGGGCCAAGTAAAGCACTTAATTTTTTAAGGTTTTCTTGAAAGAAGGCCTTACAGGGCATAAAAGCCCTTTTAATGGGATTTATAAGTTATAGAAAGAATTAAGCCAAACTAGAAGAAGTTAGCAGTTGAGAAGTATCAAAAATTAGTAAAAGGCATGTCTAAAAGGGTTAGGGCAGTGCTTAAAGCAAAGTAGGACTTAATAAAGTACTGATACACTCTAAATATTGCATATTTACAATGGCTAAGAATCATTACAAGGATACCCTAAATTAAACTAGACATATCTCTACAACTGTTGGATCAAATGATATGGTTAAAAGACCATTAGAAAGCCAGGATTAAATACTTTACTCAACCCTATTTGTACTAAGCACCATTCTCACTCAGTCAAGCACTACATTGCAAATACTCTGAAACTGTGACAAAACCATTGCAATGGATACACCAAATTAAACTGGGCATATCTCTACAACCATTTGGTCAAATAATATGATTAATATACTGTTAGAAAGCCAAGATTGAATACTATACTTATGTTTATTTACACTAAGCATGATTCTCTGTCCATCAAGCGCTACATTGCACACTTTAAATAGTTGGATATTTATAACAGCTCTAAAACTGTTGCAATGATAACCCTAGATTAAAATGATTATATCTCTACAACTGCTCATTCAAATCATATGATCAAAACACCATTTGAAAGCCAAGATTAAGTACTTTACTCTACTCTGCCAACACCAAGTGCAATTCCCACTCTGTTAAGTGCTATATCACATCCAGTCAAAAATGGCCAAACATTGCAATAGTTTTTGAGCCCACTATAACTCACACATATGCCTACCACTGTATTGTTTCATTGACAAAATACAGGGCACCACAATGGCTCAAATGGGAGACTATTGGTTAGATGATAAGGATGAGCCTAAGAAACAGCCCCTTTTACAACCAATTTGAAAATCCCTCAATAAAATCCTCAACCCTAAGCAAATGCAGCTCATCCTTTTAGAAACTGCTATAAATGAAAAGTTGCTTTAAAACATTTTAAGTTCAACTGTTTTCAAGATCTGGTCATATAAAATCAAAAAGAACATTGATGCATTTAATGACCCAGACATTCAAAAACAATACATTAAATACTATTTGCCACTGCTGGACAATTAGCAGAAAGCAAGGCAGAAATTCCTAAAAAGGGCATGGGGGTGGTGCTATAGAAGGTATGTTCAGAAATCTTGTTGCCAAATTAATTCTTACCACTTTTTCCCAGGTATTGCAGTATAGCAACACTTATTGTGTTGATAATGATGATGGGTCTGAACTCTCCACACAAAATTCTGAATAAATTTGTAGAGAGCTCTATAAATTTTTTGCCCACTAATGGTGAGGATTGGTATGCCAATGAGCCTAATGTTATTAATTTTAGCATGAAAGATGTGGGAGGGTGGGAATTTAATCACTTAAGTGCATAACAGCTCTCTATGATTTCAATTTCTTGGATTTAAAATAAACAATAGACCCACAACAAATTAATTTGCTCTGCTACATTCTTTATGGCCAGATAGTTTATGGATCATATTTCTTAAAGCCATTTGCATCTAAAGACAATATCAAAAATTTCATTGAGTATAGATTCATACAGATCAAAAGAGAACACAAAACCAACAGAGAGCATGTAATTGATGAACCACTTGCAATCATGGCGATATCAAATTGGTTAGAAAAGGGGAGCCACTTTTCACTCTTAGATTGCCTCCATCATAGCATTAGCAAGCACACCCCATGGGAAAATGGATTTGAAGCCTACCTTGCATTCTATTTTTATAAAGCCTTTGAGAAGACTTCAAAACTGAATGACATTTTCTCCTTCTGAAGTGATTTTGCCCACAGGGGGAACTCAGATCTATCTTGGCAGAGGGAACATTTTGAGCTTGTAACAGTATTTATCCCAGTGGATAAGAATGAGCAGAAATTTTCCTCTGTTACCCCATCGCATGGTCTCTCTTCAAATGTTAGCACCTAGGCAGATACTGATAATGATGTTTTAAACTAAATTTCTGAAAACAAAGAGTCCTACCCATTCTGTTTCCCCACTAAGTCTGCTGGCCCTGGCCCAGACATTTTCTTCTACATTAGGAGCACAAAAATAAGAAGATTACTCTTAGTTGCATTGCAGGCCAAATACTATCAGAACATTAATAAGAAGACTCTCATTCAGAGAGTGCATACTATCACTTCACCCTTCTTTTGGAATGCCAAGGGCAAGAAGGTACATGTCACTTGATATCTTCACTCTTCTTGATACCATTTGACTTTCAAACAGGCTGGTGGGGTTAATAATTGTCCCTTGGACATTGCTTCTTGTTCACAAAATGCTCTTACAGTGGGTAAAAAAACTGTCCCAATGTTTGGCTATTTTGAAAAGAATGACTTGTCACAAATCAAATAAATTATAAAATAATCTAAAAATAATCTATGTGATAATACATCATCTTAGCTTTCAAACAAGCCCTAGATTATGTGATTTGGATTAAAAGTGATGTAATGCTAAGCAAAACAAAACAGCCTATCATTGGGACAGTTTTTTGACCCTTTCTAATTTTCATAAAATTCTGTAGTATTTCTCAAATAGAGACACAAATACTTAAGCTAATAGGCTGAAACTTTGCAGAGAGATAATATAACATATAATAAGCCCAAATCAGGTATAAGCAAGCAAAAATAACTACTCCTTCCTTACTTATAGTATTATTAATATTCATTACTTTTATAATACTTATTATGCTATTTACCCCTTTTAAAGTATGTTCCAAATTTGACCAATGGTCAAAATAGTTTTTGTAATTAGTAATATTTGCTAATATAAGCAGTATTATGTTGATAATGCTGCTAAAAGTTATTTGAAGACCTCTTTTCCCTTTATTTATTATATACTTTTAACATTATTGAGTATTTATAACCATTTAGATAGCTTATAGCTTTCAAAATAGCAAGTATATAGTTTACTTAATTAAATTAACCTATTATATCCTTAAAAAACAAGGTATAATATGTTTTATATAAAGCTATATTTGCTTTTTAATTATAGCTTTTAATATGAGCTACTTATAATCACTTCTCTTTGAGTTATTATATTTGCCATTTAACTCTATAAAGTCTACTTAAGTCTTATTTAATTAATTAAAACACTCAAAGCTATTTTTAGCCTAGATTTTCATAGTTTATCTGAAAGATTTATTAATATCATTAAAGAAAGGAATGTTAAAGGAAAATAAAGCCTATAATCCCCTACTTATATTCTTATAAGTAGGGGATTTAGTTAATAAGATTATATGCTTGCCTTTTTAAAAGTTAAAAGTTATTTAAATGACTGTATCTTATTAAAAAGATCCAATAATATTAAAAATATGTTATAGATAGACAGAAAAAAGGGCTTTTAACAGCATTATTAGCACTTTATCACTTATATTAGCAAATACTACTAATTGCAAAACTATTTCAGCCATTGATCAAATTTAAAACACACTTTAAAAGGGGTAAATAGTATAATAAGACTACAAAAGTAATGAATATTAATGATGCTATAAGTAAGAAAGGAGTAGTTATTTTTGCTTGCTTATATCTGATTTGAGCTCATTATATGTTATATTATCTCTCTGCAAAGTTTCAGCCTATTAGCTTAAGTATTTGTGTCTCTATTTGAGAAATACTACAGAATTTTATGAAAATTAGAAAGGGTCAAAAAACTGTCCCAATGATAGGCTGTTTTGTTTTGCTTAGCATTACATCACTTTTAATCCAAATCACATGATCTAGGGCTTGTTTGAAAGCTAAGATGATGTATTATCACATAGATTATTTTTAGATTATTTTATAATTTATTTGATTTGTGACAAGTCATTCTTTTCAAAGTAGCCAAACATTGGGACAGTTTTTTTACCCACTGTAAGAAGATCAAGAATTGTATAATCATTCCCAATGCTCACTATCCTGTTCTTCACATCTTTGCATCATTGTTAGCAGATGCAAATATGTGAAGAATAGGATAGCAAGCATTGGGAATGACTATACAATTCTTGATCTTCTCAAGAGCATTTTATGAATGAGAAGCAAAGTCCAAGGGACAATTATTAACCCTACCAGCCTGTTTGAAAGTTGGATGGTGTTAAGAAGAGTGAAGATATCGAGTAACATGTACCTTCTTGCCCTTGGCATTCTAGAAGAAGGGTAGAGTGATAGTATGCACTCCCTGAATGAGTCTCTTTGTTGATGTTCTAGTAGTATTTGGCCTATAATGCAACTAAGAGTAATCTTCTTGTTTCTGTGCTTCTGACATAGAAGAAAATATCTGAGCCAGTGAACTCAATAGAGAAACAGAATGGGTAGGACTCTTTGTTTTCAGAAATCCAGTTTAAAACATCATTGTTAATATCTGCTCAGATGTTAACATTTGAAGAAGGACCATGCAATGGGATAATAGGGGAAATTTTCTGCTCATTCTTATTTATCAGGATGGATACTGTAACAAGCTTAAAATGTTCCCTCTGCTAAGATACTGTAGGTTTGAGTTCCCCCTGCAGGCAAAATCACTTCAGAAGAAGAAAATGTTATTCAGTTTTGGAGTCTTCTCAAAGGCTTTGTGAAAATAAAATGCAAGGTAGGCTTCAAATCCATTTTTCCATGGGGTGTGCTTGCTAATGCTATGATGGAGGCAATCTAAGAGTGAAAAGTGGCTCCCTTTTCTAACCAATTTGATATCGCCATGATTGCAAGTGGTTCATCAATTACATGCTCTCTGTTGGTTTTGTGTTCTCTTTTAGTCTATGTGAATCTATACTCAATGAAATTTTTAATATCATCTTTGGGTGCAAATGGCTTTAAGGAATACAATCCATAAACTATCTGGCCATAAAGAATGTTGTAGAGCAAATTAATTTGTTGTGGGTCTGTTGTTTATTTTAAATCCAAGAAATTGAAATCATAGAGAGCTGTTATACACTCAAGTGATTAAATTCCCACCCTTCAACATCTTTCATGCTAAAATTAATAACATTGGGCTCATTGGCACACCAATCCTCACCATTAGTAGGCAAAAAATTTATAAAGCTCTTTACAAATTTATTCAGAATTTTGTGTGAGAAGTTTAGACCCATCATCATTATCAACACAATAAGTGTTGCTATACTGCAATACCTGGGAAAAAGTGATAAGAATTAATTTGGCAACAAGATTCCTGAATATACCTTCTATAGCACCACCCCCATGCCCTTTTTAGAAATTCCTGCCTTGCTTTCTGCTAATTGTCCAGCAGTGGCAAATAGTATTTAATGTATTGCTTTTAAATGTTTGGGTCATTAAATGCATCAATGTTCTTTTTGATTTTATATGACCAGATCTTGAAAACAGTTGAACTTAAAATGTTTTAAAGCAACTTTTCATTTATAGCAGTTTCTGAAAGGATGAGCTGCATTTGCTTAAGGTTAAGGATTTCATTGAGGGATTTTCAAATTGGTTGTAAAAGGGGCTATTCCTTAGGCTCATCCTTATCATCTAACCAATAGTCTCCCATTTGAGCCATTGTGGTGCCCTGTATTTTGTCAATGAAATAATATAGTGGTAGGTATATAGTGGGCTCAAAAACTGTTGCAATGTTTGGCCATTTTTGACTGAGTGCAATATAGCACTTAACAGAGTGGGAATTGCACTTAGAGTTGGCAAAGTAGAGTAAAGTACTTAATCTTAGCTTTTAAATGGTGTTTTGATAATATGATTTGAATGAGCAGTTGTAGAGATATAATCATTTTAATCTAGGGTTATCATTGCAACAGTTTTAGAGCTATTGTAAATATTCAACTATTTAAAGTGTGCAACGTAGCACTTGATGGATGGAGAATCATGCTTAGTGTAAATAAAATTAAGTATAGTATTCGATTGTGGCTTTCTAACAGTGTATTAATCATATTATTTGACCAAATGGTTATAGAGATATGCCCAGTTTAATTTGGTGTATCCATTGCAATGGTTTTGTCACAGTTTCAGAGTATTTGCAATGTAGTGCTTGACTGAGTGAGAATGGTGCTTAGTACAAATAGGGTTGAGTAAAGTATTTAATCCTGGCTTTCTAATGGTCTTTTAATCATATCATTTGATCTAACAGTTATAGAGATATGTCTAGTTTAATTTAGGATATCCTTGTAATGATTCTTAGCCATTGTAAATATGCAATATTTAGAGTGTATCAGTACTTTATTAAGTCCTACTTTGCTTTAAGCACTGCCCTAACCCTTTTAGACATGTCTTTTACTAATTTTTGATACTTCTCAACTGCTAACTTCTCCTAGTTTGGCTTAATTCTTTCTATAACTTATAAATCCTATTAAAAGGGCTTTTATGCCCTATAAGGCCTTCTTTCAAGAAAACCTTAAAAGATTAAGTGCTTTACTTGGCCCATTTATGCTAAGCATCATTTTTAATACATTAAGTGTAGAAGCTAAGGTGCATTGGGCGCTGACTCAGCTTTGAAGAGAACAAGCTACGATTGTCTGTGACTAACCTAAGGTGCGTTGGGCGCTGACTAATTACATATGTTAGCTACATGTCTTTAGGGGGAAGGAGAAAAAATGCTACTGACCTCAGCTTCGAAGAGAACAAGCTGAGGTCCTTGAATTGTAAACTAGCATCTTTTTATACATGGAGTACAAATCTTTGGGGTATCGTACTTTGTATGGTACAGAACCTCGGGTATCGTACATGTCATGAATATTACTTGAATAAGAATAAGAAGAGGATCCCAATGTCCCAACGGAAAGTAAAAGAAAAGATAGGAAAGAAAGAAGCACCAAGCCTTTCAATATCACATGAAAGTGCACCCAGCTTTTGCATTATCCAGCGTGCAGTGGCTGTACCACCAGCACTCCAACATTAAGCACTACATTATAAGCACTTTAAAGCTGTTAAAAAGGCTATTACAACAGATACCCTAAATTAAACTGGGCATATCTCTATAATCATTAGGTTAACTGATGTGATTTTAAGGCTGTTAGAAAGCTAAGATTAAATACTTTACTTTACATAAGCACCACTCTCACACCATTAAGCATTAAACCATATATTTACATATTTACAACAGCTTAAAAACTATTACAATAAATGCCCTAGATTAAATTGAGCATATTTTTACAGCGCTGTGTTTGATCTTGACTGTGGGCTCATCTTTGGGGAGAGCTATTCCAACAAAATTGACATCGTAGCTGTGGGCACAAATAAGTTCACAGCTGATTGTCAGAAACATAACTCACTTGAACATGTGATCCGGAATGCCCTTAGCTACGGTATCTCCACATCAGTATTCCTACAAATTTCTTTTCGGCACTTTTACGAGCTTGTACAACCCCTAAAAGTCCATAAAAGTCCATAAAAGTCCAAAAAAGTCTGAAACTTGAAAAGCTTGCCAGCTAGGTCTAAATTTCAGAAAGCTCAATGATTTTTTTTTTCAAAAGCGGTTGCAAGCTATTGCAAGTACGCAAGCTGTCACAAGTCAAAAACCAATCGCAATTCATACTAGCTACTGTAGCAGAATATCTAGAATTCTAGGGTAGCCTGCTCGCGCAAATACCTCAACTGAATGGATTTGTATGAAGATGGTTTAAATGGAAAGGTAGCAGGATGCCGTCATTCCGGGTACCACATCTGGGAAGTCCAAAGCGAGAACGGTGCGGCACGTGGTGTGGATATTCTCCTGGTTGTAAAGTAATATGGAACATGTGGCCAAACTGGCGGTGATATAAGACAAAGCTGGGGAAGGTGCTCAAACGAATCGATTGATTGATTGATTGCGGCCCTTCACAGAGAAAGTTTTTATCAGTGGAGAGTCGAAGTGGCATCGGCGCAACTGAAACTCACCAACATTGATTGAACAAAGTCCTCTTTGAGCCTTGCACGCGGCGAAAATGGAACAGATGACTGGGGAAATTTGCAACATGGGTGAGTGTTATATTGTAGTTGACAGCCAAGAGCTGAGAGGCAAGCACCCCACATTATTCTGCCAGAATCGATGCTTGGCAGGGATACGCCACTTTTCAGGCTCGCCAAAACGGCCACCACCATTGATACGCGCTAAAGATCCCTTGCGAGATTGGGGTGAAGCCCTACTCTCGGACGTTATGCAAACCATAGAATGGACTGGACAGTTACAGATTCTCGCTACTCGTGTTCTTGACTCATGCCCTGTTGATCCTTTTACGATACAACCCGTCCCAGATCTAGAGTGAACCGGACTGCCTTACGATAACCATATAAACCCATTAAAGTCTGAAAGGTCTCTAAATCCTATTATAGTGTATTGGTTACGGCATCTGTTTACGTACGCTTCGAGATTCTTTTTGATACTCGTACAAGTGGATACGTAATAGTGTAAGTCCCTTCTATCAGATATGTGTTGACTCGTAGCAGACAGGGTCTGGCTTTGATGACTCATACTATAGATGCGTGTTGCCGTGTATTACTATATACGATGACGTCATGGTTGGAAGTGCGTTGTTTCAGCTTCCTTCTGCATGTTGTTGTCGCTGTGCTTCTTTGTTTCATAGATGTGCTTCGACTTCGGAACTTCCCTACAATGATGTAGGGTTGTGTGATTGTGACTCGACTCTGATGTGGAGTCCCCTGCTTCGCATAGTACTCCACAGCTCCTTATCTTGTATATAAACCGTCTAAAAACCGTCGAGAAGCCTTAAGCTTCTCTTGGAAATCAATCCCTGTTTTCCATACTCAGACCATCTAAAGGGGAAAGCCTTTAGCTCGTCTCTTACCCAGAACCCTCAACGAAGCTCAAAGAAAGTTCGATAGAGATTGGACTCGAGGAGGACTTTCAACTTCTCTTCGACTCCATTCCCTATCATGGAAAAGGTTACGATCACTAGTCAGAACCTTTTCTACGACTTGTAGACAGTGTTGTAGTGGTAGCTGACTATTACAACATTGTCTTCAAGGACGGCATTGTTGTTTGGTAATCAATACTACTAAACAACTCGGTCGCCCTTACAACTATAGAGGTTATTAGAAGACCTTGTTATCGATTAGCATTATATCTACTATATCAAAGTAGACTACTGGAATTATATCATTACGAACCCACCTTAGAAGAGGACTTACCAGACATAGTGACCAGAGGATATACATTCCAGCTGCAACCTAACAGAGTATACCTCCTACAGTATTATAGCGACGAGTCTCTATTGATACGGCTCTACACGAGGAGGAGAACCCCAAGAAGGAATTAAAGACAACTCCAGTTGTTTTACAAGCACCAGCTTGCACTTATCAAGTATAAGTGGCATCAGAAGGATCCATATCAGACCAATCATACGGCTATCGCCAGAATACGCACAGGGCGTAACAACCATGAAACAGTCCAGCAATACTACTGAAGAATCCGCCGCCGCTGCTTTCCCGCTCCCATTCGGATACCGAGAGTGATACAGAACGGTGGAGAGGTGCAGGTGTGGTCGAAGATAGCTGGCTTAGGGAAAGACGGCGTCCAATATTAGCACCGGTCCCGGTGCCACAAATTGGGTATTTTCAACGACCTCAAAGGTGCTTCATCTATGGGCCCATCAAGTGTAGATGGTAGTGCTAACTCTCAGATTGCATGTGCGGGCGGGATTTGGAGGGTGAAGGAGGATCATGGTGGAACATGAGCCCGGCTGACCACATGAGTGGCGTTCTATTATACGGATGAGGCCCAAGAGGGATGTTAGTGAGGTAAGTGACAAGATGGCAAATCACGCACGGTGTTGATTGGTCTTTGGGCACAGAGAAGGGCGATATATCTGAGAAGACGAGCGGGGAGGACTTATGGAGGAGCGGTCAGAGCCTATTGGGCGTGGGGATCTGGGAGAGGCTTGTGCGGATTCAACGCCGTACTATAAAGCAAGTTCTAGCGCCTCTTCTAGATGATCGGCACGATGTAAGTGTGCGAAGGGTGTAGGGCTTCCGGGAAAAAGAGTGGCAAGATCACGGTTGGCGATTTCGAATATTGAGGTCAAATCGAGTTGCTGAGGAGATGAGACCTGTAGAATACAGGTGAGCTGTGGAAGATTCTAAAGAATACAACATCACCTGTTCATTCATTCATTCAGACTGCTGCGAGGTTGGGGGCAAAAAAAGCTGTATGAAATGAGACCGATTGTGTCGCTGTGTAAGAGCATGATGCAAGTGCGAGAAAAAAAAAATATCAACACAAGCATGTGATGACACACGCGGCATTTTCTCGACTTGTACTTTTTTCATTTGTATCCGTCTCAACTTCAGTACTTCAGTGCCAACCTTTTCAGTTCACAATCGGACTTATGATTTTTCTGTCCATTGGATCCATGGTGGCAACGTTTTCAGTCCCATGCTCGTAACTGAACATGCAACCCAGCATGTGAGCTTACCACAGCCGCTTTTTTTCTCGTATGGGTGACATTGATGCCATTCTCACAGAACTACACCGCCACCCATTGGCCACAACCTCTCAGTACGTACAAGCACCCCTCCCGCAGTTGTCATTCTCCAGACCCTACTCAGCCCGGTACAGCTTTTCCCTAGATTGCGGCTACGTGGGGCCGTCAATTATTATTATCACCTACTGGGTGGCAAGGTTTCCCTCTCTTCTGTTTTACCCCCACACCTAGCTGGATAGCGTGATAGCTTTTCCTAACTTTCCCGATGAGTTCTGTGCCAAGAGGACGACCAACAGGCCGAAATTTCAGCGGTGGATTGCCTTCCAGTCCACGAGCGTGCTCCGTAGGGCACCACGATGTACAGGAGAGAGAGAATAAGGAATACAAGGCCAGGGCCAGGGACAGTGACTATCCCCGTCATAGCACGGGCACGCCTACACGGGCACTGCCAACCCGTTCTGTGCGTCCGCAGCGCTCATTGGTGAATATAATGCCCTCCCGTGGCAGATCATCATTATCTTCATCATCGCACGTCGATGTGCCAGAGGTGCCGCCACTTCCATTCGCCCGTCGCTCGGATGCATCATCCAAGTCGAGTACCGGATCATACTCATCCGTATCAGGGTCTTCGTCTGCCTTTCTGGATCGGATGAAGAATCGCAGGGAGTATGGGTATGGGTCATCTCGCACAAGCTTGGAGGAAGAGGACGCACCGCGCAAGGCGATGGAAACCGAGCGGGGCAGGTGGGTCAGCCAGCGAAATACCGCGATGCCGAGCCTGAGTACGGTACGTTCATTTATGGAACTACTCCAATCGTGGCCGCAGCGTGCTTACGCACAGGGGATTCAGGCGAAACAGACGATTGAGATGAGTTACTGCCGGGTTACGGCTTGTCGCTCTGGTCACACGTCGCAACCGCAGCGAGCACTCTGACTATAAACATTTCAAAGGCATGGGCATCAAATATTGTGGTGTATTCGGGTGAACGTACATTTCTGGCTTTCTTCCTCTGGTGGTACGGGGAATTATATAATCGGCATTCTAAACCATCTACCATTCTGGCGTACAGATACACCACCGGGCAAGGAATCATGCCTTAGGCGTGCCTTGAGGGCATACCACATCGAAAAGGCGCGTGATCTGACAGATTTACCACCATGGCTGTTCGAGGAGCATGAGCGCTGCCCGTTGGGGCCATTCAGAGACAAGTCAACGGCACCGGGAAGGTAGCGAGTACGACTACGACTCTGGTCGTGCCAGGGCATCAAAGTACAGCCATGATAATGACCTTGCCATCGCACTAAATGCAATCTTTGCTATGTACTCACGGTTCCTCAAGCAGTCCAAGGTGAGCGCAGCATCCAGTTCCGTTTAAACTGATGTGCTGAGTAGGTAAATGAGGAATATCAAGGCATTGCTGGCACTCGCAGTGTCTCAGCACGTTAACGACATTTTTGAGTTTTGCTGATGTGTAACATGTATATACTGTATTTCTTTAATATCAAATTGAGTATTCTGTACCTTGAGCTTTTTCACTTGCAAGTACTTTATGGCTTGCACAAGCTTTTTTGCTGGCATGCCAGCAAAAAAGTGACGAAAAGTGTCTGAAAGCGAGAAAGTTTTTTGTATATTTACTGATGCAAATACTGTCTAGTAGCAGCACTGGTGAGCACGCCATGCGTAAAGGTACCCGGCAAGGCGGCAAAGGCGGCAAAGTAGGGTTGTGTGAGTGAGATTGAAGTTCCCAAGGACCTTTGAATTTGTAGAAGGTGTGAAATAAAGGGAGGGGTTCGAATCCGACGGAAGATGATATTCGGTAGCGGGGCATAGGAGCTGACTTTGACGAGCCATGGTGTTGGAGATAGGCAGCAACGGGATTCTCTTGGCTTTCGTCGCGCCGAAGTCGATGTAAGCAACCTTGACAAGGCTGCCGGATGACCATGAGCTAAGACATCGCTGGCGATAGCTCACCTTGTCCCTGTACGTGATCTCCGAGCAAGTGGAAGCGTGCTGGTAGCTAGCAGTTTACTCTTGTCAGCCCACTCGAATCAATTCTTCGACGGCAGAACGCCAGCATCAGCATCGGTGATAAGCTCCGCAGCGTAATCAGGCGAAGGAAAATGCTGACTGAGGGCGCACCCAGAGACTCAGACTGTCTTGCCAGGGCCGCCATTCACGATGAACTTGGGAGGACGGCCTCAATCTCACCCTCCTGCAGCAAGTTTTTCGTGAACTTCTCTGGGGTACATTGAGTCACAGGCGATACGCGTATATATACGCAACGGCGCATTTACTGAGCCCCTGCCTAATTTGTTTTCGTTTCAACGCCAGAGCAGGCAACGGGAGCAACTCGGCCATCATTTTGCCCCTCCGTGGGTATTGAAGTGGCGGAATCGCCATATAAATCCCCAGGTGCTTGAAGAAGTTCCTCGAGGCCAGGTGTACGACTCTTTTTCCTATTGGATGCCTCAATTGGATGCTCATGTTGACTCGTCCTTATTTTTGAGAGCGCTTTATTTTATAGTTACGAACACGCTATCTAAATAAGTGCTAGGTAGCAGGTGAAATGATATCGGCCCTACTTAGCTCGCTGGAGCCCGGCCGTGGCCAGGAGGACAAAATGCGTTTATGCACACGTTTGGGGTAGTATGGACTCGGAGCGTGTTCCTGGGTGTCGGTCGGTTACGCTCTAATCAATGTAAGTTTGGCTAGCTTGGTGAAGTTTTTGTCTTGTGGGCCGTGCATCAGGAAATTATGAAGAGCGTCGTGAGCCAATGTCACGTGTTACGAATAATCAATTCTAGACTTGGACCCAAGCATACAAGATGGCCGTGGTGGCCGTAACACACTCTATCAGGCCTGATCACCCCCAATATTATTTGGCTGATTTGCTGATGAGGTGGTTCCAAAAAAGTAAGGTGCCCAGGGCCAGCATGGCGCCTGGTCCGCGTGCGGTGGCGGTTGTAGACGTGCAGTATTGCCGGGCCGGACAACGCCTGTCCACCACAGCTTGTCGTCTCAATCGCTCATTGGACCCTCAACGGCCTCAACATCCCTTCACATTCCCACACGACCTCCATCTCAAACAGGCTCGACTCGTTGTCGGTCTGTCTTGGCTGGAACTGTCGGTGTACCCCGCTACCCCCTCTCCGCGCGTGTGGATCGTGATATCAAGACTTCGCCGTCGTCGCCCCAGTGGCCCCACCCGTTCCGCACGACCTCCAACTCAAGCAGACTTGACTCGTCGTCGGTCTGTCTAGGGTTGAAATCGTTGTTGTACCCCGCTATCCCTCTCCATGCCGTGGACATCAAGTATGGAACACGTGGCCCTCTCCAACTCGAGTAGCCCGACGCATTGGCACGCCCTGGTCTTGCCACACGTACGGTCACAAACTGTCGCGTGTAGATGGAAAAGAGGCCAGGGTTGTTATGCAACAAGCAGCCGATGATGTAGATCAAGTGAAACGTTCGTAGTATCCGAACGGCGTCAATAAAGTAATTGATGTTGTTTGTCGTTTTCCAGTTCCACAATTTTCGGACAGACAAACAGCATTATCGAAGCTTTAAGATAGGAGACTGATCTGCTTATTCCCAATTTAAAGGATTAAATTGGGGATAAACAGATCCAGATCGATCTAATTGGGTCATTGGGTCACACGCTTGAGAGGTAAGCTGATCCTATTTCACAGATCCGGATCGATTGCCCCGGGAGCGCTCTTAAATTCAGCCATCAAAACTTTCGTCATCCCTCCCTCTCCCCCACACCAGCATGGTTCAAGTGAAGAACAAGATCTGTCTCATGTAGCTGCTTCCCCCACGTATGTCCCCGATCCTGACATGGTTTTGCGTTCGGATAGTGTGCACGACGTTGGGTGTCGCTCACGAGGAAGGCCTGAAGGGCGATGCCATCGAAGCGGGCACAACGACGAACATGGACAACATCGCGAAAGAAAATGCGTACCGCACGCTTGCCGCTCACGGGCTAGCAGTCGGACTTTCTGATGGGCTCATGGGAAATTCGGAAGTCGGGTCAGTCTTCTCCGTTGACCTCCGTCATTTGACCGGAGGGTTGTGCTGACTAGCGGGGGAAAACAGACATTTGAATATCGGTGCAGGGCGCATCGTGTGGCAAGATATCGTCCGGATCGACGTCGCGATCAAGAAGCGCCAATTTCACAAGAATGAAGTTATCCTTTCAAGCTTCAAGCGAGCCAAAGACACGAACGGACGGCTGCACCTTCTTGGTCTCGTATGACATTCTCCTCTCTGCGCCATTCGCTGCTATAACTTGAACTTTGAATGGATGCGGTATAGGTATCGGACGGTGGGGTCCATTCTCACAATACCCACTTATATGCGCTACTCGAGACCGCCAAGGAAGTTGGGTGCCGCATGTGTACATCCATTTCTTAGGTGACGGTCGCGACACCGCACCTCGCTCTGCGGCCGGCTACGCGCGCGAACTGCGTGATTACATCCAGAAAGTTGGCATTGGTCAAGTCGCGACTATCGTAGGACGTTATTACGCCATGGATCGCGACAAGCGCTGGGACCGCATCAAAATTGCCGTCGATGGGCTCGTGCACGGGCAAGGCGAAGCCATCGCTGAGGACGGCGATTATGTCAAGGCGATCGAGGCTAGATATGAGAAGGACGAGACCGACGAATTTTTGAAGCCTATCATTGTGAATGGTGACTCGGGTCGGATTAAAGGTGGGTTTTTTCTACTCTACCCTTACTGTTTTTACATCTACCGCATGATTGTGGCAATAGGTAGTGATACCTGTTCTTATTCAATTATCGCTCCGACCGCATGCGCGAGATCAGCACCGTACTTGGCCAACTGGCTAAACCGGTGGAAGTAGACATACCAAAAGACCTTGTGAGCTCCACCCTCTTTCCCGTGCATTTTCATTTCTGTTATATTCTGAGGAGATTGACAGCACATATCTACCATGTCCCGCTACAATGCCGAGTTTCCATTTCCAGTCGCCTACCTGCCTCAAGCGATGACTAACGTACTCGCGAGTGGCTCTCCAAGCACGGCATCAAGCAGGCACACATAGCAGGTCAGTAATACGCGAATTGCGTTTTCGTGAATTTAAATTGATATTGGCACTTTTCCTACGCGTTGCACATAGAGACGGAAAAGTACGCACATGTCACATTCTTCTTCAATGGAGGCGTCGAGAAGCAATTCGATGGGAGGAACGACACATGATCGATTCTCCCAAAGTTGCGACGTATGACAAACTGCCCAAGATGAGTGTGCAGGGCGTCGCGGACAAAGTCGCGCAAGTCGTCCGGGCGAACCAGCACGAATTTGTGATGTGCAACTTTGCACCGCCGGATATGGTGCGTCACTACTGTTGTCTTCCCTCTTTCACAGAACTGTGTTTTAACCCTTTCATAAACTTATATTTCTAATGCTTGGCGATTGTTTTTGGATGTGTGTTTTTTCATTCATAGGTCGGCCATACCGGCGTGTTTGACGCAGCCGTCGAAGCTATCACTCACACGGACGCGGCAGTCGGTACGATCTACGAAGCGTGCCAAGAGGCGGGCTACACCCTCCTCATAACGGCTGACCACGGCAACGCGGAGCAGATGATCAACTTGGACACCGGAGCTCCACACACGGCTCATACGACCAACAAGGTCCCGTTCATTGTCGCGGGACCAAAGAAGAACACTAGTACGTGTTCACGGACGACAAGGATAGGAAGGAGGAGAAGAAGAAGGTGCTTTATGTGATGTTGCGCGACGGTGTTGGCGCTGGTTGGACTCGAGCAACCTGAGGGTGCGTTCCAATATTTTCCCTTCTTTTCCTTGCTGGCAGCCAGGCGACATGAGCTGAACATTTCCGCTCGTTTCGCCACATACAGAAATGACTGGGCGATCGCTACTCTCTCTATAGGTGGATTTCACGCAAAGATTGGGGTTGCACAGCAGACCCAAGCGGCAGGAGTGTCGACGTCCACAATGCAGCATACGAGTGAAGACACATGTTAGATTCAGAAGCAGCGTAGTGTTGATACAGGTTCTAGACGTGTATAGATTAAGAAGCGAACGTGTCAATGAGATTCCAAAAGGAGGGTTGTATGGTGCAGAAAACGTTCATCTTAAATGAGTGCGGTATCGATGATAGAAAACAAAGAGTGAAGAGCCATAGGAAACCGTAAACTGGAAAACTTGCTTGCACAGGGCAACCCTAGCGTGAATCGTCAGCGTCCCAGAATCGATCATCAAGCGCCCCAGTGTCGAGCGTTCAAGGATCCCAGTGTCGGGTGTCGAACACCACGTGCACGCGCCCGGCTTGTGTCTTTGTTCTTCTCTCCGATTCACCCGTCCCAGTCTCGAGTGTCAAACACTGCATGGCATATTGTCTTTGTAAGTCCTCTCGTCCTCCTCGTACCCTTTGCCCCCATCGCTTGCAGGATGCTATGCGGTGTCGGATAGGGCGGCCCTGGGAGCAACCATCGCACTCGGACACCATCTGGAACGCAACCGGGGCACATCGCGGTCTCCAATACGTCTTTGTACTTGCATACATGGGGTGCGTTAGAAATGCGGAATTTTTTAAAGAGCTGGCTACAGTATTATTGTGACTCAGATAATATGATATGATAACGGCACACGCTGTCTATAATTAATGGTCGATCTACAGGGTGCTACATTAATTTGTCACTGTTGTTTGGCACGGAATCTCCCGGATGTCCTTGTTGGGTCAACTCAACACCCCGCCGCGGCGTCTCCTCGCTAAACTGTTCCCATGAAAAGCACCTTCGAGACAATTGGTAGGCCCATTACACTGCGGAGCTTATCACTGGTGCTGATGCTGGCGCTCTGATGACAAGGATTGATTCGAGTGGGCTGGCGTGGGTAAGCCGCAAGCTACCGGCGAATCGTCGCGCCTCTGCCTTTGTTCGGATCACCAGCAAGGACGAGGTGAGCAATCGGTTGGTCGCTGTCGATGTCGATGTCTTAGCCCATGGTCATCTCGGCAGCCTTGTCAAGGTCGAGGTTGCCTAAGTCGACTTCGTGCGCGATGAAGCCAAGGAGTCCCATTTTTGCCCATCTCCAACGCCATGGCTCGACAAGTCAGCACTATACCCCCGCTACCAAATATCGCCTTATGTCGGATTCGAACCCCTCCCTTTATCTACAAATCAGCCCCGCTCAGGGACCTCTGGGGACTTCAACCCCATTCGCACGAACCCTACGTTGCCGCCTTTGCCGCCTTTCAGCACCTTTACGCACCAGTGCCGCTACTAGGTTGT